>CM045018.1:25657242-26156858 GCA_024542945.1 allo-octoploid hybrid of Carassius auratus x Cyprinus carpio
CGAAGCGGCTTGACCCAGCAGAGATAAACATGAGTAAGTCTTTCTTATTATTAATCTACTTATATTAGTTTTCATATAACTTGTACACATTTTACTAGTTAGACTTTTTCCAAACTATAATTCCTGACTAAATGTATAATCAGGTGAAACATTATGAAGTTTCATTTACATCATCTCAATGTTTCACCATGCCAAGATGTTTTGTTTTTAATGTTCTATAACATAGACAGCAATATGATGTAAAAGTAATATGAGTTTTAATGTTGCTAGCTTAATGTCAGTAAGGATTAGACAAAACTTTACTGTGATAGGCTATTCTCTGTTCACGAATATAGCCGTATATGTTTATAACTATATATATTGTATAGGCCTTCATACAAAGCATGCTTGTGTTTTCAAGACTGTAACTAAGCTTCTGTTCATAAATATCTGCTCTGGTGTAAATATTTTATTGTGTTATACCCCGTCATTGGTGTTTGCAAGCGTCTGAGGTAAAAAAAATAAAAATAAAAGTCTATCGAGTAAGCTGTAAATATCACTGACAATAAATGTGCTATGTGGTAATTGTGTTCTTTTTTTCCCTATAAATAACTAATAGTATCAGTGACCATCACAATAATGTTAATAATGCAGTTTATTTGCATAAACAACATGCTTACTTTTTTATTTCAGATAAATAATAACCTGTTGCAAAGCAAGCCAATGCAAATGAGCAGCCCACTCAGGAACCTGGAACACAGCTAAGACCAAGCGAGGCACACACTCCCATAACTTCAACATCTCTTCAAAAAGTATGTCCTTCAGAGCATATAAACAATATACATTTTGGAAATGCCAGGTATAAGTGATGTTCATCTATATATTTCAACATGACACATGAGCCTGCATTTATTTGATCCAAAATACAGAAAGTTGCATTTGCTAAAGCAGTAATATTGTAAAATATTTTTACTATTTAAAATAACTGCTTTCTATTTTAATATATTTTTAAATTTCATTTATTCCTGTGTGACTCTGGAAGCTCAGCTGAGGCGCGATGAGACTCTGGAAGCTCAGCTGAGATGTGTCGAGACTCTAGAAGGGCGGCCATTTTGTTAAGAGACTCTTGTGTGGCAGCCATCTTACAATGGAGCTCTTCAATGGAACATGTTGAAAAGAATCTCTTGAGTGACCGGCATGATGTGAGCAGGCTCTGGCTTGGCAGGCGTGACGTGAAGAGGACTTGGCGTAGCAGGCTTGACGTGAACCGGTGCTGGCGTGGCAGGCATGGCGTGAGTAGGTTTTGGCATAGCAGGCTGACGTGAACAGGTGCTGACTTGGTAGGCATGACCTGAGCAAACCCTGGGGTAGCAGACATGATGTTAGCGGACTCTGGCTTGGCAGGCATGAGATGAGAAGGCTTTGGCTTAGCAGATGTGATATGAGCAGACCTTGGCTTGGTAGGCATGACTTTAGCAGGCTTTGGCGTAGCAGGCATGACGTGAATAGGCTGTGGCTTGGCAGTCATGACGTGAATAGGCTGTGGCTTGGCAGGCATGACGTGAGAAGGCTGTGGCTTGGCAGACATGACGTGAGAAGCCTGTGGCTTGGCAGACTTGACGTGAGAAGGCCTTGGCTTGGCTGGCGTGACGTGAACAGCTCCTGACATGACGGTTGGGAAAGTTCTGATGTGGAAAAGTTCTGATGTGGCAGGTACTGTGGGATAGCAGTATTCCTCCTCAGCAACCCCCACAGTAAGTGGTGAACCCGCCAGCAAAAAAGCATGGTCTAAATAAACGGCAAGGGACCAGTGAACTTTTCCCCCAGGAAGCTGAGAGCCAATGGGCTCATTAAGACCGACCCGAAAGATGTCCTTCAATGCCACATCATTAAAGTCCACCCGGTTAGAAAGTTCACAAAAATCCTGGACATAATCCTCAATGGACCTTGACGAAGACAGAGGAGCTGTGAAACTGCTGGGTTCATGGTAGAGGTCGTGTATTCTGTAAAGAGTAGTCCACTGATGGTGAGTGTAGATGAACCCAAGTGCAGTTTATTTACGAAGGTGTAATCCAAAATCCAAACAATAAACAAAGACTTGACGAGGCTTGAACAGACTTGGCATGAAACAGACTTGACTTGGCATGACACAGACTAAACTCACCGACAGCAGGTTACAAACGTTAATACACGACAAGGCACAAATGGCAAAAACATGACTACTTACAGGTCACATGACAAGAACAAACCAATGGGAAACAGACACATGACTAAGACAACCAATGAGTAAACATAACTAATAAATCACATAACAAGACAAACCAATCAGAACATGACACAATGAACAAGAGGAACCAATAGCAAGATGACAAGAGGGTAAGGGAAGCATGACACAAACAGCATAAATCAAACTACAAAATAAAAGACATGAAAACATGAAACAAAACCCCAAAACAGACATTACACTGTGAGCATATTACACTGTGAGCAGGTAAATTTTCAGCATCATTACTCCAGTCTTACTCCAAGTGTAACAATATACACTATACCATTTAAAAGCTGGGAGTCAGTATATATATATATATATATATATATATATATATATATATATATATATATATATATATATATATATATATATATATATATATTAGATTAGATTAGATTCAACTTTATTGTCATTGCACATGTGGGTACAAGGCAACGAAATGCATTACAGGGGAGAAGAAATACAGCATAACATGAGGGAAGGGAGGAGAAAAAAACAACACCCAGACTATTCTCCATTGGGAGTACAGTGTGAGAACAGGAAAAACACCTCAGCAACAAAAGCACATAATCAATACAGCATAACACACAACTTTGCAACAGGGGAGGGAAAAGGGGGGTCGAGGTAATCCAGCACAGGCAAGCAGCCATCCGGTCCTGCAGCCCTACGGCGCTGGTCACAGACCCGCTTGTCAGACTGGCGGTACAAAGCGGCGAAGGCGAGGGATGGGGGGTGGGGGGCTGAATGCATATCTGTATATATGTGCGTATGTGTGAGTGTATGTATGTAAAAGTTCTTGTATGTAGGCCTGGAGAGTTGCTACTCCTGGCATCAAATCTAGGTGCCTCAGTCCGCAGGATTGTGATAGCGATACACAGCAAGTTGCCATGGAGACAGCCTTGATCAGGTCCCAGACAGAGTCAACAATCAGGAGGTGTCTGTGGAGTGGGGGTAGGAACGCAAGAGCGTCTCACTGCAGTGCTCTTCCGGGGGAGTTGTTGTTCCAACAGCGGCCTTGGCCGAGGCCAGTGCTGGTTGAGGGGAGCCGAAAGCAGATTAAATTGGGGTTGTTTGGTCTTGGGGCGAGTAGCCGCATTCCAATTTACACGACAACTCTCTTAGTCCATTCTGGTCTCCAAATCGATCCATTGCCTTTGCAAAGCCGTGAGCTTCTCCATGATATTATCCATATTGCGGTTAATAGTCTCAGTCTCAGTGCTGACCGCTCTGCCCACTGCTCCAGTCACAACGGGCAGCCCTGTGATGCTTTGGACAGCTGTTCCCGTTTTCTGAATTCTTCGATAACCCAGGGCAAAGCCTAATCCAATCAGCAGAAGACCTGTTATCATGGTTCAAAATAGGTAAATATCTTCAATGTCCTCCACGGAAAGAGCCGCCAGACACACGACCCGCCACCTCTCCCACGCATCCGTCGTGTAGCCAGCTGCAAACGTTCCGGCAGGGCAGTCAGGTTCCCCCGAACCCAAGCTTCTCGTCGAGAAGATGGCGTCAATTGCACTGAGAGACCAGTCGATCAAATCCATAATTCCAAATTGGAGAGCATTGCAGAGAGAGTCTCTCAAAGTATAAGACAATAGTCGAGACGAGAGAAGCAAAGCAGGAAAGGTAACGGGGAGGAGAGGGAAAGAAAATGCGACCGCCTTCGTTGAGAGCCAAACGAGATATATATATAGAAATTATTTAGCACACAAGTGATGATAAATACAATAATCTTGTTACAAACGATGCTGTTCTTTCAATTAATAAAAAAAATCATCTTTTTTTTTAATTAATAATAATAATAATAATAATAATAATAATAAATGTTTTTTTTGAGTAACAAATCAAAATATTAGAATGATCGCTGAAGGATCGTGTGACTGGAGTAATGATGCAAAAAATTCAGCTTTGAAAGTCAGCTTTGATTGTTCCTAATAAACTGTTTAACTGCACTCGCAAGTGAATGTCAAGTTATTTTGTGGGATAATTAAATATATTCTAAATAAACTACAAACCTAAAAATATATAAATTTATTTTGTCCTCACATTCTTTCTTGTAACTCTTCCCTCTCAGTCACACACCTGACTGAAAGCCTCATTATGCAGCTCATTATGTGGGTCTTTGTCTTCTCAGGTGTGTATCACACTAATATTCATGATAGTTGGCGCCTACTCGCATATGCCCTTTTGAAACAAAAAGTGTCTTAGAAAATTTAAATAAATTTGTGAGTAAACAAGATGATTTTCACATCATTTTGAAGCAAAAATTCTAGGCTACATGCTCCAGGTTTAACAGTCTTGTGAACAAATGTTTTGTATGTGTTTTATGAACTTATTTCAGTGACTTCAAAATTGTAGATTTTAACTAACCATGCATAAACATTGTTTTCTCAAAAACACAATCAAGTACATACATGCTATTTACGTATTATTATAGCCCAGTTTGTACTGATTGCAGTGTTATTAGACTTTAGCCATGTATCTATTTATAAGTAACTGAAAACAGCACAAAAGTCAGGGGATGTCAAAACTTCTCCAGGCCCCCAAAACCCCCTAGACTTCAGAGGGTTAAAGTGTCGAAAAAAGAATTTGTGGTCCTAACAAATCTCCACAGAAAGTCTTAGGCACATTTGAGGCAGAAAATAAAATAAACCAAGAAGTGTATGTTATATTAGATCTCTCTATGCCGCGACACGTGCCATTACCGTTACTTGAAAAGGTGAGAACAGAATTGCAAAAAATGGAGTCAGAAGGAGTTATCTGAAGGATAGAATAGCTGACTGACTGATGTGCTGGGATGTGGCGGTTCCAAAACCCAATGGTAATGTTCGAATTTGTGTAGACGTAACTAAGTTAAATGAGAGCGTTTGTCATGAGAGACGTATACTTCCAAATGTTGATGAAAGATTGGCACAACTGAAAGGTGCTTCCATTTTCTCAAAGTTAGATGCTACATCTGGCTTTTGGCTAATCCCTTTACACATAGAATCTGAGACTTTGACTACCTTCATCACCCTATTTGGATTTTATTATTCCCAAAGTCTTCCCTTTGGGATTTCCTCAGCTCCAGAACGTTTTCAGTTAAGAATTTCTCAAATGATTGCAGGAATTCCTGGGACAGTCTGTCAAGCAGATGATATACTTGTGTTTGGGAAAAACAAGAAAGTTCATGAGGAAAGGTTGATAGAGGTGTTAAAGAAGTTTGAGAAAACTGGTTTGACTCTTAATTAAAAATGTGTCTTTGGTGTGCCAAAAGTTAATTTCTTGGGTCATATTGAAAAAAGGAATAGAATCTGACTCTGAAAAAATCCATGCTGTTATCAACCTGCCAGAACCTGAGAATAAAGATGATGTGTGGCGCTTTATGGGGATGGTAAATTTTCTGAGTAAATTTCTCCTAAATATGCAAACTCTCACACAACCTTTGAGAGAGCTTTTAAAGAGTGACTCTACGTGGATCTGGGGCACTTCACAGAGGGACGCCTTTGAAGAGTCAAAAAGGAGCTTAGTTCCCCTTCAATTCTTGCACAATATAGCCCAAATCAAAAAAAGTTCTTCATATGGTCTTGGAACGGTCTTAATGCAAGAACAAGATAATGGAAAGTGGAGACCAGTTGTTATGTATCTAAAAGTTTGACATCTACAGAGTCAAGATATGCCCAGACTGAAAAAGAGGCATTGGCCGTTACATGAGCATGTGAAAGACTTTGTTCATACTTGCTGGGATTGAGATTTACTATCGAAACTGACCATAAACCATTGGTTTCTCTTCTAGGATCCAGAGCATTGGATGATATTCCTCCAAGAAATTATGCTCTTTCATTTGAGACTTCTCAGATTTAATTACTCCACTGAACATGTTCTGCAGGAACAGTTGGTTACAGGTACCACTTAAAATGGAGACATAAAATGATTTTGTGGAGAGGGAGTGTGATCTTTTCATCAATAAAGTAATTGCAGACATTCCTACTACTAAAGCAAAACTTGAGCTCAGCAATGATGAATAAGCCCTAGATGCAACCTGTAAACAGATAAGAATCTTTACAGAAAAAGGTTGGCCATTGCATCAGAGAAATATTTCTGAATATCTTCTGTCATATTGGCCAGTTCGTCATGATATCCACATTGCTGATGATTTATTGATGAAAGGACATTGCGTATTAATCCCAAAGAAAATGAGACAAGAAATGTTGGAAAGAGCCCATGAAGGTCACCAAGAAATTAGTAAGTGTATAAGAAGGGCCCAACATTCTCTCTGGTGGCCAGGAGTAACCCAGGATATTCAGGAAATGGGTAGACAGATTAGTGTACATGAAAAATTTGCTCCCAAATGGCCTAATCTAAGAGACTTCAGAAAAAAATATGCTCACATGAAAAGGTAACAAAATGCAGGTTTGACACAAGACACAGGGCAAAATTTGTACCTGTGCTGAATTCAGGACAGAAGGTCTGTATAAGAACAGCTCAAACAACTGGTATAGTTCAAGGTCCATCACAAACACTGAGATCTTATGTTGTGAAGACTAATCAAGGAAGTTGTTGTCGTAATAGATCTCACTTAATTGCATTACCTGAATCAAGTTCTAAAACTGAAATGCCTCAAGAGAAACATGTATGTTTGATGCTTTGATGCTTTATGAATAGTTGTATAGAAAATGTTTACAAGAAAAAAGGGGGATGTTGTGATAGGAAATAACCGTGTATAGCCAGTAGATGGCAGTATGTGAATGTATGTAAATATGAGAGACTGGAGTAGAGAAAGGAGAGTAAAAGACAAACACTGCAATACCCTTGTGTCTGTATCTTTGTTGGATTGGCATTTGCTGCAACTGAACAATAGTTTCTACACAATCAGTAGTCAGTTCTCAGCCCCACATACCTCAACCAACCATATCAATTGCTAAAACTTCCATCTTCTCCTTCTGTCCCCTCACTGAGACAGAAGTATAAAAACTTCTCCTCTCCAGCCATCCTACAAGTACTCTAGAGCCAATCCCCTCACACCTTCTCCAAGCAATCTCCCCTACACTTTTACCAGCACTCACATACATCATCAATACATCTCTCCTCACAGGCACCCCACTGCATTCAAGCAGGCTCGGGTAACCCCACTCCTCAAAAAACCTACATTAAACACTTTACTTATAGATAGCTACAGACCAGTCTCTCTCCTTCCATTCATAGTGAAAACTCTCAAACGAGGTGTTTTCAACCAGGTATCATTGTTTCTTTCACAGAACAACAAACTGGATGCTAACCAGACAGGTTTCAGGAGTGGCAATTCAACTGAGACTGCACTACTGCCAGTCACTGAAGCCTTGCAGATTATAAAAGATGATTCTAAATCATCAGTTCTTATTCTGCTGGATCTATCTGCTGCTTTTGACACTGTGAATCACAGATCCTCCTGTGTGCCCTCTCACCACTGGACATCACAGGGATTCAGGTTCGCTGGTTTGAATCTCACTGGTAGGTCTTTCAGGGTGGCCTTGGGAGGGGAGGTATCTAAAGCACATCAACTAGTCACTGAGGTTCCTCAGGGATTAGTTCTTGGATCCCTCCTCTTCTCTATATACACTACATTATTGGGACCCATCATACAGGCATATGGCTTCTCCTACAATTGCTATGCTGATGACACACAGCTCTATCTCTCATTTCAATCAGATGATCCAATGGTAGCTGCACGGATCTCAGACTGCCTGACGGACTTCTCGGCACGGGTGAAAGAACATTACCTACAGCTCAACCTGGCAAAGACTGAGCTTCTTGTCTTCCTTGCCATTCCAACTCTACAGCATGATTTCACCATCCAGCTAGGTCTATAAACAATTACCCCATCAAGTTCGGTCAGAAATCTTCTTGGTGTAATCTTAGATGACCAGCTGATGTTCAAAGACAACATTGCAAAGGGTTGACTTGCAGGTTTGCATTGCACAACATCAGAAAGATCAGGCCCTTTCTAACGGAGTATGCGGCTCAACTTCTTGTCCAGGCCCTTGTCATTTCTAGGCTATAGTACTGCAATGCCTCTTCTTGCTGGACTTCCATCATACACAATTAAACCTCTACAAATGATTCAGAATGCAGCGGCATGACTGGTCTTCAACGAGACCAAAAGAGCCCATGTTACACCTCTGTTTATCTCCTTGCACTGGCTACCGGTTGCGGCTCGCATCAAGTCCAAGACATTGATGCTTGCATATAGAACAACCACAGGCTCAGTACCCGCCTACTTCCACTCACTATTATGAATCTACATTCCCTCCAGAAGTCTGAGATTCACTAGTGAGCGACACCTCATGGAACCATCACAGAGATGCACAAAATCACTTTTCAGAACATTTTCGTTCACCATCCCTGGCTGGTGGAATGATCTTCCCACCCTATCTCAAATGCTGATTCCCTGACAATTTTCAAGCGACAGCTGAAAACTCATATCTTTCGACACTATTTGACTTCATCCTAAATTGAAAAAAAAAAAATTCTCTTTATTTATTCCTTCCCTTTCTAGCTTATACTTATTTGAACAATGCCTGAAATTTGGTATTGCGCGCACTTCCTGAATCACTTGATGTATTCCCCAATTGTTAGTTGCTTTGGATAAAAGCATCTGCAAAATGAATAAATGTAAATGTAAATCCCAATGGACAACACCCAGGAGGAGGCCATTTCTCTGTTGGAATGGGCCCTGACACCTATAGGGCACTGCGAGCCAAAAGAGGCATAGGCCATGGCTATAGCATCTACTATCCAGTGAGATCTCTGCTTTGTAACTGGCAGCCTTTAAGAGAGGCCTACAAAGCACACAAAAAGCTACTCCTTTTGTCTGAAAGACTGGGACCAGGCACAATATGTTGGGACCATGCTCACCATCCACCAGAGGGAGGGACAACAGGGAAATCACCTGGGCTCAGAATGGAGTTGAGAGCACCATAGGTACGTAATCACTCCACGGTCGAGGAACGACTTTACAGTCATTGGGCTCAAACTCAAGACAGGAAGTGCTGACAGTGCTTGCAAGTCACCTACTTATTTGGCCGATGCTAAGGCCAATGGCAGAGCAGTTTTGAGCATCCTCCAAACTGCTCAAGTGAATGCTAACCAACCATTTAAATGTAAAGCAGTAAGCTCATTCACTGTGTATGCAAAATGAAGCAATCAGCTTGTGCCAAGTAGTTTAACTCTGTGAATATCATTGATCTGTGTTAATGACCTATCAGCCTGCACCATTTAGAGCATATCTAGTCAACGTGTTATTGTGACATGTACTCATTTTATTAGTTGGGCTTTTCCCGAACTATAATTCCAGACTAAAATGTGTGACATTGACTGGAACATTTTGAAATATGATTAACTGCATCTAAATGTCTTATGATGAAAGGATGTTTTTTGTGCTCTATATCAGGAGTTCCCAACTCAAGGTCCACTTTCCTGCAGAGTTTAGCTCCAATCTTGATCAAACTCCAGCCAATATTTCCCTGGCCATTACAGAATTATGAATATCACCTTTAGTACCTAATATCTCACTCTGTAAAATGTTGGACATTTAAACACTATTGGTGGGAATGCATAAAAGAGTGTGAGGCCATTTTTGTGCCAGCACATCTATTACCAGAGGTGTGCTCAGATCTTTCAGTGAGAAAGACAAAGGGCATTGAGCATTGCCATGGGACATGAACAGGTCCATTGTTGCTACACTATATGTACTCCAAATATGTTAAAGACTTCAGTGTTCAATTTCTATTCCATGTAAATGGGATTGCCCCCGTGTTACATTCCATAATGTTGTGGGAGGTTTTTCTTTGTTTACCTACCTAGTAGTTTTGATTGTCACCACTTTCAGGTCCTATGATTGGACATCACCCTGGACGATCTTCCCCATCAACATCATGACAACATAGATTCAAGATTCAAGATTCAAGATTTTTATTTGTCACATACATGGTTATATGGAGAGCATATGACCAGCAGTGAAATGTAAGTCAGGTCCACTCCATGGACAGTGCAATTATTAAAGAATAAAAACACAAGAAATGTATATATAAATATTGTATGGAAAAAGTAAGGAAAAAAAGGAATAAAATAAAATGTGCAGGACAGTATACTGTAGACTTAATAAATATTAAGATGAGCAGGAATGTACAAGAGAAGAATGTGCTAACAGGTTGTTCAAGGTATTTACATAGCAGCAATAGAGGTAGTTAAAAAAAGTAAATCAATAAAAATAAAAAATTATAGAAAATGCTGTGTGCTAGTGACAATGTCAGTATATTAAGTATCTTACTGATAATTAAGTGAAGTCATGTAGAAGTTAAGCAGGGCTCTCAAGTTTTGAAGACAGGCAAGAGTGACATCCCCCCCACCCCCCACCGTCAGGGGGTCAAAGGGAATAGGGGTGTTCCGTTAATAATATTATTATTAGTGTTTTTGTTGTTAATATTAATAATTGCTCAGACTTGCAGAAGAAAATATTTGACACATGACACTGACAGTTTAACCAAATACAAAGCATTTATTCAATTTCCATTTATTCAATTTTTGTGTGTGTGTATGTGTGTGTGTGTGTGTGTGTGTGTTTGTGTGTGTGTGTGTGTGTGTGTGTGTGTGAGAGAGAGAGAGAGAGAGAGAGAGATTATGACTGCTGTTGTTTATTGTAAGTGTTTGTTGTCTTTTTGGACTCCTTTATCATTTGTGGTGTTGGCTCCCATTTGAAACAGTTCAGCTCAAGCCCAGCCATTTTCAGGGTCATGATTGAGGACAATGTCCCGTCCAGAGACAAGCTGTTTCGTGTTGAGGTTTTGTTCAAACCAACCATTGAAAATACCCTCTCGGCATCAGCATTAGAATGTGGAAGGACTAAAACCAAGGCTGCGATTTTTGATAGCCTCCCAAATTGGTTCAAGCCAGTCACCTTTGAAAAAAGGAACCAGGGGCCACATTTCTCAAATGTTTTCCCTTCATCGTAATTACTAATGAGCAAGTCATGTTGTGTGCAAAATATTTCTTACCTTGTTCTTTGTTGTGGACATTCTTCCCCAAAACTCCTCAACACCAAAGACTGTTGGGTCCTGGGGCAAGGCAGTGTCCATGAGTTGGTACTCCATAAACTCCTTACTTACTTGGTCTTGTTCTTTTGGGTCACCAAAAGGAAGGAGTTCCTGAAATCTGAAAAAGAGCACATGTGTACAAGACTGATTAGAATACAGTGAGAGACAGATTTATTTTGTGATCATGACCATTAAACTTAAAAATATATAATTAGTATGTGAAAACCCTTGCCTGTCTACAAAGTAAAGGGCATCTTTAACCCCACATTCAGCTCTCAGCTGCACATCAATAAATCTTGCATGCTTCAGGAGAGCATCTTTCAACGGGAGTTTATCCATGGCATATTCCACAGCTCTGATCAAAAAGGCCAGTGCTGCCTGCTGGAATTGTTGATCCTTCTGTGATGTGACCTCTCCAGCCTCAAGGAGCCTGTTGAGCGTAGCTCTGGTGGTGAAACCCACATTGAGTTTTTCTCCTATCAGTGAGACAGAAGACCTAGAGAAAGCTAGTCAAATACAGGCATCTTATACTGTAGGATATCTCTGGGTTATACAAGTTTCAAGTTTATTGTCATGTACACACAAATAACATTTATCAGTCATGAAATTTGTTGTGCTCAAAGTAATCTCGACTTTACAGAAAAAAATCAAATAAATAGAAAGTAGATAAAAAGAAGAGGTAAAATAAAAAAGGATTCATTTAAATTGAAGGATTAATTCTAAAAAGTGACAAGTGTGCCATTTAGGAGAGTGAAGATGGTTGAGTATAGTTCAGCATTCTGATGGCTTGAGGATAGAAGCTGTCTCTGAATCTACTAGTGCTGTTTCTGATGCTCTTATCTTCTACCAAATGGCAGAGGGGTGAGTATATTGTTACTGGGAAACCATACTTTTTAAAAATTTTGTATCCATATTCCATCATCAGAAAGACCACTCAATCCATAGAAAAGGTGTATTTGTTGTGAATAAGCAGACAGGTTTATCTCCCTATATGACTTAAAAGCATTACCTAGCAGTTGGTGCAGTGGGTCCTTGAAGGGGATGTCATGGACTTCTCTCGTAGTGCTGCTCGGCAGGAATTGTAGGTGGGGGAGTGAATGTACAGCACTCTCTCCACCCTCAATACCACGACTGAGGTGCCCTTGAGTAAGGCACCGAACCCCCAACTGCTCCCCGGGCGCCGCAGCATAAATGGCTGCCCACTGCTCCGGGTGTGTGTTCACTGCTGTGTGTGTGCACTTTGGATGGGTTAAAAGCAGAGCACGAATTCCGAGTATGGGTCACCATACTTGGCTGTATGTCACGTCACTTTCACTTTCAAATATGGATGCCTTTTCTCTCTGGAGAATGAGGTTCAGTGTAGAGAACACTGGGAATGTGGCCTGAAGGAACAGGAGGTAGACTTCCGTCAGGGGAAACGCCTCCACTAGCCTTCTGAACCTTGGTTGTTTCTCATCTGCAAATATACAAGTTGTTAGTATTGGGTGTCTCACATAACCATCTTGAACTAGTGCCAATATAATGTGTGACTTATTTAAAGATTTGAAGTAGCTTGTGAGTGGGCCATACCGCTGCAGAATGCGGGTGATGCACATCTCCAAACTCAGCCACCTCACAGAAATGTACAGCAGCATTTCCATATAATCACTGCCATGGAGTTCACAAAATTCTGGTAAAATATGTAAGAAAAACAAACAAAGTTAACCCAATTTTAACAATTGTTAACCCAACCCAAGTCAATACACTTGACTTTAATTTATTTAGCGCTAATAAAATTATTAAGCCTATTGGAGAGAGATATATTTATAATGTGACAATATGTCAGTCATTGTGTGATAACGAAAATATGACTAGGCCTAGACTACTTGTTCTGAGCAGATGTTGTCAGTGAACAGGCTGTAAAACTGTTGGCTAAGTTACAGACACTCATGAAAAACTGATGCTAATTATCTGGGTAACATTCTCTAACAGCAGTTAAGTTGTCATTGTTTGTGTCTAACAAGTTGTGAATTTGTTGTAACATTAAAACAAGAGATCATGACTTACTCTGTGCTCAAAGTGATGCTCAGAGCTCCAGTGGTTTCCTCTGTGGGTGAACAAGGAAGATGTTGTTGCGTTAAATCTTACCCAGTGTAATGTCTGTTTTGGGGTTTTGTTTCATGTTCTTGTTTTCATGTCTTTTATTTTGTAGTTTGATTTATGCTGTTTGTGTGATGCTTCCCTTGCCCTCTTGTTGTCTTGCTATTGGTTCCTCTTGTTCCTTGTGTCATGTTCCGATTGGTTGTCTTAGTCATGTGTCTTGTTTCCCATTGGTTTGTTCTTGTCATGTGACCCTCATTGTTTACTATAAGTAGTCATGTTTTTGACATTTTCTCTTGTTGTGTATTAACATAATGTTGCAACCTGCTGTCGGTGAGTCTAGTCTGTTCATGCCACATCAAGTCTGTTCTAGTCAAGTCTTTGTTTATTGTTTGGATTTTGGATTACACCTTTGTTAATAAACTGCACTTGGGTTAATCTACACTTGCCTTCGGTGGACGGATTTTTACACCCAGATACAATAGTGCTTTTTTCTGATTGGCTATTGTGTAGCCTATTTCTTTTTTTTTTTTTTTTTTTTTTTTGATTGGCTGATAAGTGGCAGGCTTAAATAAGAAATCGGAGACACGCTTGATTCCTGCTGGTTCCATAGTGAGATTGGCGCGGCCAGAAAAATTTGGGCGCTGCGACATATTAAATATATTATAAATAGTTTTTCTGCGTGAGAAATACAATGTGTGGCGGGAGTGCATGACAAAAGACCGAAATGAGTGACTGTCACGCTCAATGCATGACACTTGAGAGCCCTGGTTAAGAGAATGATTTTGAGTTTAGGAGCCTGATGGCCTGGGGGAAGAAGCTCCTCATAAGTCTCTCAGTTTTAGCCATCAGGCTACGGAAGCGCTTACCAGATGGCAGTAAGATGAAAAAACATTTACCAGGGTGGTTAGAGTCCTTAATGATTTTATCAGCTCTGCTTTTGTAGCGTTTGAGGTAGATGTCCTGCAGCAAGGGGAGAGTAGACCCTAAGATGCACTCAGCTAAGCGCACAACTCTCTGCAGAGCTTTGCAGTCCTAACTGGAGCTGTTCCCATACCACACTGAGATACACAGTGAGATAAGGACTCGGGAATGATGGGAATGCATGTTTTTTCTTTCCTGATAGCTCTCCTTTGTTTGTCACACTGTCCGCCCTTTTGAGTTTCTGTTGCAATTATGAGTTTAAAGTTTGTCTTGAGTTTTTTCCAATTGCTCTGTTTTCTCTACATGTTGTATTTGCTGTGCTGTGATTTTATTCCCACTCATTTCCCATAACACCCCATGCCTAGGAACTATTGCATACACCCTTGTTTCCTGTCTGGAGGACTATAAAAGACGCACACACACTCATGAAGCACTTAGGCCCTGTCCCAAATGGGGCACTTCATGTGGACTTTCGGTCTTGTGGACTTAAATTGCGCGTGCTCGCCGAGTCTAAGAGTCCGTAGGCCGTCCCATTCAGCATTTTAACGCTCTGAAGTGTGCTCAGCAGCGCCTCCTTTGTACCCTTGAAGCAGTCTTCCGTGAAGCCTGCATAAATGCAGGCTTCACACACTTTAACTACCCAGGAATCCTTGCGAAATGCCAATCAGACAACGGATTCGCTTAAGAGCAATTGATGACATGGCTGAGAACGAAGGTTACATTTAAAATTTTACATGGTATATATCCAGCTAAAAGTGTGTTAGAGAGGTTTAAGATAGAGATTGATTATTCATGTGATTTTTGCTCAGTGGAAAAATAATCTATTGTCCATCTGTTTTGTAATTGTATATACACAAAAATGTTTTGGGTGGATGTTGAAAATTTCATTAGAAGGAAAGCAAATGTTATATTTAAATTAAATAATTTTGATATATGTATGTATTATTCCAATGAAAATAACAATAATAATAATAATTTTAATTTTATTGTACAATTGGTTATTTTGGGAAAATTTCATATACACAAGAAGAAATGGTCAGGATCCAAGCCAAATTTTATTCATTTTCTTCAGGAGACAAAAGACTACTGCACCAGTTATATTTTTTTTATAAATAAAAAAGCAAGGAAGACTTGTCATATTTTTAAAGAATATTCAGTTTTTTGATGAATCAATCAATGGTTTGTACACTCTGGCATGTTTTTTTTTTTTTCTGTGCATTAACATATAAATTAAAATTTCTGTCTATTATTGTATATTTCTGGTTTCTCGTTAATAAAAAAAAAAAGGTAGGTATCATTACAGTTTTTATGACCTAGGTGTACATTTTACCAGCCTGTTACCTACAGTTTATACAAACATTATGGTCATCGACCAGTGGTTGATATCTCAAACATAATAATAGTGCATTGAATAATACGATCACATTGTGATTCATTAAATAAATAGAACCGAATGTCAGGGCTTTACTGAGTCATATGTAAACCTAGTATTTATATTTAAACCTGTAAATTCATCTGAAACTCACGCACATGTTTATTATGCATTAAAATTGTAATCTTAGTTCAAATGGAACATAGGCAGCATATTCCCCGAACCTGCAGCTCCTGTCAAAAAACAACCAGACCGTTATTTCCGGCGTGACGATCGAGTCTGTCCCAAAAATACCTCTCAATGCACCCTCGTGGACTCACGCCAAGGGCCCTATAGGTCTGCACTACATGACGTCACCAAAGTGTGGACTCTGAGGAAGTCCACAAGTCCGGAGTGTGCCATTTGGGACAGGGCTTTAGGCTTTCCTCTGAATGTTTCGGGAAAAGATTCAAAGCTTCGTGAGTGTCAAAAACAGCACCATCTGGTGGTTGATAAAAAAATATAGCAGCCAAAAGCCTGTGAAAGACACTCCACAGGACAAAGCAGCAACCACAAATTCCATAGATTGACTCAAATACATGCACAAATAAAAGCCTTACTGTGTGTGTGTGTGTGTGTGTGTGTGTGTGTTGAATTTCTCTCTCTGATAAAATAATTTACCCATTAAACTGTGGCATTAAATGCCAATGTGAATATCAATATGATATAATTGTAATAGAAGAATAATGTACACATATATGAATTGCATATGCCAAATATTATATTTTTTCTTAAATAATTTGTATTCTTCATATTACTTTTATGACTGGGTATTTAAAAATGTAATTGAATAAGTCTGAATGAAATCTTACTCGTAAAGTAAGATCTGGGGGTTTGAACATCCCGACACGAGCATTTGATTGGACAGAAAGTGAGGCTTTGTTTTTCATTGATCAAGTGATTCTCTGAAAACAATATGCGCTCTGGCACAGAGCTCTGTGAGAAATTTCACTGCTTATACGATTCCCGCTTTGAAGCTTCAGTGTCATATGTAACATCACTAACACACACACACACACACACACACACACACACTCTGATCGCAAAGTCTTGTTCAGCTGTAAGTGGACACCACAGAGTGTATTATCTTGTCTTGTTTTTTTTTTTTTTTTTTTTTTTTTTTTTTTTTTTTTGCCTTGCCTTGCCTTGCCTTGACTGTATTTTGGACATTGGACTGTTTCTGTGTTTTTGTGACTGTTTGCTGCCTGCCCTTACCATTGCCTGTTTTTTGGGAATACTCTTTTGCTTTGCCTTGGATACTGTTGTTTGCTGGTGTTGGACCATGCCTGTCTTGACTACAATCTGTTTTAATAAAGCTTGCACTTGGATCTTCATTGTCACGCCCAGTCCATTACATTATGTTTGTTAGCGAGCATAGTCAGTTGGTGTTTATGCTGAAGAATTTTTTTTATTTTATTTATTTTTTTTTTAATTTAGATTAATATTGGATTGGTTGAAGATAGTATGGGTTTTGTTTGATTCATTATTTGTTTTCAGCTCTACTCACTGTTGAGTTTTTTTAAGTATGTATATAATTTGCAAATATCGTCTTTGTCTTGAAGCTTCATTTGTCACTTTAAATATATGGAGCAAAGTGTTTGTTTTGGTGGATCAAATTCCTCACTAAAGATTTGCTGATACTCATTTCCGGTTTTCTGTTTGATTTATTACTCCACATCCCATTTTATTAGTAACCAACAACTTCCCAGATTCTAAAAATTATCTTTAATTTTTCTTCATTTAATTTATTCTTTATGTTGACTTCCTACATCCATAGACACTAATAATAACAACAACAACAATCAAACAGGATGTCTGTACACCCTGGAAAGCAGATCCACACCCCGGTTCATGACACCCTATATGTGCTTCACACTTAAGGAGAAAAGATCATAATTGCTCCACAAAATCAGTCTGCATGCAAACATGTGCAAGGGCAGTGATCTGAGACCTCTCTATTTATGTAAGCCACATAGAACATGATGCCCTATCAGAAAAGGAAGAAATGCTTAAATGTTTGAAAAATGGCCAGCATTTCCAGATAGTTTGTGAAGTTTGATCACATTATGACCCCCATCTTCCATTCACTACCCTGCCATCCTGAATGTCCCCCAAGCCAGACAATATAGTTAAGACAAAATATATGTTTTATCTTAGAATAATGGTTATATTTTATATATAATTATATATAATAACGATAAAATGTATATTTCTTCCTAAAATAATTTCATCATATGCAGCGAAAGAGTAAGAAAATGTGTTGTGAAACGTTTTTGTGAGAAGTTCGAATGTGTGTATTAGGGGTGTGTAGAGACACTTATCCCATGAGATAAGACGAGACACGAGACTGGGTTCACGAGAACGAGACGAGACAAGATTTTTGGACATTTTTAAAGAAATCCTCAATGATGAAAAATATAGGAAAAATATTTAAATATTTTATTTTATTTTTAGGGTCTTTTATTCAACTGAAAAACACAAAATGCAAAAAATATAGGTGCATTTTGAAATCAACTTGTACTTTATGAAATTCAACTTCTATTTTAATTAAATCATATGCAGCAATAAACAACATGTAAACTAGAGCTGCACGATTCTGGATAAATTGAGAATCATGTTTATATATATATATATATATATATATATATATATATATATATATATATATATATATATATATATATATATATATATATATATATATATATAAAGGATATTAGAAAACTAAACAAAATAACTTAATTTACTAGTGGTTCTGACAAAATGTTCATTGCTTAAAAAATACATATTAATTTGAACAAAATTAAAAAAAAAAAAAAAAAAAAAAAATCAATGAGGGAGTCATTGTCCCAATTCATAAAGACTTGTTTCACCACTGGAATCTTCTGAATGAACGATTCAATGACAAATACTTTTTTTAAACGGGCAGTTATCGCCACCTTTTGGAAGAGGATAAGCGTTACAATACATATACGCATTAAGATACTTTCGTTTTGATCGCCACTGAAGATAATACGTTTTTATACCCAAACTGTAAACTTTTATCCCAGTACTTGTTGCTTAAATGTCTGTAACACAGAAATAATAATGTGTGGTTAAAAAGACTGTTGCTCTTTCTGGATCAGCAGCAGCGTGAATGATGCATTAACATAGGCAGCGACAGAACGTGCTTCTCACGCTCCCCTGACGTTCGCGATGCGAAAGTCATAATAGACATAAGTGAATCTTTGTCATTCAGGAATAAGATCATGTGGGTGTTTGAACTGAGATCGCAATCTTTAAATGATTAATTTGTTATGCTCTAATGTAAACACTGCAAAATGTTTTGCAAGGATATCATCAGGTTCTCGCGAGATCGGACTGGTCACATCCCTAGTGTGTATAAATGTGAGTAATCTACGCAATTATTAGTGAATGAGACCCATTGTCCCTCCTCCAAAATTGAGTACATTTTCTCAGGTGGAACTACTCGAATTGCCCCTTGTTCAGCAGGTAGAATTCGCTCTGCACCTGAGAGTGGGCAATAACACCCCGAGGTGGTCTGCAGTTTCTAGTCTGCTAGTCTGCTACTATGGTTGGCCACAGAATATATAGTTTCTCTGCCCTGCCCATCTCCTTTGTGGATCCCATCGCAGCAAGAAGGGAAAAAGGGACAGTCCTCAAAGTCTTCCTCCTTCTCAGAGAGAAGAAACTCTGACTGTTTTCTTCCTCAAAATCAAATGCATCCTCCATACTGAACATATTGGGCAGAAGGCACATGCATTAAGCTGTTCACCCAATGATAGAGTTGCCATAGTGGATAACTCAACAGGAATGTATAATTCACAAATTCACACTCACATATAATAAACGGAGTCAAGGTTATGCTTATTTTGTGTGATGTCTAAGAGGAGGGCTCAGAGCTCAGAATTTTGGCCCGAACCCTGAATACCCCCCCCCCCCCCTCCATGTATTAGTATAGGAATATTTGAGATGGGGTGGTGGAGGGATGCTGGAAAACTGTCGAGGAACAGAGGTAAGTCTGCTGTGTGTATACATACACCTGTTGATTAGGTTGATTACTGATTGTGTTCATGATTATGAATCAGGATTTTTTTCTAACAGAGAGCTATGTGCCATTTCAGTCTCTATTTCATATTCATCCCGTTGTCTTACAACAGAAACAGAAAAATATACCAGTGAGAACAGTTTTATTGAGAATTTGGCTGCATTAAAATACAGTTTGTGAGGAGTATGAAATGTATTTTTTGCAAGTGGAATGCATTGTAAATAGTTATTCACTGTTTATAAGAAAATGACAGCTTTTTTTGGCAGTAGCATGTGTTCAGTACATTGTCTAATAATTGGTCTTCAGTGTTACTCTTTGAGTGAAAAGCCTATGGATAATTTATGGGGATGCATAAAAGAAAGAAAAATCATACAGTTGCGAACCCAACCATGCATACAAAAAAAAAAACAACAAAAAAAAAAACACTCAAATCACCTCTCTCTCTCCCTCACACACACACACCCTCACACAGATTAATTATGTATATTATAAACAGGTGCAAGGTTTGTGTGGTTCAAATATTAATACTTTTTTCTTGTTGCTGTTATTCTTTTGTTAAAAAGAAAGGATCTAACTTAAAGGGATACTCTACCCCAAAATGAAAATTTTCATTAATCACTTACCCCCACACAGAAGAGCATACGCAGTTTGAGTTTAGCTCATATTCTCCAAAATTGTACTATGCTGATGTGGAGAGACACGGAGGAGATGATTGAGAATAAAGTGGTTATTTTTGTTTTCTTCATGTACAAAAAGTATTCTCGTCGCTTCATAACGTTATGGTTGAATCACTGATGGCAGATGGACTATTCTGACAATGCTTTTCATACCTTTTCTGGACCTTGACAGTGTAACTTACTTGGACAGTCTCAAGCCTCCCTGTTTTCATCCAAAATATCTTAAATTGTGTTCCAAAGATGAACAAAGCTTTTATGAGTTTGGAACGACATGAGGGTAAGTGATTAATGACTAAAATTTTATTTTGGGGTGGAGTATCTCTTTAATGATTTGTTCATGTCCCATAAAGGTGATGCCTGTTTGAAGAATGCCATTTGGTGGCATAGAAACCATTTTTCGTGAATTGTTTGATACTTTTTCATGGTTTTCTTCAATGTTTGAGGCATATTGAAACAGCTGTACCTAAATTTCAGTTACATTTACATCTTGGGCCATGTATTTATATATTTTAGATTTTTATTGTATTAACAACAAAGCTGTATGTGGACACTTTTTGAGTAAAAATGCATATTGCAATTTCGTTTTGTTGTAAATATAACTCCCATAGTCCACAACTACTGTAGTTTTAAGTTATTTTAATATATAAATTCAGTTAAATCATCAAACATTTGTATGACTTGACAGTGACTTGCTTGACCCAAGCTATGACTTGACATGAATTGCTTGACAAAAGCAGTGACTTGGCTTGACTTGCTTGATTCTCACAAAAATTGACTTGGACTTGCTTGAAACTTGAAGGTTAAGACTTTAGACTTACTTGTGACTTGCAAATGTGTGACTTACTCCCACCTCTGCTTCACATTCTACCATATGCCAGAGTCACTTGCGCGGACGACAGTGTTTCTATTCAAAGAACATGGTGGGTGAGAGTTCTGTGGGGGAATTCACATTGAAATGTAAGTATTGTGTTTTCATTTACTCAAATACTTAGCGAAAGTGTTAAAAGGTTTTTTTTTTTTTTTTTTTTTGTTTTTTTTTTACACAAAGCCCACAAACAATAAGACAACCACTATATAAGGGAATAATCTTTCCCTTTGTTTTTGTAGTGCTGTCATGCAAGATACAGGTCCTTCTCAAAAAATTAGCATATTGTGAAAAAGTTTATTATTTTCCATAATGTAATGATAAAAATTTAACTTTCATATATTTTAGATTCATTGCACACCAACTGAAATATTTCAGGTCTTTTATTGTTTTAATACTGATGATTTTGGCATACAGCTCATCTAAAAAAATTAGCATATTTCATCCGACCAATAAAAGAAAAGTGTTTTTAATGCAAAAAAGTCAACCTTCAAATAATTATGTTCAGTTATGCACTCAATACTTGGTCGGGAATCCTTTTGCAGAAATGACTGCTTCAATGCGGCGTGGCATGGAGGCAATCAGCCTGTGGCACTGCTGAGGTGTTATGGAGGCCCAGGATGCTTCGATAGTGGCCTTAAGCTCATTCATGTTGGGTCTTGCGTCTCTCAACTTTCTCTTCACAATATCCCACAGATTCTCTATGGGGTTCAGGTCAGGAGAGTTGGCAGGCCAATTGAGCACAGTAATACCATGGTCAGTAAACCATTTACCAGTGGTTTTGGCACTGTGAGCAGGTGCCAGGTCGTGCTGAAAAACGAAATCTTCATCTCCATAAAGCTTTTCAGCAGATGGAAGCATGAAGTGCTCCAAAATCTCCTGATAGCTAGCTGCATTGACCCTGCCCTTGATAAAACACAGTGGACCAACACCAGCAGCTGACATGGCACCCCAGACCATCACTGACTGTGGGTACTTGACACTGGACTTCAGGCATTTTGGCATTTCCTTCTCCCCAGTCTTCCTCCAGACTCTGGCACCTTGATTTCCGAATGACATGCAAAATTTGCTTTCATCCGAAAAAAGTACTTTGGACCACTGAGCAACAGTCCAGTGCTGCTTCTCTGTAGCCCAGGTCAGGCGCTTCTGCCGCTGTTTCTGGTTCAAAAGCACACGCCTGTGCATGGTGGCTCTGGATGTTTCTACTCCAGACAGTCCACTGCTTCCGCAGGTTCCCCAAGGTCTGGAATCGGTCCTTCTCCACAATCTTCCTCAGGGTCCGGTCACCTCTTCTCGTTGTGCAGCGTTTTTTTTTCCTTCCCACAGACTTCCCACTGAGGTGCCTTGATACAGCACTCTGGGAACAGCCTATTCGTTCAGAAATTTCTTTCTGTGTCTTACCCTCTCGCTTGAGGGTGTCAATGATGGCCTTCTGGACAGCAGTCAGGTCGGCAGTCTTACCCATGATTGCGGTTTTGAGTAATGAACCAGGCTGGGAGTTTTTAAAAGCCTCAGGAATCTTTTGCAGGTTTTTTGAGTTAATTAGTTGATTCAGATGATTAGGTTAATAGCTCGTTTAGAGAACCTTTTCATGATATGCTAATTTTTTGAGATAGGAATTTTGGGTTTTCATGAGCTGTATGCCAAAATCATCAGTATTAAAACAATAAAAGACCTGAAATATTTCAGTTGGTGTGCAATGATTCTAAAATATATGAAAGTTTAATTTTTATCATTACATTATGGAAAATAATGAACTTTTTCACAATATGCTAATTTTTTGAGAAGGACCTGTATATCTACAAATGTTTTAACCAAACTTTAGTACTTCAGTATTTTGTATGCATGTCATGCTGTGTTGTATTTTCTAATGTTAAGATTGCAATGCAAACCTGTCTTTATATTTTTCATAAGTGTTTCCATTTTCTCTTGTTTTAGTACTATTCTGGAGAAAATGAGCCTGCTGGGGAAAGACTTAAAAAATACAAAGTAAGCAAGTTAATAGACACATTTTTGCTGAAATTCATTGTGCTGTTGTTGTTAACAGGCATGGCTTATTTGTTCTGCTTTAGGATTGCAAGTGTCCTGGGACAGGTGAGGGAGTGGGTGTAAGCTGGTGGAGCTGCTCAGAGAGCACATCAAACTCCAGAGAGACAGAGGAGAGAAGAGCACAGGAGAGAGACAGAGGAGAGGAGAGCAGGGAGAGAATGGAGAGACTGTTTTCTGTTCTTGAGAAAATGCTTAACAAATGCATTGTATATTAGCCATTCTCTATTAGCCAAGAGAAAGCAGTGGAAAAATGGGTAACGTTACATTACAATTTTTCAGTATCTTTTTTTAAATGTCACATTGTCAGTGAAACAACCTAATTTCTGTAGTTTATTTTTGTGATGAAAGTTAAAAATGAAATGAATTGAAATGAAAAAAATGAATGAAGTTGTATACATTGTTCACTTTTGTAGTGTAATTTATTTGTAAATAAGCCTGAGTACTTTATATACATTTTGTATTTTTTGTTTTGCATATTCACATGCAAATAAAAGAGAATCATCTACACTGATAATTTTTTAATGCAGCTTATAATTTTTTCACAAAACATTCTTCTGTTTTTTTTTTTTTTTGTCCTGTAAATAAAATTTTTTACACATTAAAACAAATAGTTCAATACATTACTTTTTGCAACTATTTACAACATAGCTTAGGTTTAACATCAGAAAAACAACATCCGTTTTGAGCCCAGCCCTGCCTCCATGTGTTCTGGGGTCTTCAGGAGGTGAATCTCTTGGTGAATGGCCAGCACCTCCTCAGCGACTCAGAGGATAATGCGGTGACCGTGGAACGAGGCACATGTCAAACACTTTGGAGACCACTCTGTATGATGTACCACCGGCAGAAAGAAGAGAAACACTAGGGTCTGGATTGTGACACCTCTCTTAAGATCCAGCAGCACAGTCAGGGCCTCCCTGCTCAGCCAAAAACCATTAAAAACCTGTCCAGTCCTGGCACATTCAGCTTTATCCTGCAGTACAGGGGTCTGGTCTGATTTAGGGAAAGAAGGAAAAGAGAAATTGTTTAGAGCTATGAGAAAGTAATTAGTAGAAGAAATATTGAGATACTTTAGGACACTATTTTTAGTAACTACTATTATAACATTGAGGAAATGTACTAGTCATGTTTAAAACCTTAGTTGAAGGGATAGTTCACCCAAAAAGGAAAATTCAGTCATCATTTTAACCCCCACTGACAACCATAGTATTTTTTTTTCCTATGGTAGTCAATAGGGGCAAGATCTGCTTGGTTACAAACATTGTTCCAAATATCTTCTTTTGTGCACAGCAGAACAAAAAAATATATACAGGTTTGGGTAAGTAAATTATCAAATTTTCATTTCTGGATGAACAGTCCCTTTCAGTAAAAGTATTATCTTGCATAATGTAATATACTTAAGGTATGGAGAGTAAAAGCAAAGGTATGTATAAAAAAGAATTTGTTGCAGGATGGTTTTGCATTAATATTACTGCTGCACTACTGTGTAGGTTGCATTTAACTTCTAAATATGTTCATGGTTGTTAAATTTAAAATAGCCTATTACATATACTGTTGGCCAGTTTAATCTACAACAATGCATCAAAAGACCATATTATTATAGTGCTGCTGTCCTGTGAGGAAAAAAACCCACACATAGTAACCTATTCACATTTGTACTGAATACTTAATGAATGTGCTTCTTACAGTCCCCCACTGGTCATTTTGAAAATTAAACTAACATTTATTGTCAGAATATTAATTTTTTTTTTAACTACAGCTGCAACCCATATCAGAGGCTACATCTGAAGGACTCAGACCGGCCATACAGAGCACTGGTCAGCTGTCACAGCTGCCACTGAACATTGAGCTGAACAAAAGTGCTCAATTTGTTTTTATTTTATTTGTTTATTAATTGCCTAAAATCAGGGTTGCTAACCTTTCTAAATATGTTCACCATGGTCAAGACAATAAACTATTTTAAAAGTGCACCTTAGTCAGATATCAGTCCGCATTTGAACCGCTATTATGTGTGTGTGTGTGTGTGTGTGTGTGTCATTACATTATACAAGTCAGTTCAAACGCAATACATGCATTTAAACTTGTAATTCGGCAAAGACACAGCAAAACAGTGGAACTTACCTGGCCTCGGTCTCGGCTAAGCCTGAGGTACATCATGCGGCACCACCATGGGTGAAACATTTCCACCATCTCCTCCATTAAAACATAAAATATAAAAACAAATATTAACAATGCTGGCTCCATAACTTTTATAAATGTGCTAGGATGTCAGCTCTCCTCTCACCGTTGCTATGCGACACAGCGCTAATCGGGAACACCTGGTGGTGGAATTAGGATATTCTGCAAAGGCGGAGCATCTCATGCACTTCAGAGGGCCCTTTGTGCGCTTCGGAGGCCTGGTCTTCGAAGTCCGTGCCCTTGGAAGTGTGTACACTCAACTTTGGGACACAGCTTATTCCTCTACAATGGGGTGCCCAACCCTATTTGAGAGATAGGTGGCGGTAATCCACTTACAAGTCTGCGATCTGCCGTAAAGCAAGAAGAAGAAGAACCCTGGTCCTGATCAAACACATCCGAACCAACTAATTAGGATCTGAAGGAGCACTTGATAATTACAGACAGGTTTGTTTAACCAGGGTTGGAACTGAACTCTGTAGGAAGGTACCATGCAAACAAGCCTGCACTGGCCCTTTACGGGCCCACTTAGGGCTAGCCTAAGGGCCCCCAGCAGGCTGCCAGCGCATGTCCTCTGAGATTTTGCTCATTGGCAAAACGTTGGACCCTTAGTGCTGTCCCTGCATGAGCAGCCCTCACTTAGCCCACACTGTTAATCTACAACAGGGGTGCCCAACCCCATTTGAGAGATAGGTGGCGGTAATGCACTTATAAGTCTGCAATCCGCTGTACATCATTGATTATGTTGCATGAGTGCCCACTTCTGGCGGAACCCTTGCGATATGCTGAACTGGAATGTCCTAAGCCCTTTATCACTTAGAATGAGCTATTCAGTTGGTTTATTGTTTACATTTTTCTCCTTACGAATTTGTTTGGTGCAGCATTCTATATGTATATAAGTATGCCTGGGCTGTTATAAAAGTTGTATAAAATAATTTATATATTATAGACTTGTTTGGGGTGGAGATAAATGAAACACAATCTACAATAATCGTGTTGCATTATGGTCTACAGAGCAGCCTGAAGTGTGCATATGAAGCAGACTCACTCCCTTGGTCAAAATCGAGGGGTCCATGTAAACTTCCCTCATCCACTTGACGAAGTGGAACGCACTTCAAAATGGCGAGGGTAAGTGCTTAGGGAAGTTCGCGAGTTCGTGTCTAAAAGTGAACTGGAAAGCAGCCCTGATCAAACACATCTGAACCATCTAATTAGGATCTGAAGGAGCACTTGATAATTACAGACAGGTTTGTTTAATCAGGGTTGGAACTGAACTCTGTAGGAAGGTAGATCTCCAGGAACAGGATGCACCCCGATCTATAACAATACATATGTTTCACTTTGAATACTTTCCAGCTACTATAACTTAAGTCTTTGGGAAAAACAGTTATTATACATCTGAAAGGGATGCAGACACCACATAACTAATGTCTATATTTTCAAATATGTACAGCAGTCAAAGGGATTTCAAATCAATGGATTTATTAAATACAAAATAGAAAACATTCAATTCAAGTTAATACAGCTACATATAGCCAAAAATGTTAATACACAAAACTACAAAAAAAAAAAAAAAACCGCATTATAAGATTGTAGGATTTTGTCATGTGAAAGGTGATGTGTGCGACAGTCTGTAGTACATCAATGTCCAAACACTGTCCATAGCTGAAGTTGGCTGATAGCAAATGAATAATCCATCCTCTTGTAATGAAAACATGCCACAACTCTCAAACACCAGACTCTTCCTAACCAGGAACAGTCAAAAATAGTCCAGAATATGGTCTCATGTCGAAAAAGAACTTTAAAGGGGTCATATGATGTGATTCAAGTTTTCCTTTCTCTTTGGAGTGTTACAAGCTGTTTGTAAATAGATAAGATCCCTAAAGTTGCAAAGACTAAAATCCAGTGTTCGAATTGAGGGGGGGCTGGGGTGGTCCGGGACCCCCCATAAGCATCAAGGGACCCCCCATAAGGCCCAAAAAATTGACCTGGGGGGGGGTCCCCTGGTTTTTCATTAAAACTAAAATAGAAACAATATTTGACATAGCCCTATCTATTTTTTATCGAAGTATTGCGCTGCCGCTCCCATAATTTAGATGTGAGTCTGAAAATATGCTCAAGTGCACCACACGCTGTTTTCTGAAGGAATTTACAGACCGCGGGCGCGACGTCGCTGTGTGATTGGCTGGCAGAGTGATCCTTCCTCATTATTTTACCTCACGATGACGGTAAGATAATATTTCTTTGTTTTATGATTGTTTGGTACACCTAATTTACTGCTACTGAATAAGTGTTTATCTTAGAATCGGACAGTTACTTTTATTATAATCTTGGTCTGTCAATAGTTGTTTTTTTTATCTTATGATGCTAGCTCACTATCGGATTGTTAGTTGTAATTAGCCATCTAACGTATTTCTGAGAAAAAAGCTTGCATTGCACCCATTCTGAATTAAACAAATAATTTTAAATCTAGTAACCTTAACTGCTCAAAAACAGTGTTAATTTAATTAAGGAAATTATTACTGATGAAAATGTTCATCAGGTGAAGGCTTTTTTTGTGTCAACAATGACAAAGCAGGGTTGCTAACTCTCACAAATTGTGCTTGAGAAACACATGCATTGATTATTACGCCCAAGACAAACATGCAGATCAACCGTTTTTGTTATGAATTGTATCCTATTTTCCGTTATTATGTATAGCCTAATACAATTAGTGTAGTATTTAAGGTTAAATGGAGAAAAGGGTTTTAAATTCAATGCAAAGAGGCAAATTAAAGTCATTTTGTGGCCAGAAAAATAATAATTTCCATTTGCAATGCCATTGTTTACACACTCTAATAAATATACATGTATCTAGTCTAGTTGCTCAAAAGAGTATTGCAGGTCATAACTGCTTACTTATTTTTAGGTTTTGCATTTGAATAAATATTTAGACAAGATCAAACACTAGATTTTAAAATGATACATTTTAAAAAGATATTCGTATAAGCACACACAAGTGAATATTAATTAATTAATTTTACATATAGTAAATGCTCAGCTGCAAAAACATGTTCTGAAACACACAAAGTAAATTAAATTATATTATTATATGAAATAAATAAATACAAATGTATATTATTAGTTTTTTTTGGGTGGTGTGGGGTGGGGGGGGGCCCCCCAAGAGCTTTGACACAATTCGAACACTGCTAAAATCTCAAACCCAAAGAGATATTCTTTATAAAAGTTTAGACTCATCCACGCCCACCTAAAATGGCTTGTTTAAACACCCCCCACGTGTCTATGTCACCATGTGGGAAGATTTGCATAACGCCGCCCAAACGTTCATGCAAAGAAAGAAGGCGTAACTTTATTGTTGCTGTCACTGTAGCTGCCATCTTGTGAAGAGGCTGTGTGTTTCTTTGCGAAAGAGAAAATACTGTGTTTGGCCTACCAAAAGAGGACACGACTAGAAATCAATGGTTAAGTTGTATTTACAACACTGTTCAAGAACAGTTCAACCCAAATATTCAGATGTGTGCAGTGCATTTTATGGAGGACTGTTTCCTGATCCTGGGAGAGAAGATTACAATGCCAGCTGTTCTGACTCAAACGCGTGTTTTGAGCAGTGTAGAGAGTGCTTGTTGTTTGTCATTTCTATGATCACAAATGCAGACATGGTTTTATATGTGGCGCGATGCAATGCAATGCGTAAAAAGAGAGTTATTATAATTCGTAATTATGTCCCCACTGGATGCAACAAATGCCTAGTTTGTAATGGGTTTTATTGGTTTTGTCTCATTGCACCGTTGTTCTGACGATTTGTGCTACCCTGTCAGATTTTGCTACCTCCCATTAAAACAGATGGTAGCATAATTCGGAAGCAAAATTCTTTATTAAAATGTACACCTACCCCAGCGGTTCTTAATTCCTGTCCTCGCGCCCCAAAGCTCTGCACATTTTGCATGTCTCTCTTTGTTAACACACCTGATTCAGATAATCAGCTTGTTAGAAGTGAGCTCCGTGCATGAACTGTGTTCCAATCGACATGATCCCTACATGGTGTTCATTGCTCTCTATTCCCTGAGCAGGGGAAATCTGTTGAAGTTTACCTCACTTCGGAAAATTAATTCACGGATTTGCACTGTGCAACATCTTCACACACAGACAAGTGTGACATCATATACCTCTGTAAATAAATACAATTTAAACTCATGTCTCGCACACTTCAATGCACTTTGAATGGAACATAAACGTTCACTTCAAACTGGAATTATGGCAGAAAATCATGTGAGGTCAACTTCACAGGGCACTTATGTTTGGATAGAACAAATGTCTGAAGCGCTAAGAGAAACATACAAAATGTGCAGAGCAGGGGGGCGCGAGGACTGCAATTGAGAACTGCAGACCTACCCCATCCCTAAACCTACCCTTACAGTAGGATAAATACAGTGTTGGTAGCATAATCTGATAGGTAGCATTATTTGTTAGAACCACCGGGACACGGTATCACAGTATAGTAAGGGGCGTAACAATTCCGTCACACGCTTGAGGTATTCGGCCAATTACAACGCACTGGATAGCTGGCCAATCAGAGCTCACCTCACTTTTCAGACCGATGAGCTTTGTAAAAATTGACACATTTTAGAAAGGCGGGGCATAGAGGAGAAACAATAATGTACAGTATGTGGAAAATAATGTTTTTTTTTTAACCTTAAACCATATAAACACATTTTGTTATACCAAATACACAAAATAATGTTATTTTTAGCAAAATCATATGACCCCTTTAAATCCAAATTCAAACTGGACCATAAAGTGCTAACCTCACCAATAAAGAGTCCTTCTAAAATGCATACAAATACACTGTCTTAAATTCTTAGCATCAATCCAAACATAGGCCATACATACATGAACCATCTCTGCAAAAAACATTAGCAATATACACTTTTAAATAGAAAAAAGCACAATGTTTTCAGCAGGTAAGCCATGCTGGCTACTGATGCTTGCTATTGCTAACTCTCTCTACCATATGGCTTTACTTAAGGAAACCTAAAACACCCAAGCATCCTTAGTGGTAAGGAAGAAAACTGCCAACAAAATTCTTTTTAACAGACTCATGTCTGGCCCACACTGGATGTTGTGTCGGCAAGAATGGGCCGTTATTGGATTAATGTGGGCAGTCCCATAGTGTAGGCTGCTCACAGAGAGCCTGCGGTGAGCCCAAAGCTGTGGGCCTCAGCTGGGCAAGCCCGCACTGGGCCTGTTTAGGTTTGGTGTGGGCTGGCCTTAGCACACTGTGCCCGCAAAAAGCCAGCCTGGTTACAAAATTACATCAACATCCTTTTATGTCTCAACGTTGTTTAACAACTTTTAGCAACAAACGACCTGCCTTTTAGCGACTTTACCTAAAAATTTATTTGAAACACTGCCTGCGCCGCTACCGGAGGCAGCCTCTCACTAGCGTCTGCTACAAGAGCTGGAGGTCCGGCTGCATATGAGACTGCGGCCGGAAGAGCCACAGTGAAAGGTTGAGCCAAAGCGGGAAGCGAGTGAGGCTTTGCTGTGGTGAGATCTGGGGCACGGCCCAGGCTTGTTGAAGGCCTGCCGCTGCGACCCAGCACTTAAGGAGTTTCGGGTCTTGTGTGGGGCGATGGTGGTGGGTCTTCATATTTTCAGCACAATGTGTATGCATAGGAAAAACCTTACACTGCATTCCAAATTATTATGCAAGTGACATATCAATAGGATTTCAGTACAATAAAGAGTCAGATTTTTGTTTGTGTTGTTTTTAACATCTTTTTAGATAACTAGTATCAATCTCAGAATGGTTTGGTCAATAGTTTGTCAGGTCTTCTTAGATAAATTGAAACCCTACTTAAAGAGGTTGTTCCACATTATTAAGCAAGTCACAGTTCTCATGAAATATGGTGAGGAAGAAAGATCTTTCTGAAGATGAAAAGTATGAAACAATGCAATGTCTTGAAAAAGGCATCAAAACAAACAATATTTTGTGAAAAGCTAAAAGAAATTATTGAACTGTCAAAAGATATGTGAGTGACTTAGAGCACAGAAGATCTTGGTCAGATAAAGATTTATTAAGGAAAGTTTCTGTCAAACAAATGAACTGTATTGTTCCTGGGGACCCACTGTCCTGCAGGGTTTACTGTAGCTACAACCCTTATCAAACACACTTGAAGCAGCTATTCAAGTGCCTCAAGATTGCTAGAAAATACACAGGCAGGTGTGGAAATAAACTTTGCAGGACAGTGGGTTCCAAGGAGCAGGGTTTAAGACCTTTGCCTTAAAGACATTGCAAACATGGACATTAAACTATGCAGATAAACCTCATGCCAAAGAGGGAGCCGTTCAATGGCCATTGCTGACAGCATCAGCCAATCAAACTGCAGGATCTGAAAGGTGCCTAATTTGCAAATACGTCCTTCTCAGGAAAGATTAAAAGGTTTTCTCTAAGACAAAGAATTTGCCTAAGCTGCTGTTGCTGTGCAGCTAAGTGCTAAGCAAAATCTCTCTATCTGCAGAATGCTAAGCTACAGTAAGTTGTTCTAAGGAGAAACAAGGAAGTTCTGCAAGAAGTGAATGTGGGGAGTTTGGAAACTGCCACAGCAACAACGACCACAATATTAGTGTCACCCATCTTCTGCAACAAATTCAGAACATTATCTGCAGCAATCTTCTGTCTGCATGTTCCAGACAGTCAAGGTTCTCTCCACAAATGTCAGAACTGTCTTGTCAGTAAACCTCTCTGTGTGTTCCAGATTGTCTGGAGCTTCTGCACAGACTTAAGAACCTTCAGCTGCATGTGAAATGCATCCAACTACTTTCTTCCCACTGCAACATGCCCAAGATCAACAAGTGGAAGACGTTGCCATTCAGACTCAGCACATGACCAGGCAGAATGTAAATATCACTCTTTCCAAACCTCTTTCACAGAGACCATTAACATTATTGTGACTTCACACAGAAGTCACAGAAGTCAGTTAATTCTCAGCACATATAGATTCATTTAACTAGACAACAGATAAACTAATGATAAAGCTTGGTTTAATGAATATTAGATCACTTTCTACGAAAGTACTTTTTGTAAATTATGTAATCACAGATCATAACCTAGATGTGCTCTGTTTGGCAGGAACCTGGCTAAAACTTATTCTTGTGTACTCCATATAGCTAAAGCTGCAAACTCAAATCCTTGTTACAAATATGGTAGAACCTTAGCTTCTACAACAAAAGACTACTTGTAAATAATCCTTCTGATGTGTCTCAATTCCTCAGCAAATCCAATAGCTCAGAAAAAGTTGATGTGGTAAAAGAAACTATGGACTCTCTCTTTTCTAGCACTTTTGATATGGTTGCTCCATTATGATTAACCCTCTGGAGTCGATTCATGCTTATACGCATGTTGAGGCATTTTCTCCTGATAACCCCAAAAAGAACTTAAATTACACTTTCAGTTTTGATCGTACAGATAAGAGCAATACATCAATCGAATCTGTAAAGGGTCTACTTTACTTTACTTATTTGTATACACACATAATAACAACAAAACTTTGTGCATTTACAAAATAAAGAAAACAAACAGAGTGCGCTGTCTGCAGCCTTGGTCTGCAGTGATCTTCATTTAGAAACACGTCATTAAAATTGTCACGGTTCATGAATGCACCGTCTCCTGCTGGGTTCATGTTACGTCATGTTAATTGTTTCATGTGGGTGTTACCGCTGATCATCTGATCAGCGGCAGCTGCAGCTCATTCCAACAGCCTACTTAATGCCCGGTCTTTCGTCTCTTGTTTGTCAGATCGTTGTTTGAGGTCCTCGTGGTGCATGTCTGTTCGTCCTTCAGCGTTCCTGCTTCATGCTCGGTTTCCTGTTCGGTCGCCTCTGGATTACTGCCATCATCCATGGATCTATCACCATCACCACCTCCACCAACGCACTCAAGATATCTACTCACCTGTCTGTGCTGCCGTCGAGGTCCCTGCGTCACTCTCCAAGATCCACTCACCATAACCTTCATTCAATATCATAATTTCGTTCGGCAGGAGATAAACGATAAGAAAAATACGCGCATGGGTGGACCTTGTCGTCTGAGGGAGAACGTTGAGATAACACCGCTCCTACCCCCACCTCCGATGCATCGACCTCCACCACAAACTGACGTGATGGGTCAGGGGTGATCAAGACAGGGGCTGAAACAAAGCAGCTCTTCAGTTTGGCAAACACAGCCTCGGCTGTGTCTGACCACCTGAACGTAGTTTTGGCGGAGGTCAAATCGGTCAGAGGTGCGGCTAGTTGGCTGAAGTTGCGAATAAAACGCCGGTAGAAGTTGGCGAACCCCAGAAACCTCTGTAGGGCCTTACGGGAATCTGGACTTGGCCACTCTACCACAGCCTTAACCTTCTCGGGATCCATGCGTATTCCCTCAGTCGACACGATATACCCCAGAAATGGAACCGACTGTGCATGAAACTCGCATTTCTCCGCCTTGACTAAAAGCCCATTCTCTAGCAACCTCTGAAGCACTCGTCGAACGTGCTGCACATGTTCCTGGAGAGAAGAAGAAAAAATCAATATGTCGTCCAGGTAGACATATATGAACTGATCAATCATATCTCGCAGCACGTCGTTGACGAGTGCCTGGAAGACCGCTGGGGAGTTGGAAAGCCTGAAGGGCATGACCAAGTATTCAAAGTGCCCCCTGGGGGTATTAAAAGCGGTCTTCCATTCATCCCCCTCCCTGATGCGGACCAAATGATAAGCATTACGTAAGTCCAGTTTTGTGAAAATCGACGCTCCCTGCAAACTCTCGAAGGCTGAAGACATCAACGGCAAAGGATAAGTATTCTTTACTGTGATGTTGTTCAGTCCCCTGTAGCGTATGAGGCCTGAACCAGACAAATTAAAGATTCGATCGTGAGCATGGTTGAAACAAGAGAAGCCAAATTCCTCGGAAAGGCAACAGGATGCTGTAAATCAACTCCTAGCACCACAGTCTGATAACCAACCAACTCTTTCAGAGAACAGCTTTCAAAATTAACACCATTAGAACAATTATTGACAATTTCAATTCGAAGAAGAGATTGTCTAATTTGGGGCAAGTAATCGAAGAGATGGACAGTCTGACCCTCACATGTAAAGCCATTAGACTAAACAAGATCGTTGGATTGACTTCCCCCCACCTAGCAGAACCAGACTGAAATTCCTAAGGAGACCTGTTAACCCCTCTGGTCTTCACAGGACATATCCTTACTCCCCAGAATGGCACAGAGAAAGCCTTCCAATGCATATATGCACCAAAATTAACTCAAAAAATACTTCTAAATGGATATCAGTCCATTGCTTAACTCCATATCATTTATGTAACCCACACATTTGATTATAATGTTTCTAATCACTTATTGTGTATGTCTTTTTAAATAACTCTTGAATAGCTTAAGGGATCATATTCATGTTTAGTATGTGTGTGTTCGAATCTTCTTGCTTGAAACGTTTCTGACCATCAGTTATTTGTCAAATGTATCATATTCTTGTTATAGGAATCATGTCCAAATTTTACCCTGCAAGAGCGGGAAAATTCGGACCTCGTGCTTGATAAGATAACATATGATTTATGAATGGGTGGGACAAACAATGCAACACCCCGAGAAAAGACAATATCTAATTGGTCAAGACAACATTTGAGGTGTGGCCAAAATGCCAGTTTAAATACTCAGGACACCATCAAATGTTGCTTTTAGCTTTTAGCTTTCTTTTAGCTTTTGCTATCAGTCATGTCAGCTTTTAACTTTTAGCTTTCTTTTAGCTTTTGCTATCAGTCATGTCAGCTTTTAGCTTTTAGCTTTCGTATAGCTTTTGCTATCAGTCATGCCAGCTTTTAGCCTGCTTTTTAGCTGCTGCTTTTAGTCATGCTTTGTCATCACTTTTAGCGTTCTTCGAGTGCCGTTCCAGCGTGCTTCGGCCTGCACGCCTGCTGCTACTTAGCCACGATGAGAAGAAACACCACCTAGTCTCGTCAAACTTTACTTCTTTTCTTTTCCGTTTGAGAGTTTCGTGTTCTGAGTTAAGTTTTGTAACGCCGTGTCTCCGAGTCTGACCTCGAGTGCCCGTCTGAAACTTCAACCAGCCCACAACTCTGCATCGTCAGCCAACGCCCAACCACGGGCTTCCCAAGACGTCACTTCAACGACTACTGAACTTCCAGCCAATCAGCAACTTCGGGAAACCCCCTTTTCAGCGACAACAAAGGGAACCCCGTTAAACAGGCAACGCAAGTAACCTCCAGACTCACATCTGTACTGGTGTTATCTAATATAATTTTAACCTCATTGAGGAACTCAGTGCGAGGGTTAATTAAGTGATTAATGGTTGTTAAGGTCTATGCAATTTCACGTATTGCTGTGGATTTCACATTTTGGGATTTCTTGGGATTTCACATTTTCATCCTCTTAAACTCATTCTTTCCTAACTTTCTATCTTCCTGCAACTTGTGTGAATGTGTGAGTGCGTGTGCTTATGTGTTAGATTAGTTTATATGTCTTAGATTTATCTAATAAAGCCTTATTCATATTAAAAAGAGAAGTATCTTGTGTTTTGTGCTCACAAGTTAATGTCTTAAACTGCCGATCTTGTTACTGTGCTAATTAATAGTGTTTTCACTATACTTTGGATATTAATATCCAGCGCAGATTTGATGTTAAACGGCTCGTTCAGTGAATCGCTGGCCGTCTCAGTGATCAGCCGTGAAACAGTGATTCTGTTCAAATTCCCTTTAAAATCTTAAATGATTCCCTTTGAGCTAAATTGACCTGTTTCCCTTACACCCCGGTAATCAATACAAGGTCGCAGTTCCTGCTTCATGCTCGGTTTCCTGTTCGGTCGCCTCTGGATTACTGCCATCATCCACGGATCTATCACCATCACCACCTCCACCAACGCACTCAAGATATCTACTCACCTGTCTGTGCTGCCATCGAGGTCCCTGCGTCACTCTCCAAGATCCACTCACCATAACCTTCATTCAATAAACATCATTTACTTGCATTTGCCTCCTGTCCTCCATTTCGTCGTGACAAAAATGAACTGTAACTCAGTGAATACTCAACACAGAGACATGAGAGACATATCTATAGGAAGCCTGACATGTCTACTTTTAAACTAAACAAGTGCTGCCGAAAACAAATATTCTGTGATAAAGTAATCAATATGAAAACAACACGATGTCCGTCTTTCACGTCTCCCTTCATTATATCTAATGCGAAGATTAAGGAAAACAGTCTGACACCATGGTATAATGAGCACACTCACGCCCTAAAGAGAGCAGCCCAGAAAATGGAGTGCAGCAGGAAGAAAACAAAACTAGAGGTATTCCGTCTTGCATGGAGGGAAACTACTGTACATCTACTTACAGAAAAGCTCTAAAGACTGCTAGATCTGCTTACTTTTAATCTCTTTTAGAAGAAAACAAACATAACCCAGGGCATTTATTTAAAAAAAGTGGCTAAATTAACCAAAAATAAAGCATCAACAGGCACAGATATTTCTCAACAACACAGTAGTAATGACTTTATGAACTACTTTACTTCCAACATCGATACTACTAGAGTTAAAATACTTATCATGTAGCTGTATCATATCAGATATTGTGCTATAAGATCCACTGAGGAACAATCCCACTCATTCTCTACTATAGGAGAAGAAGAATTGTATAAACTTGTCAAATCATCAAAACCAACAACATGTATATTAGACCCTATTCCGTCTCAATTCCAAGCTACTAAAAGAGGTGCTTCCAGAAGTCATAGATCCTCTTCTGAATATTATTAATTTGTCATTATCTTAGGATATGTTCCAAAATGCTTAAAACTGGCTATTATTAAGCCTTTCATTAAAAAACACAACTTGATCCTAAAGAATTAGCTAATTACAGACTGATCTCAAATCTCCTTTTTCTGTCAGAAATACTAGAAAAGGCAATATCCTCTCAGCTATGTTCCTTTTTAGAGAAAAATGGTATCTGTGAGGATGTCCAGTCAGGATTTAGACCGTATCATAGTACTGAGACTCCTCTCATCAGAGTTGCAAATTAACTAATTTTATCATCAGATCATGCTTGTATCTCTCTATTAGTGCTACTAGATCATAGTGCTGCGTTCGACACTATTGACCACAACATTCTTTTGAGTAGACTACAAAATTATATTGGCATTAGTGGAATTGTGGAAATATTGTGTTCAAGGAACCAAAACTCCATCTTTCTCCTTTGTCCAAATGAAACCAGCAGTTTAATTCCAGGCTGCAACAAAGTCAGATTGTGCAGAGGATCTGGTTCCCGTGGTCTTGGTGCTGATGGCTGTCTAGGTGACGAGGTCTTCACTGGGGATCTGTCTCTGGGGCTCATCTAGATGTCCTGGTCTCCGCTGACATTCAGGGCTGTAGAGGTCATCTCTAGCTGCTGATCTCTCATCTGTTCTGGATACGTACTGGATCCGGGTGACTGCAGTGACCATCTGATCTGGATACAGACTGGATCTGGTGGCTATGGTGACCTCGGAATAAGAATGAAACAGACTAATATTAGCATAGATTCCATTCTTCTAACGATGTAAGAAGTACATAAGGTGCTATGGGGAGTGTTCCAGGTTTCAATTGACCCTATTTGTGCAGCCTATCTATCGTTCAATAGATCTGAGTTACTCTTGTCCATCCTTTTGTTAATAAAACCCTTTTATTACATTTGTGGCTTCCTTGTGTTGATAATACAGTGAGAGGCTCTACAAATTAACAATATCTCAGAAATCCTTCAGAAGACTTCCTCCAATTGATATAACTCTTTTATTCAAAGAGTTTGTTTATTCAACAATCTTTCATGATTGTTCTTTATTGTCAGGGCGGAAATCCCTTGCTGGTGCCTCGTAACATAGGAAGGAATTATCTGACACTGTTAATATTAGTAGATATATTTAAGCCCAAAACCATTAAATATATGGTGCTTCTTAGATCTTAAACCTCTAGATTTAAGGGTGTCCCATGAAATCACTACATTTAGTGGTGCCCCGTGTGAGGCTGTTACACTAAAAACACTAGAGGAATGCACTGAAGGGGCATATCCCACAGTGAGACACCAAAACATATGCTTAAAAAGTGAACACTGCCTTAAACTCACTAGCAGAAAGGCAGTGCGATTCTATGAATAGTTTAAACAATTTAAACAAAACAGTTACCCAGAATAACACAATGTGACTTCAGCTTCACATTTTCTATTGGGACACAGCTTATATAGAACATACTTTTTTTTAACTATCACAAAGCAGCCTAAGTTTGAATTCAAAAGCAGTACTTACTCAAAAAGCATGCAATTTCAGACACACTGATTGTTTTGTTCCTGAATTAATAATTTCTTCACAGTTATGAAATTTTCCATAATAATTATCATTGTTGTCATTATTGTCGCTAATAAACATCAAATTATAAATTATTACAATTCAAATTCTCTCCCTGAGGGGAAAAAAAAATATACATAAAAAAAATATATATATATATTTCTTCCTCAGTGAGAGGAAGAAATGTAGTGTATAGTAATTTGCGGGAAGAAATGTAGTGCATAGACATTAAAATATGATAGATAGATAAATAGAGTTTTGTTCACTATTTCGTCATCGATTCGTATGGCATCATTTGACAGCGGATTCTCCTTTGTAGAACAATAAAGGCAGCAGCAGCTTCTCAGAAAGCGGACGAAAGAGAAGACGTGACACGTCCTCGCGTCATCGGTCCGTTCTGCTCTCACCTCGGCTCTCTCTTTCAGCGCACTTGATTTGAGTAAAACTGCAGTACGACTGGAGTATATAAAGCATGACAGCGGCGGCTTTCCTTCAAAAATCCGTTCATGCGCTTCCCTTGTTACATCTCTGACTGGAACTCACTCCGCGCGACACATCCATATATATATTTGTTGTAAGCTGTGTTAGTCGGCAGCTGAGTTTGTTGACAGACAATTAATTCTGCATCTCTTCAGAAGCTCTGGTCATCATTGCAATCATGAAGTGTGTTTTGCATTGTATATTCTTCCTCCTGCTATGGATTACACCCAATACCAGAGTATGTGCATCTCATCAAGGAATTCCCCTGTCAGTGTAAGTATACTTTACTTATATTTCTAATGTATTGCATATAATTAGTAGGTGCTAATAATAGGCTACAAATAAAATAGGATGTTTTGTATATTGTTTGCTGTATTGATTTTGTACAACTATTGCTGACAGAACGAAAAACATATTTAAAATAGCCTATTTTGTTGTCATTTAGTCCCAGATTTGCTATTTGTCAAATTGCCCAGACTGCTCTACAAAATGAACTGAATCAAAATAAATCAACCAAAATATTTTAGGTCACAATACGCATTTCTTTATTTAGCCAGTGCCTTTTGATTTTAAAGTTCACTTCATATAGTCGTGTGATGGGACAAATGCCGTTTAAATGATGTATTTGCTTGAATACCATACTAATTTCAGTATTACAAATATACGTCATTTGAAAATGCGGTTTAAGCAAGTATTTTAACCACATTGCATTTTTCTCTCATACCCAAATTTGTATCTGCTATGTCAAATTCATTTCCTCATAATTTCATTTCCTTCTTTCTAGTGTAAAACTTTGGGCTTCAGCATTTGGTGGAGAAATTAAATCCATTGCGGCCAAGTATTCTGGCTCTCAGCTGTTGCAAAAGGTAAACTGAGCTGTGTTAAACTGTGCAGTTAACACCATAAACAAAACAGCACCGAAAGGTATATCATGATATTCTTTAAAATACCTTGGAGTGCCATGCTATTGTCACGATATTTGAATTTGGTAATCATTCAGTACCATGGTATTTATCAAAGTATTACCATCTGATACCAACATTGTGCCATTATTTTTGACTATAAGGTTTTAGAAAAACACACAGAAAAGTAAGTGTGTGCTTCCGTTCCTGCAGTTACATATTATCACATACACAAGTACATGTCAACACTCATAGTCACATACACACACATACAATCTACGCTAATTAAACCACCCACAAGCAACAAGTCTGTTTTTTTTTTTTTTTTGTTCATCTCGCATTGGTAGTGTTCTGCTTGTCTTTTTTCACAGTGAGGTCAGGGCATCACAGAGGTCAGCACTCGAGGCCTGTGATTATGTTTCTGTGTGATGTTTCTGTAATGGAGCAGATGGATGCATGTGAGCATGATTTTAGTGTGATTTTGCTAGTGATATTTTCACCATTGGGCTGGCTGGAGTTCAAATTTCAATATTAAGGAAAAAGACAGTGACTGTAGAATGTTTGTGGTATGTGTGCATTTGTGTGTGTGCTACTAAGTAAAGAGGATGGGAGCCCGAGGGGCAGATTATCTGTGTGACGGTTTTGAAAAGAAGAAAGAGAACATGCCTGGTGAGCAGACGGAAAAGCAGCGAAGAGAAAAAACAGAGCAGAGGGCAACAGAAGAGAAGAAAGCAAAGAGACATATGACAGGAAGCCCAGAGGAAGAAATGTGCATGGAGAAAGAGGAGAGGAGAATGTAAAATAGAGTAATGTGAATGAACTGGTGTAAGTGTGCCCTGTGGCTCACTCACTTGCTTATTGTGTGTGTGACCTCATCAGCTCAAAAGTGCTTCAGAGTGGTTCTGGACAGGCGATAAGAAGAGCGGGTCCAACGGGTCCATTTGCAGAGGGTTGGGTCTCTGCTTGAGGAGCAATGTAAAATTTCAGACCTGGAGCAAAACAACTACTTAAAAACAGCCACAGGAAACCCATCTCTGAAAACCGCAGGGAATACTGTTGGACTAGTGCTATATACATTTACATTCATAATAAACAGTAACACATTTACAATAATGACAACATTGCCATATTACAAAAATGAGAATGAGATTTTGCATTTACATGCATAACACACTACACAACCTTTACTCATTTCTTTTTTTTCTTTTGTTTTTGGTCTGAATTATATGACGAAATGTAACATACATTAATTGCTTTGACCAATAGATATTTTAAATAATGAACTGTACAAGTTCAAACATTTAAAACAACCCAAAATATCCTTGTCCCTTGTCTTTCTTCTGCTGAACACAAAAGAAGATACTTTGAAGAACGTGGGTAACCAAACAGTTGCTGGAAGCCATTTACTCCCATAGTTGTTTCCATACGACCAACCATAGTCACCAACATTCATCAGAATATCTTCTTTTTATCTCAAAACTGCAAATATTAAATCTCACAATTCAGATTTTTCCCCCTCAGAATTCTGGGTATACATCTTGCAATTCTGTTCTTTCCCCTAAAGTTTTAGACACCTGATGCAATAGGTTTGAATTCTATACTTAAGCAAAAGTAAAACCAATAAATAAATAATAAATCTGAAAATAGTTATTCATTTAGTTTTTTTTTTCTTTTTTTTTTTTGTAATTCATCTGTATAAGCTGTATATAAATATTTTCTATTCAGATTTGTTTTGTAGATAATTTCATGTTCATGTGGGCAATTTAATTTGGGTTTGTAAACATAAGGTACAGTATCTTAATCTTTTTTTTTCTTTCCTTGATTTGTTAAAAAAAATCACCCATGAACTTCTTTACTATTTAAAATATATCCAACAGCTGAGTCAAGGCAACAACAAAGCAGTTTTGATGTTGCATTTAATTTCAACAGAAGTAAAATCTGAAAACATTATTTAAGGAACCGTAACTGAAATTTCAATGCTTTGCTATCTTGCAAGCCCTGCTGTTTCCTTTAAGAAAATCTAGCTTCTCTTTGTTCTTTCTTTGCTTATCTATTATGTTTGTGTGTCTTTCATCTCCTGTGTCTTTCAGTCATTTTTCAGTCTTTACCCTTTGCCCTGCCTTCATCCATTCTCTTACATTTTCTCTTTTTTTCCTAAAAGCATTCGAAGGCATTTTTTTTTTCATTGAAAATTTTGTTTTTAGATTATCTGCTGTCATCATCATGCATGTGTCTAAATTGTGCCCATATTATTCTGCATCATCGTCACACCTTGTACTGTTCAAACTCAAATAAGTATCAAATAATACTTGTATTGGAAATTTCTCATGTTTCAAGGTTAAATCAAGGGAAACGGTGTGTGTGTGTGTAACAGGAAGTGAACAATATCCTTTCCTAATCAATATATTGTACATATTCAGCTTAAAATGCTCATATATGAGCATCTAAGATATTGAGACTACTTACATGTTCAAATCTTTAAAACATAAACTAAAAAAAAAAAAAGTTAAAAAATAAGTCTAATTTTTACTCACCCTTGGTTTTCTATGCTGTATTTTGTTTCTGTAGAAAACTGTAAAGATTAATTTCATGGTTCTTTCTATACAATGACAAGTTCTAAAAGGACCAAAATACAGAGAAAGTACTATGACAATAAAGTAGTCCAAATGTGAGAGAAGCAGACTGGTAGTCTTTCCTTGTGCTGAAACTTGCTTTCTCACATCTGTTTGGTGTTCTTGATGTGCCTGATTTTTACTTATGTGCTCTGCAGGGGAAAAAAGGATGCCATGGGGATGAGTGAATAATGACATAATTGTCATTTTTGGATGAACTTAGTAGGCATGGATTCTCAAACTTAAGTAGGTCATTAGAAGAAATAAAGCCAATAGTGTTTCGTTTACACCACAGTTGTATTGCAAAATTTAAGTAGATTTAGATAGAAAATCTGATGAGACTGTAAAATGAAGAATGAGTCATGACATCTGTATTGACAGAAAGGGATTTTGCATGTGGCCATCTAAACATGAGAGCCCATAATATATGAATACAAATACTGCCTAATATATGAAAAACAGCTTCTTGTCTTGTCAGTTTGAGCTTTTTGTCGATAGGTCTGGTCAAGGTGTTGTTTAGCTTGGTAGCTGAATATCTGTATTTAAATTCTTGCCAAAAAAAGAATGACTTAAATCAGTTTAAAGATTATGCAAGTGTATTTATCCATGTCCATGAAGATAATTTAAATATGAGGACTACTTGTGTGTTTGAATGACAAAGAACAAAATGTTCATAAGATGTCTTCCTGCCTACTGTACAACATAAAAAAAAAAATTACATTGGTTTCACAAATCACTGGTGTCCACTATAAGAGAATAACATATTACACTTTACAGCCAATGAGGTTTAATTGAAATACTTTTAGCAGTATGCAAATGTGTCTGTGTGGAAATGAGGTTAATTCACAGTATGTCATCATTATGACACTGGCTGAAATATGTCTTTAGTCACATCTTTAACAACAAAATCCCATTGAAATGAGAAAGAAATATCTGTATTCAGCAGCTCGTCTCATTAATTTCATGTCTCACTGAGTTAAGCTTTTGAAGACTTGTGATGTCCTGCATGTAATATTCTTTGTAAGTAGTGATAGGAAAACCAAAAGACACGTAATACAGGGTGTGTGTTTATCATGGCATGTGTTCCTCACAAAATACTATAAAAGCAGACATGCACAGACTGAAATGTGTTTTGTGAAACATGAGGTGATAAACACTGGCCATCAGCACATCAGCACGTATTTTCATTGTAATTCATTATAAATGGTGCATTTCTAGCAATCTCGGGATGTTCTGTAATTGGCATACAAAGTTAAATCTTTTTTATTTTTCTTACTCAAATTATTCTTATTGTATTTTTCTAGTGCTCAAATAAATCACTTATATGATGTTATAGTTTCTGTCTAGTGTTTTATAATTGAAAAAAATATGCAGCGGTATGTTTAATGACTAAAATAGTTTGTAGAACCCTTCAATACAGTTGGTAAATATTTTTTTATATTTGGGAGTGGGGTGGGGGGACTAGACATAGTCTCAGAAAAATGGTTGCAGGAATCTCATTTTTCATGGTATCTCCTTCAGATTTGAAATAGAACCTCATGAGACATTTGACTTTCAACCCATTACTTTTCTAGATTGCTCCAGGGCTGATTTCATGTAATTTTATATCAAATTAAAAAAAATCAGTGTGGTGAAAAATTTTTCAAGGCATTTCAGTGTCTATAACTTTTAATATTTTTGAGGATTATCAACTCAGGTTGATAAAAAGTACAGCCCAAAGGGTCTTCTTTCCAAAGACACCAAAATGATGTGTGTAACACACTGAAGTAAGGAACTGTTATAATTTTAAGTCAGGTATGGGCACTTTCAGCTATGAGTCCCATAATGGGGGGTGCTGGCTAACAGGTTAACATTGGGCCTGGTATGCTAAGACTATAGCCTCCACTACTCAGTGGGCAAGTCTTTGTTTGGAGACAGCCTTTCTGTAATGGGTCAGAGCGTTCTGTAATGATTTTCAAGAAGGTGAGGATGCAAGTCAAGTTAGGATATTTATTAAATAACAAAATAAACAATGAACACGAAGACAGGTGGTACGGGAATCTAGAAGCTCAGGGAGATATCCGAGAAGAGGCGAGGCTCACGGGTGATCCAAGGTGTGATGGTGACTTGGCAGCAGGAGAGTGTGACACAGGAACTGCGGGGGAAGAGCCGCGAAGGTGAGTGGTGAGATCCGGGGATGAGGAGAAGTGGACGGGGTTCCGGAGACAGGACAATCCAACGACGAGAAGCACATAAATAGGAACAAGAGAACACATCGAGGAACACTAGAGATCGACAAACAACGCTCTGACAAACACGAGACGAAAGACAGGGCAATATGTAGGGAAAGGGTAACGAGTGGCAGCTGGTGATCATGAACAATTAGCGGAGACGCCCACATGAAACAATCAGTGCTGACGCAAGACACACACTCACTCCACCCACATAGTGCAAAACCCGAGACCATGGTTTACCAACCGTGACACTTTACCTTCTGCTGTCCTCCAAAGCAGACAAAGAGCTGGTCTGAGGTCCTGAAGCTCTGCGTACGGTCCACATAAATGCACGAACTGAACAGAGCAGAACAATGGCTGGGTCTGCCTCCTGAACCGACTGCAGAGGTTCAAATGGCTCCTCCTTCAAGGCCGACAGGACCGAAGGAAAATCCCAAGAGGGTACCAGGTGGGAGCGTGGAGGATTCAGCCTCCTTGCACCCCTAAGGAACCTGATGATCAAGTCATGCTTCTCAACAGACTTGCCATCTACTGCATCGTGATGTACGGCAAAAGCGGCAACATACACTTTGAGGGAAGAGGGAGACAGCCTTTGCTCCAGCCCTTCTTGCAGAAAGGAGAGCATGACCACAATCCGGCATCTACGGGGGTCTTTCCGCTTGGAAGAACACCAATCGATGAACAGGTTCCACTTCAGCACATAGGTGTGCCTTGTAGAGGGCGCTGTAGCTGAAGTGATGGTGTTAACTACTGCTGGAGGTAGATTACCTCGAAACTTTGCGTCCCGTCCAGGAACCACATGTGGAGATTCCACAGGTCTGGGTGCGGGTGCCATAGGTTGCCTTCACTCTGAGAAAGGAGATTCTTCCTCAGAGGAATACACCAAGGAGGGGCTGTGGCGAGGAGCATCAGTTCTGGGAACTAAGTCCGACTGGACCAGTATGGTGCTCCTCGTCTTCCTTGATCTTGCACAATGTCTGCGCGAGAAGGCTCACTGGGGGAAACGCATACTTGCGTAGGCCCCGAGGCCAGCTGTGTGCCAGTGCATCCGTGCTGAGGTTCCCCTTGGGCAGGGAGAACAGCTGGCAGTGGGACGTGTCCGGAGAGGCAAACATGTATACCTGAGCATCCCCGAAGCATTTCCACATTAGCTGTACTGTCTCGGGGTGGAGTCGCCATTCTCCCAGAAGGGCGGCTGATGTGAGAACTCGTTGGCTGCATGATTGAGTTCGCTTTGGATGTGAATGGTGTGAAGTGACCTCAGATGCTTCTGACTCCAAAGGAGGAGATGACAGGCGAGTTGGTACATGCGACAGGAGCGTAGACCTCCCTGGTGGTTGATGTACGCAACAGTCACAGTATTGTCTGTCCGGACCAGTACGTGCTTATTGTGCAGCAGCGGTTTGAAGTGGCGCAGAGCAAGTCATACTGCTAGCAACTCAAGGCAATTGATATGCCACTGCAGATGAGGCCCTGTCCAGGTGCCCAATGCTGCATGCCCGTTGCACATGACACCCCAGCCTATGGCATAATCATCTGTTGAGACAACAACATTCCTTGATACTTGCACTAGGGGAACCTCCGCCCGTAGAAAGGCAAGGTTGGAAAACGGGCTGAAGGTCTGGTGGCAGTGATTGAGACCCGGTGAGTGCCGCATTGCCATGCCCATCTCGGGACTCGAACATGAAGCCAATGCTGGAGTGGTATCATATGAAGCAATCCGAGCGGCATGACAGTGGCAGTGGATGCCATATGCCCCAGGAACCTCTGAAACTGTTTCAGTGGGACTGCCATCCTGTGATAAAATGACTCCAGGCAGTTTAGAATCGATTGAGTGCACTCTGCTGAGTCCAACTCCCTATCCGAGAAAAGAGATACGGGGGGAGAGTTTGCTCTTTTCCCAGTTGACCCGAAGCCCCAACTAGCTGAGGTGGCTGAGTACCATGTCCCTGTGTTCGCACAACTGTGCTAGAGACTGGGCCAATATGAGCCAGTCATTGAGGTAGTTGAGAATGCAAATGCCTCTTTCCCTCAACGGGACGAGGGCTGCCTCCACGACCTTGTTGAAGACACTAGGTGACAGGGACAGCCCGAAGGGGAGGACCTCGTACTGATATACTTGCCCCACAAATGCAAAGCGGAGAAATGGCCTGTGTCGAGGGAGGATTAAAACATGAAAGTACGTGTCCTTCAGGTCGATCTCTGCAAACCAATCGTGCGGACGAACACATCAGAAAATACATATCTGTGTTAACATCCTGAACGGGAGCCTGTGAAGGGCCTGGTTCAGAACGCGCAGGTCCAGAATTGGTCGTAACCCACCGCCTTTCTTGGGTACCATGAAGTAGGGGCTGTAAAATCCTCACGCTTTTCTGCTCGCAAGATGGGAGCATCCTTGTTTGGCACAGAGGTGAACCGAATGCCCCTGAACTTGAGAGGACGCTGGCTGAACTGAATCACATAGCCAAGTCTGATGGTTCTCGTGAGCCAGTGAGACGGTCTGGGGAGCGCTAGCCAGGCTCCCAGAAACCAAACAAGTGGGACCAGGGGAATCAGCGACATACCCGCAGTGGGGCATCGAGGTGGAGTGATGGGACCTGACGCGGAAGGCACAGTGTCCCAGAGTGGGGTCTGAGAGACAAGCTGCGCCTCTTTCCTGCTGCCAACTCCACACTGCGTCCGGTGTGAAGGCTGCTGCTGAGGCCGAGCTGGAGCAGAGGTGGAGGCAACAGGAGAGCGCCCTCGGCAACAAGCGGGCGGAGGGACTGTGGCCGGCGCTGGGGTGATGACAGCAGCGGGCTGCCGGGGCAGGATGTGTCTCATTGTCTCCGTCTGCTTCTGTGCGGTGGATAACTGCTGGGCAATGCTTTCCACTGCATCGCCGAAGAGGCCAGCCTGGGAGATCAGGAGGCAAGAAATTGGTGTTTGTTGGCCTCCCTCATATCTGCCAGGTTCAGCCAAAGGTGGAGTTCCTGGACCACCAGGGTGGACATCGTCTGACCGAGGGATTGCACCGTGACTTTCGTCGCCCAAAGGGCGAGGTCCATCGCAGTGTGCTTTTCCTGCTTTACCCTTTTGCCATCATGCAGCTAGACTTGCAGGGGGGAGGTGGCCTGTCCAGCAGGTCTGTAAGTCTTGACTGTTAGAGCAGACAAGAATTTACAAGCTCTGGACGGGTGGCGTGGATTACCCCGCCAGGCGGCGCTTTGCGGTCGGAGCTGCATCGCAATAGTGCGCTCGACTGGGAGGACCTCACCATACCCCTTAGCCACCCCATCGTCGAGGGCAGTGAGGATGGAAGAAGCACTAACTCTATTTCGGGCAGAAAAAGGTGCCTTCCAAGATCTAGTGACTTCTTCATGCACCTCCGGGAAGAATGGAACTGGAGGTGGCTGCCAGCAATCAGCCTGCTGCACCACCAGGAACCAATCATCCAGCCTCGAATGTTCTCGAGATGGAGGGGCTCTCCATTGCAACCCGACGCTATGGCCCGGGAAAGCATAGCAGTCATCTCTGGATCTGGCTCGGGTAATGCCACCTTTCCTTTGCCTGATGTTTGGATGTATAGGAATGCTTTGGGTTCTTTTGTTCTTTTGAATGGCAGAAATACTACTCCTTAATGCACAAGGATTTATTCAAAACATTGTTGAAGGGAAATTTAAACATAAAAAATAAATAAAAGGAGAAAAGCATATGGCTAAACTCATACAAAAAGAAATAATTACATTATATTTATCCAGGTAACATAATCATGATTTCATGTTGCCCTCATGCTGCAAGCCATCCATTTTGACAGTGATTTCAAAAAAGTTCCAGAGTGGTTTCAAGTCATGTATTATTACTACTGTATATTAATTTTAGAATTGTATCCGTCTGACTCTGCACGAGGCATAAACTTTTGCAATGCATTATTAAATGTCCTTGTTATTGTTTTGGTTTTATGTCAGAATCAAAACATTTAAAGTCACTTGCTATAGTTGCTGTATAAGTTTTAATATTTGAACATATTTTTATTTCTGTTTTTGAGAACTTTGGGAATAGGCTGGTATTAAATGTCTTGGCCATGATTCATTGAAATGTGCCTGTTATGAAATTGTCATGAACTGAAAATTTCATAAATGGATAAGCACAAAACATGGTACAGCCAACTGCAGCTAATACAGGACAGTTGTACATACTGTATGCCATCCCTCTGTATTCCACAAGGTGCTGGTCCTTGACTTTTGAGGTTTGTAAGCAAAAAGTTTTTCAGGGGGCCCATGTCACTATTCAGAATGACCCCCAATTCCTATTCTTTCAACAAACAACAGTGAGTAAAAACAGTAAGAAAAAAAAAGAAAGAAAGAAAACAGTGTATCATTCGCAGCTCAATACACTTTCAACTCTTTAGAATTGATTTTAAGTATGAAATTTTCAGCATTTTCATTGGTTTAAGATCAGGACTTTAACTTGGCCATTCCAGAACCATCCATTTCTTATCTAGTCCATTTTAATACCATACAGTATATACTTGTTTCTCTTCATTCACTCATTTTCTCTCCACATTTTTAATTTTTTGTCTACACACAAGCATTAATGTGCAAATACATCTACAATGCCAAACTCGAGTAACCTGCCTTGCTGATGATGTGGGTGTAACTCGTGTTATTTCTAGTTTGTGAAGTGACATCATAGTGCCCCTCACATCTCTCCTTTACTTACTCTTTCAGTGGTCCTTAGGTTGCCAAGTCTTTATTTCAAGGATCAATACACATAAGTAAAAGAATCCTTTTTTTTTGTCCTGTGTAAAACCTCAAATAATTCAAGCAGTTCTATTCAAATGTATTTGTAAAATGATTTTATACACTTTTACACACAGGTTCCAGAACAAAATCAAATAGATGCTTTTGAAATTAATGGTGGTGCTCTAATAGTTGAAGTGCAGAAGTGATGTGTAGGCAAAAGCACCTAAACACCCCCGGTACTATAAAAATAGTACCACCAAGGCAAGCATACCAGCAGAGTAGGACATTTTAAAATGTTAATTACATGACATTCAGAGGTATAAATTTATAATGAGTTATTATATGAAAGCATTTTCAAATATGTAGGGTGCTGATTTAGTAAAACAGGGTTTACAACCATTTTCCACATGAAATACAAGATGTAAAAAGTATTTATATAAGTAAGCATCAAATGTATGGTGAACAAAATAGTGCTGAGAAAGGCATACTAGACTTAATTTAAATGTAGGTATGGATGCAGCATATCTTGATCAATGGCTTTGATAAATGGCCACCTTTACTTGAGTGATATTTAGTGACAGAGGATTTTTAATCCTGTAAAAGCCTGGCATATTGAAATAAAACGAAACTATCAGAATGATTATTTAAAAAATTGTAAATAATAATAATAATAATAATAAAATAAAATTTGAAAATGAAATAAAATAATAAAATAACATGAATGAATTTGTTTTTTGTTGAGTATCATATTTCGTACATCAGGGTTTTAAGAATGATATAGTATGATTTAGGGAAATACTGAAAAAAAAAGAAACACCTACATTTTTTTCAAAAACCTCCAGATATGGAATTCTATGGCAATTCTCAGCCCTAAAAGTAACCAGTCAGAACATTGTAGCAAAACTTAACTAAAATCTAGTTCATTTATGGCAATGCCTATAATCTTGAAATGTTTAGTTTAGAAACCATGCAGAGTAGTTAGAACAATAACAATCCATAGCAACAGAACAGCCTAGGCAGAAAAGTGTATTTCCTGTTGTTTTTTACCTCATGCATTGTCATTTTTAAGTGAATAGTTTGACTATGCACCGTTTCCAAAGCCTCTTCAGCACACCAGCTTGTTGGTTAATGGATTTCATCACACCCTGTTCATGGCCCATTAACTGTGTTTCTCCAGGGTCTCCTTCATGCCTTCTTTCATGCAAATTTTCTTTCACTTCCATTTGTTCATCTCTGCTGGAACATCCCCCTTTGAGGCGAAACAGTAAAAAGTTAAACTATTTTCCTACCACAGCAAAATCAAACTGCCAGTGATTTGTGTGTATTCAAGTTCAGCTTGATACTTTTTTTGTTTTTGTTAAACTGGCTAATATGGCAGTCATCTTTAGGGGGCAACACAATAATGTTTTCAACTAAAAACTGATTTTTTTTCCTTGAATTTTTTTGCAACGTTCATTTACACAAGGGTGTTTTAGGGGGCCTGAAAATGCTAAAATTCTGTACAAAGTTACATCGCCAACTACTGGCCTGGCATGCATAATATAGCGCCAGTGTTGGGAAGGTTACTTTGGAAATGTAATGGGTTACAGATTACAAGTTACCCTATTTAAAATGTAACAGTAGTATAATTTTTTCAATTACTTTATTAATGTAGGTAACTGATTACTTTTGATTACTTTTTTAATTTTCTAATGATTTTTTTTTCTAATGATTTTCCCTTTGCATGACCCTGTGTCTGTTAGTATATGTTTTGATGATAGTTTTCTCAAAATAAATTGTAAAATGTGAAAATAAAAGTGATTCAGAGCAGTTCTAGAGATTATGTTTTTGTGTTCATGTACTTATATATGGAGGCGTCAGAGGCTGAAAACACAGCGACATCCGCAAGCGACACACACACTTCACACTTCCACAGAGACATGCAGAATGTGCAGGATTCATATACTGTCTTTTTGCAGAGTAATATTCACAGACATAGTCCATATCACATTTTGATTAAAGTGTACGGTCCTACTTTTGATTTATTCATACAAAATGTGGCATATTCTGTGACATTCCGTGTTATAGGAATTCAGTTTTTATGACTGGATTCTACGAACCAGTTCGTGTTTTCTGTATCGCAAAAATCATAGGGCTGTATGTCTCATATTTTAGAGTAGTCAGTGCAATTTGGGAAAGAAATCAATTAAATCTTTATATGGATGTGTGTACATATTCAAATAAAACCCCCTCTGTAATTGTTAACATTTTCGGTAATACTTTATTTTAGGGTCTCTTAACTAGTTGCTTATTAACATGCATATTACTAGAATTTTAGCCATATATTAGTAGTAATTAAGCACATATTAATGCCTTATTCTACATGACCTTATTCTACATCCCTAATCATACCCAATACCTAAACTTAACAACTGCCTTACTAACTATCAATAAGCAGCAAATTAGGAATTTATTGAGGGAAAAGTCATAGTTAATAGTGAATAAGTGTTCCCTATTCTAAAGTGTTACCACATTTGCATAAGTAACTGTAATTTAATTTCACATATTTTCTTAGTAACTGTAACGGATAACAGATATATTTAATTTGTAATTAAATTATGTAACGCCATTACATGTAACCAGTTACTCCCCAACACTGTATAGCTCTTTTAGACATTTTGGTGGTGTGATCAAGGATCTTTCGGACAATGTTGTCATCTGTGCATGATATTTTTTCAAAAACCCAAAGGAAAAAAAATTCTGTTTTTAGTGCAGTTGTTATTGTGTAAATGTACCCTTAAACTTAGAAGTGTCATCCGACTTTCTGTGATAAGCATTTAAAATATACTGCTGCGACTTCACAAATAGACATGTAAAAATCCCCTGTAAGCAGACCTTGACAGGTGGTGCTAGGGAGGTAGAAGGTGTCAGAGATAAACTCTGTTAGCGTGTTTTACTATTTAAAAAAAAAAAAAATTAAGAGAAAAAATTAAAGATATAGATAAAAAAAAAAAATTAGAGATATAGGAGGCATTCAAGATCATTGGCTTACTGATTACATGTCAGGACCTAGAAGGGCTGGGCAATTTTTTTCAGAATTTATCGATTAATTGAAATGTAATGTTTTGCCACAATTTTATTTTTATTTAAAGGAGACAATCCCATATTAATCTTGAGCATCTATAGTATTGCATCCTTCATATCTCCGAAGAGTCTTTAGTTTTATCAGATTTATAAAAGACAGATACACCTTCTCTCCGAAAAGTCAGCAAGGGTCCTAACATGTTCAGAAAAGTACCAAGAACATCAACAAAATAGTCCATGAGACATCAGGTGCTTTCCTCTGCATGTAAACAAGGTGGTTGATCCACTGATGTCACATGGTCTATTTTGTCAATGTTCTTGGTACCTTTTCTGTGCCTTGATTGTGGTAGGAACCTCGCTGCCTATTGAGGGTCAGAAAACTCTCGGATTTCATTAAAAAAAAATCTTAATTCGTGTTCCGAAGATGAACGAAGGACTTGCAGGTACACCCATTCACACACCCAAAAAAAAAAAAAAAAAACCAAGGACACAAATGATCAGTGAGGAACTCATAGCTCAACAACAAACCATGAAAAGACATGTTCAAGTGTGTAAACTTGCAGCAGAACACGTTAATATTATAATAGTCATTTTATATTTGATTATTTATAATTATTAAATATTATTATTAGTCTCAGTTCTGCAGCTGTTATGGATTGGATGAATTTGTATTATTATTTTTTATTAATTTGCTTGAATTAGGACTACAATATTATGTAATTATTTGTCCCATTTTTATCTAAACAATTTAGCATTTTTTTTAACTTTTTAAAATGCCAAATTGTTTATGACATATATGATTATTTATTCAGTATATATTTATGATTAATATCAATAATAAATTAATAAATAGGCCTAACATTAATTATAATATATTAATTTATCTGTCTAATCATGTTTAAAAATATAATAATTATATCTACCAAGCTCTGATAATGTATGGAATATAATATTAACAGACTATCCAAATCTTAATAAAACATTAATACCAAACAAAATTTGGTAGTTTTGTATGTTGTTTTGAGGGTTGGCATTATCTCTTCTCAGGTGTTCGGTCATCTCAGATCTTCGTAAGGGTTAGATCCAGACTGAAGCTTCTGTAATTTCTAGTTAACTTTGGGATGCAAATCCCATGGCAGAAACAGAGAAGCTAACAGAGACACAATTAGCATAGCTGCTGTTCCAACCAAGCAAAAATGATATGTTCACCCCAAGCAAAAGAATGATAATGTGCATTTAATCAGATATAATTGAAGTACAGGGTTATGAGATGTAATATGTAAATGCTTGGCTAACGAGTTACTTATCTTGAGGCCACGAGTTAGTATCTTGAGGCCACGAGTTACTTATCTTGAGGCCACGAGTTAGTATCTTGAGGCCACGAGTTAGTATCTTGAGGCCACGAGTTACTTATCTTATCTACAATTCATTTATTAATCTGTGTTAATGTTAGTTAATAAAAAGACAATCGTTCAGTGTTTGTTCATGTTTTTGTTGCTATTACGTGACGTAGCCGTGTCTGATTAGGGCGAGACGTGGGCTGATGACTTCTTCATTTCAGAAAATATACGGATTCGCCGTCCAGACGAAAACACAAAGGCTATCAGCAATCTATCAGCAATCACATTCAGCTATCCGCCAAAGACTTCATGACATCTGATTGAATTGAAGTACAGTACACACACACACACACACACACACACAGAGTTGTCACACATAGATTGTGTGTGTTTGAGAATGGTGTTATTCAGCTGAAAGTATTTTCTCCTGCCTTTGCCTGTATGTCTGTGAGAGGAAGGGGCTTAATACTGTTACTCAGATTAGCTGAATTTTATTTTTCCTTCTTTGTACGCTGACCTAAACACAGCTGATTAGCTGATTTTCTTGTCAGGTTCAGAGGTGTGTCAGAACATTGCTATATTGTCTTCTTTGCTGATTTAGGTTTATTGATTTGATTGATGAAAAAACAGAGAAACTCACATTTACACACAATTCTTAGCAGAATTTTCTTTTCTGATATTACACATTAATGTAAGCTGAGCATTTGCTTTGATGTTCTTGAGTATGCGGTGTGTTTAACAGTCAGGTTCAAATGTGGGTGCAAAAAATTCCATTAAAACTCTAGCAGAGGTTTGTCAGAGCGTTGCCATTGTGCGCAAGTGAGAAATGTTAAATAAAGCAACATGGTAAAAAGATGAAAATTATTTGATTTTACTTTCAATTCCTTTTACATTCTCCAAGGTATTAACATTAACATTTTTCATCATAACTCCATGTAGGACGTTTCTGTACATAAATGTAAGCACTGTGGCAGTAGTAATGCAATATTTAGAAAATGTACTCTTGATACTCAAGTACTTTTAAAAACAAGTACTTCAGTACTTTTACTTGAGTAGACATCTGACTGTAGTACTTTTACTTGTACTTAAAATTTAGCAAGGGGTATCTGTACTTTTACTCAAGTAATGAAGCTGTGTACTCTGTCCGCCTCTGATTACAACACACACCTGGCAGTGCATTACAGTAGTCCAGTCTAGAGGTCATGATTGCATGAACTATCTTTTCTGCATCTGAAACAGGTAGAATGTTCTGTAGCTTGGCAATGTTTCTAAGATTGGAATTATGCTATTTTTGTAAAATGGGAAATGATTTTCAAAAGACAAATTGCAGTCTAATATAACACCACATTTTTGACTGTAGAGGAAGTAACAGTCATCTGTCTAGATTGTAAATTGTAATCTAAGAGATTCTGTGTACTGTTTTTTTTTTTTTTGAAAATAGCAGAGGACCTAGGATAGATCCTTGCGGCACTGCAGACTGCTTTCTTGTCTGTTGTTTAAAGGAAAAAATAAAATAAAAAAAAATCAGCAATTAGTGTCATAATTAGCCCATTTGCTTGTAACAATTCTGCAATCGGAATCAGTCAAGAAAAATAAAAGAAAAACAAATTATGGTCCATGCATCCCGAATACACTTTTGATTAAAACAGTTTAAGAAAATCTATAAACTCCCATAAAATTTAAATTGTTATAATTGTTTGCCCTTACGAAAAAGTTTATTCAAGTGTGCTATTAGTATACTTCTTTTAAATTAAAAATAGGAAAGTATACTTTCTAGGGGTGACCTGAATAGTAGAAGATTTGATGCTTCGATAGGAGGACGACTACCAATCTTACAGTCGTGTTATGATCATGCCATTTTGGCTGAATGGGGGTGCTCAAATGTCTGATTTCACATAGAAATTCTGGTTTTCTCCCAATAAGTTAATATACAGCATATTAAAATATTGCTGTAAATAATAATCTGAAAAGAAAGAAGCTTCAAATAAATATTTTAATGTGCGTGAATAAATCCAACCACCCCTATAGATTTAAATTTTACTTTCCATAATCCGTGACCAACAGAGAAGCATATTTCTTAATGACCAAGGTGGCGGTGTGTACACATCGCGAGGCTCAGCGTCTCTCCAGTTTTTGCAATTTTGCAGTATTATTCCTGCTCATCTCTGGTCTGTTCGTACTGAACAGCTTTGCTTTAACATCATACACCCGACGGGAGCTTTTGGATATCGGTGAGGACTTTTCCAACAGTTTTATCACCAATCTTCGACTCATCCCTGAGATCGCCAGAACACCCGAGCCGGCCGGCCGGGCGGAAGTGCTCCCAGGCGGCGACGTCGAGATCGTAAACAAAGGCGGGGGAAGCGCGGAGGTCTAAGAGCTAAGCTAAAGCTAACACCGCTCCGGCTCTCTTTACCAAGCATTTTCCTCGCTAATGTGCGGTCACTGGTGAACAAAATGGATGAGTTATGACTTCGCATCACCCACAGTAAGAGACTTTTGGACTGCAATGTCATGGTTTTCACAGAAACATTGCTACACAGCGACGTACCTAATAATGCTATTGAGCTAGCCGGACGATGCACGTTCCGGGCAGATAGAACGGCAGATGACTCCGGCAAAACAAGAGGTGGTGGATTGTGCATTTATGTCAACAAAGCTTGGTGTATGAACACTGTCATTGTTGGGAGACACTGCTCAGCTAACCTAGAGTTTCTCATGGTTAAATATAGACCTTTTTATCTGCCGCAGGAGTTCACTTCCACCATAATAACCGCAGTCTATATTCCACCGAATGCTAATGCCAAGCTTGCTTTGAACGAACTTCATGCAGCCATTAGAAAACAACAGACTGCTCACCCGAAGGCTGCTTTTATTGTCGCGGGTGATTTTAATCACTGCAAATTAAAGACAGTGCTCCCCAAATTTCATCAGCATGTTTCCTGCCACACCAGAGGAGACAAAATTTTGGATCATGTTTACACAAACATTGATGGAGCTTACATCGCGACCCCCCTCCCCCACCTCGGACAGTCTGATCACCTTTCTTTGTTTCTCACCCCTAAGTATTCACCCCTCATCAACCGTGTGAAGCCATTAATGAGGACCATCAAAGTGTGGCCAACTGGAGCAGACTCTTTACTTCAGGACAGGTTTCAACACACTGACTGGAGTATGTTTGCTTCTCAGGCTGCCTGTGGCTCTCACACGGACATTGACATCTATACCTCCTCTGTACTGAATCACATCAACACCACCATTGACAGTGTTACAACAGAAAAACAGATAACAACATACCCTAATCAGAAGCCATGGATGAACAAGGAGGTGCGACTTCTGCTGAAAGCCCGCAACACTGCCTTCAGGTCAGATGACGCTCAGGCCTACAGTAAATCCAGGGCTAACCTGAAAAGGGGCATCAAAAAGGCCAAGTACTGCTACAAGCTGAAGGTAGAGGAACACTTTTCCATCTTTAACCCACTACGCATGTGGCAGGGCTTCCAGGTCATCAGTGACGACAAGTCAAGCAACTCCACTCCAACAGTCACGGATGTCTCCTTACTTAACGAGCTAAATGACTTTTATGCTCGCTTCAACAGTGACAGCAAGGAGACGGCCACCAAAATCACACACTCAGAAGATCACCAACCTCTCAAACTCACCTCCACAGATGTCCACACTGCATTGAGTCGGATCAACGCACGCAAGGCTGCTGGCCCGGACGGCATTCCTGGACGTGTGCTTAGAACATGTGCAGAGCAGCTTACAGGGGTCTTCACAGACATTTTCAACCTGTCCCTCACCCAAGCAACTTTGCCAACATGTTTTAAGTCCACATCCATTGTGCCAGTACCGAAACACTCCTCCCCAATGTGCTTGAATGACTATCGCCCCGTAGCACTCACACCCATCATTATGAAGTGCTTTGAGCGACTGGTCCTAGCACACCTCAAAGACTGCCTCCCACCCACACTGGACCCACACCAATTTGCCTACCGCAGAAATAGGAGGACAGAGGATGCAGTATGCATAGGGCTGCACTCTGTACTCACACACTTGGACAATAACAACACGTATGTTAGGATGTTGTTTGTTGACTTCAGTTCAGCATTTAACACCATCATTCCCTCCAAGCTGACCACAAAACTTGGAGACCTGGACATTAACACCTACCTCTGCAACTGGATCATGGACTTTCTGACCAACAGGCCTCAGCATGTTAGGTCAGGCCACACCCACTCCACCACCGTCACACTTAACACCGGCGTACCACAGGGCTGTGTGCTGAGTCCATTCCTCTAATCCCTCTACACGCACGACTGCAAGCCTGTGCATGGATCTAACGCCATCATTAAGTTTGCAGACGACACTACGGTGATTGGCCTCATCAGTGACAACGATGAGACTGCCTACAGGGAGGAGGTACAGCACCTGGCCACATGGTGCGCTGACAATAACCTGCTCCTTAACACCAGTAAGACAAAGGAGCTCATTGTGGACTTCAGGAAGAAGAAAGGAAGCACGCATGACCCCATCCACATTAACGGGATGGTTGTTGAATGTGTCTCCAGCTTCAAGTTCCTGGGAACCACCATTTCTGGAGGACCTGTCCTGGACCACAAACACCTCCAGCCTGGTCAAGAAGGCTCACCAGCGCCTCTTCTTCCTCAGGACACTGAAGAAGAACCAACTGTCCTCAGCCATAATGGTGAACTTTTACCGGTGTGTGATCGAGAGCATCCTGACCAGTTGTATTACAGTCTGGTATGGGAACTGCTCAATGGCTGACCGCAAAGCACTGCAGAGGGTGGTGAAAACTGCCCAACGCATCACAGGGACACCACTTCCTGCTATTGAGGACATCCAGAGGAAACGCTGTCTACGTTGAGCTGGCAGCATTCTTAAGGACTCCTCTCACCCTGACCATGGACTGTTTAACCTCCTGCCCTCCGGGAGGTGTTTCAGGAGCCTCCAGACAAGGACCAGCAGATCCAGGAACAGCTTTTTCCCTACAGCTGTCTCCTTGCTGAACTCTGCCCTCTGACACCCCCCACACCATACACACAGACTCCTCCCCACTTCATCACTACATCTGACCGATTTAATTATTTATTTATTTACAACAAGCAAAAAACAGTAAACTTGCTACTACTTGCACTACTGTCTGTTCATCCAGAAACAATCCATTTGCACACTGAAATATTTCTATGCACTTTACTGTCCATTGCAATAGTGTAAATTATGTTCATATGTTTATGGTTCTGCCTATAGTGTACATACACTTTCACATAATCCATCTGTATAGTATGTTCATAGTACACCTATCTCTATATCATGCTGATTGTATTTAAAATCTGTACATTATGTCCATAATACTTATCTGTATAGTTATTGTACATATTGTAGACCTTGTATATTCTGTACTTACTGCTTATTGCACTTCTGGTTAGATGCTAACTTCGTTGCCTTGTACCTCACATGTGCAGTGACAGTAAAGTTGAATCTAATCTAATCTAATCTAATCTTGGCGGCAGGGATTTTAAACTTTTAACAAGTCTCAAATTGACACAGGCAGAGTGAAAGACTGTATTTTTTTTATCAGGTAGGGTACACATTTCAGCTGGTTTATATATATTGTGTTTATTATATGTTAGGGCTGTCACGATATTAGATTTTTCACACCATGGTTATTGTGGCCAAAAGAATTCACAATATCGATATATCACGATAGCTATAGAAACCTTGGGGAATCAGCCAAATTAATTTTTACTTTATTTAGTTTTTCTTTTTACCAATGAACATAAGGATACTGATAAACACAGGGCACATGAATTTTCACTTCTTCATCAGGTCACAGCTGACCTGAGACTCTGGCTTTCTCGGTCTTCTTTGAAGCTCCCTGTGAAAAGACGAGAGAAAATACTGTTAAGTTCAACAGTATGATGAATAAATATTAATATCAAAACTAATACTTTAACCTGTTAACTTGCGTACCCGTATTTTAATCTCTTTAACCTAAACTTGAGCCAGCGCCAAAGAAGTCAAGCAGTTAATTCTAATTCAGTACTAGATGAGGCATTAAGTGCATGGCACTGTGACCAATTTAGCATTTTACAGAGTTTAATATAGCAATGTGGTCGCACAGTTTTTCTAGATTTGTTTTAATTAGTAATAGATTTGAACACAGAAATCAAGTGCTATGCACATGTATTGGCCATGATGACTTGATCACAAATACAAATACAAAAATTAGACGAGTGAAGAAAATGTGGTACTTCTTAAAATATTCACCCCTTTAAAATATATGAACACAGTAAACTGCTGTTGACAGGTTAATATAACATTTACCATTCCATTCCCACTCCCAGATTAAAATAATGGCAACTTCTCTCTGTATAATATTGAAAATTTTTCTTCTCGGAGTAACGTGGCCACGAGCTGTTTCTTCTTGTTTGACAGGTGTCAGTGTTAATGCGCAATACTGCCACCTGGGAGGTCTACCAGGTACTAGCGCTGGAGTAGGCTATTTGCGTGTTGTTTTCATAAGTGTCCCTTTCATTTAAAAATATTGTGGTTATTGTCAATACCGTTATATCGTCACACCCTAAATTAACACAATGTCTATATATCATTATTTGAATATCACGGTTATCGTCAGTACTGATATATTGCGACACCCCTAGTTTATATATTATTTATCAAGATGCATTTCAGTAAAGCACTTCATTGTAGTACTATGGTGATTATGTCTTCAGCGCACAGCGCCAGCAGGACAAGCAACAATGCAGAATATTAATAACTATGATGGGAATAGTCATATACATAACAAATATAATGAGAACACTATTATAATAAAACGCTGTGAATTTTTAGAGTTTAGTTGCTGTGTTTCTGCACGTTGTTGCGTGAATATTCTATATGAGAATAATAATGAGTTAATTCCTGTGGATTAAAAACCTGCTATCAAATGCTTCATTCTACTGGTCATCTTCAGTGCACGCAGCTCAAAACAGAAGTGCAGAACATTAATAACTAGGCTACTGTCATATACACAACGTTATAATGGGAACACTATTATAATAAAATGCTTTGAATTTTTAGAGTTTAGTTGCTGTGTTTCTGCACAGTGTTGCGTGAATATTCTATATGAGATAAATGATGAGTTAAATCCCATTGATTAAAATCCTGCTATCAAATACTTCATTCTATTGGTCATCTTCAGCGTGCGCAGCTAAAAACAGAAATTCAGAACATTAATAACTTCTGTCATATACATAACGTTATAATGAGACCACTATTGTAAAAAAAAAAAAAAAAAAAAAAATTGTGAATTCTTAGGGTTTCGCTGACGTTTCATGTTGACTATCTTTTAATCAAATCATAAAACATTATTTACCCCATTGTATCTGTGAGGCGTCTGTGTACACATTTTCCCTGTGTGTTAACGTCAGTAATTATGACTGTCGTATGTCTGACTTGACTCTTGGTAATGTATTTTGACCCCCGCCCCCAAACACATCATTCGACTATTAGTCGAATATCGGCACGATTCGAAAATTCAGATTCGACTATGAAAAACCTCAGTCAGGGACACCCCTAATACTTTCAGTCTACTTTTATGTAATTCTCAGAAATGGGCTTTATGTACTTCTCAGAAATATACTTAAATAGTAGCATGGCCCATTTGCTTGTAAAAAACCTGCAATAAGAATCAGCCAAAAAAAAAAAAAAATGATACATGCACCCCGAATGCACTTTTGATTAAAACAGATTAAGAAAATCTATAAACTCCCGTAAAATTTAATTTTTTATAATTGTTTGCCCTTACGCAAAAGAAGTTTATTCGAGTGTGCTATTAGTATACTTATTTTAAACTAAAGATAGGAAAGTATACTTTCAGTCTACTTTTTATGTACTTCTCAGAAATAGGCTTTATGTACCTCTCAGAAATACACTTAAAATGACATTTAAGTTTACCTGACTTATACTTAGAAAAAGTCTAAATATATTTGAGCTATACTTGTGCTCCGAGAATCCATGTTTTCATTGTTATACGGTAGGGGGGCGCTATTACATGTCTTCTGTACAGAATTCCCAAAAAAAGTGAAGAAGAAACCGAAACAACAGATGCTTCCTCATGTATTCTAACATGATCATCAGACATAAAACAGAATCAAAACTGTGTAATATTATGGAATAAAATGTTGACCAATGAAGAGGTAATATCATTAGTTTTGATTATCATTCTGAATCCAATTAATAGACTTTTTTCAGCTTTTTGTTCAAAATGTTGTTTATTTCTTTATTTTTTATTTATGAAACTTACCCACATTTAAGCATTTATAAAAAAGAAAAGAAAATGTTTTTGTTTACAAGCTGATACTCTGTTCCTTTTGTGGGGAAGTCGTGGCCTAACGGTTAGAGTGTTGGACTTGCAATCCAAGGGTTGCGAGTTTGAGTCTCGGGCCGGCAGGAATTGTAGGTGGGGGGAGTGAATGTACAGCGCTCTCTCCACCTTCAATACCACGACTGAGGTGCCCTTGAGCAAGGCACTGAACCCCCAACTGCTCCACGGGTGCTGCAGCATAAATGGCTGCCCACTGCTCCGGGTGTGTGTTCACGATGTGTGTGTGTTCACTGCTGTGTGTGTGCACTTTGGATGGGATAAATGCAGAGCACGAATTCCGAGTATGGGTCACCATACTTGGCTGTATGTCACGTTACTTTCACTTTTCACTTTCACTTTCTTTTGATGATTTGCATGTTCAGATATTCATACTGTATAACAAATTATATACAGATTAATACCTAAATGGGGACATAGTAGTATACTTAAAGTATGATGTAAAGCTCACTTAAATAAAACTTAAGAGTATACCTGCAGTTTAAAACTACTAAACTAGTAGTTTACTGAGACTATACTTCAAAGTGTACAAAAAAAAAAAAATTTAATAAGTAAATTATTAGTATATCTTCGTAGTATTGTATAGTTAGTATAGTATAGTTCACTTTTAGTATAGTGTTTTTAGTTTGCAAATACAAACTAAAAACACAGATGTAAACTAGTTGTGTACTCAAAGTTTACTACTGTTATACTTAAAGTATACTTTTATATACTAGAAAGTGGGCCAATTTAGTCCCAAGGAGTATTGAAATAGTACACTTACAAGTAACTACTCATTCACTGATATTTGTATACTTACTACTTACTGTAAAGTATACTTGAAAATATACTTGAACTTTAAATGAACTTTACTTAAGTGTACTTAATAAAATAAACTTGAAGTATACTACTTTTTGGTAAGGGTGATTATGTGCTTGAACATGTTAACATGCTTATTGTTTAGTATTTCATAATTTTACTTAATTTCCTGTGTTTTAAAGTTTTCTCTTTAAAATGTTCATTTCTGGTATAATGCTGAACTTGTGCTGCTTGTTATACAAAAGTCAACTGGCTTCACAAAGTCAAAGTAGCAGATTGTCTCGGTTACTTATTCCCTCCCTGAAGGAGGAAACGGAGATGTCATGTCGGTCGCTTCGATAGACCAATCTACTTCGAGTGTAAACTAAACGAGCAAATGCACATTGGCATGCAATTATTGCATCCAGCTGCCGCTGATCACAGCGTGAGTATAATAAGGCAGCAGGATGCATTGCATACCAGGTTGTCGCTAAGGAGCCGAGCCGGTGACGTGAGGTCTCCATTCCCTCCTTCAGGGAATGAGGGTTACCATACGTAACCGAGACATTCCCTTTCAGTCGGTCACTGAAAGTAAGTTGCTCCACTAACCATTGTCAAAGCACTACCTCACTGGGTGAGACTGGATAACACTCGGAAAACGTACCCGTTCCACTTGGAACGGGGATGCTGCGGAAGCCCCATCCTTCCCGAAGGAGTTTTCGGAAGCAAATACACATATAGCATCTGTTTAGGTGTATATGGTGAAATTGGAGGTGATTGAAACCCTCTTGGGAAGGCAGAAGTCTGCCGGGGAAACACAGGCTCTAAGGCCATACCATGGACTATACACATATGAGTATCACATAGGTCTCAATATGGAACCCAGCCTTCCACGGTTCTCATGGATTCATCGTGGAGGCCCAGCGCCGGATGTTCCAGCACGTCCGGCTGCCGAGGGTGATGGAGGATCTCAACAGGGTCTACAGTACGGACACTCTGGAATAGTTTTAGCAAGCCGACTCTAACCGGGGCCTCTTAGTGCCACTACCCATTTGAGGTGAGAGCACAGGAGGATACGGGCTCTACACGAAGGCTATAGAATGTAGTGAACATGTTGGGGGTCGCCCAGCCTGCAGCTCTACAAATATCTGTCAGTGAGGCGCCATGAGAGAGCTGTCAGGAGGATGCTGTCAGGGCTGGGTCTGCCTCCTCCGAGGGCAGCACTAGCAGGTTCACCACTTGGTCTTTGATGGGTGTAGTGGGAACCTTGGGCACGTAGCCAGACCGCAGCATCAGGATTACCTGGTAGTCAGCCGAAAATGCGTGCAGGTCCCCTACCTTCTTGATGGAGGCCAGTGCAAGCAGGAGCAGAGTTTTCAACGAAAGAAACTTTAGTTCAACTGAATGTAAAGGCTCGAATGGGCCCTGCTGTAGTGATTTTAGCACTAAAGTCAGGTCCCAAGAGGGTATAGAGGGGGGCCGGAAAGGATTTTACCTCTTGACCCCTCTAAGGAACCTGATGACGAGGTCATGCTTACCTAAATGCTTCCCATTCAAGGGGTCATAGTACGCAGCAATAGCAGCAACCTTGGAATTTGAGGGAAGGAGGAAGACAGCCTATGGTCCAGCCCTTGCTGCAGAAAGGAAAACACGCCCGCAATCGCGCATCTCTGGGGGTCTTCTCGGCGAGAAGAACACCACTCAACGAAAAGGTTCCACTTCAGGGTGTAAGCATGTCTTGTCGATGGTGCTCTCGCCGAAGTGATGGTGTTCACTTCCTTCTGGGTTAGGTCACCTAGAACCTCCGCGTCCTGTTCAGGGACCAGACATGGAGTTTCCAAAGGTCTGGACCCAGGTGCCAAACAGTGCCCCTTCTCTGAGTTAGTAGATCCTTCCTCAGAGGAATTGGTCAAGGAGGGGCTGTTGCGAGGAGCACTAGTTCGGGGAACCAGGTCTGAGTGGGCCAGTACGGTGCCACTAGCAAGACTTGCTCCTCATCCTCCCGGACTTATCACAGTGTCTGTGCGAAAAGGCTCACTGGGGGAAACGCATATTTGCGTAGGCCCCGTGGCCAGCTGTGTGCCAGTGCGTCCGTGCTGAGTGTTCCCTCGGTCAGGCTGTAGAGCAACTGGCAGTGAGAGGTCTGTGGAGACGCAAACAGGTCTACCTAAGCGGCTCCGAAACGTCTCCAAATCAGCTGGACCATTTGGGGATGGAGTTTGGTGACAGGCCAGTGTAACTTGGACCTGGTGAGTGCCGTGCTTCCACGCCCACATCGGGACTCGGCCATAAAGCCAGTGCTGGAGCGGTCTCATATGTAACAGGCCGAATGGTGTAAGTGCCGCTGCGGCTGCCATACGCCCCATGAAAAAAGTTTTAGTGGGCCTCTGAAAAAAGTTTTAGTGGGACAGCTGTCCTGCCCTTGTATGTATTCAAGTAGGCTAGCACTGACCGCGCACGTTCCTTTGTGAGGCATGCTGTCTGTTTGACCGAATCCAACTCCATACCAAGAAAAGATAACCTCTGCATCAGGGATAGTTTGCTCTTTTCCCAGTTGACCCGAAGGCCCAACAGGCTGAGGTGCCGGAGCATCAGGTCCCTGTGCTCGCAAAACTGATCCCGAGATTGTGCTAGTATAAGCCAATCATCTAGATAGTTGAGGATGCAAACACTTTGCTCTCTGAGGGGAACAAGAGCCACCTCTGCGACCTTTCATGAAGACACGGGAAGACAGGGACAGCCCGAAGGGCAGGACCTTGTACTGATATGCCTGACCTTCGAATACAAACTGCAGAAATGGTCTGTGGCACGGAAGGATCAACACATGAAAGTACGCATCCATCAGGTCAATCGCTGCAAACCAATCTCAGGGACTGACGCACCCGAAGATGCGTTACTGCATCATCATTTACATTTACATTTAATCATTTAGCAGACACTTTTATCCAAAGCGACTTACAAATGAGAACAGTAGAAACAATCAGATCAACGAGAGAACAACAACGGTATACAAGTGCTATGACAAGTCTCAGTTAGTCTAGTACAGAACACGTAGCCAGGGTGTTTTTTTTTTTTTTTGAATATGATAGACAAGAAAAAGAAAAAGGTAAGTACTAGTATTAGTTGGTTAAGTGCAGGCGAAAAAGATGAGTCTTTAGATGTTTTTTGAAAATGAGTAAAGACTCAGCTGTTCGAATTGAGATCGGGAGGTCATTCCACCAGCTGGGAGCAGTCCAGGAAAAAGTCAGTGAGAGTGATTTTGAACCTCTTTGGGATGGCACCACAAGGCGTCGTTCACTTGCAGAGCGCAAACTTCTGGAGGGTGCATAAGACTGAACTAGTGAGTTTAGGTAAGTTGGCGCCGTGCCAGTGGTCGTTTTATAGGCAAGCATCAGTACCTTGAATTTGATGCGAGTGGCTACTGGTAGCCAGTGTAACCTGATGAGGAGAGGAGTCACATGAGCTGTTTTTGGCTCATTGAAGACAACCCTCGCTGCTGCATTCTGGATCAGTTGTAGAGGCTTGATAGTACATGCAGGAAGGCCCGCCAGGAGAGCATTGCAATAGTCCAGTCTGGAGAGAACAAGAGCTTGGACAAGAAGTTGGGTGGCTTGCTCTGACAGGAAGGGTCTAATCTTCCTATTGTTGTATAAGGCAAATCTGCAGGACCGGGTCGTTGTAGCAATATGGTCTGTGAAGCTTAACTGATGATCCATCACAACTCCTAGGTTTCTGGCTGTCCTGGAAGGAGTTATGGTTGACGAACCCAGCTGTATAGAGAAGTTGTGATGAAACGATGGGTTAGCTGGAATCACCAGCAGTTCAGTCTTAGTAAGGTTGAGCTGAAGGTGATGGTCATTCATCCAGCTAGAAATGTCACTCTATTGAAATGAAATGAAGATTGAAATGCGAGCAACTACCGTCGGGTCATCTGGTTGGAATGAGAAGTAGAGTTGAGTGTCATCAGCGTAGCAGTGATAGGAACAGCCATGCTTCTGAATGACAGATCCTAATGACGTCATGTAGATGGAGAAGAGAAGTGGTCCAAGTACTGAGCCTTGAGGAACCCCAGTAGCAAGTTGTTGTGACTTAGAAACTTCACCCCTCCAAGACACCATGAAGGATCTATCAGAAAGGTAGGAGTTAAGCCACTGGAGTGCGGTTCCAGAGATGCCCATCTTTCTGAGGGTGGACAGGAGAATCTGTTGATTAACGGTGTCAAAAGCAGCAGACAGGTCCAGCAAAATGAGTACTGAGGATTTTGAAGCTGCTCTTGCCAGTCGCAGGTCTTCAGTAACCGAGATTAGGGCAGTCTCAGTTGAGTGGCCACTTTTGAAGCCAGATTGGTTGCTGTCCAGGAGGTTGTTCTGTACAAGAAACATAGAGAGCTGGTTGAACACAGCTCGTTCGAGTGTCTTTGCAATGAATGGAAGAAGGGATACCGGTCTGTAGTTTTCTAGAAGTGCTGGATTTAGAGATGGTTTCTTCAGCAGTGGGCTTACCCGAGCCTGCTTAAATGCTGAGGGAAATGTTCCAGAGTGAAGAGAGGAGTTGATAATGTGAGTAAGTGAAGGTATGACTGAAGAAGAAATCGCTTGAAGGAGGTGAGTGGGGATCGGATCCAGTGGGCAAGTAGTAGGATGACTGGACAGGATAAGTTTGGAAACGTCCGTCTCTGAGAGTGGAGAGAAGGAGGAGAAAGAGTGAGCATTAGTCGTTGTGAAGTTATCCTCTGTCTGCGGTGTGGAGAATTGGTCACTGATGGTTCTTGTCTTATTTGTGAAGAAAACTGAAAAGTCGTCAGCTGTAAGAGTCGATGGAGGAGGAGGTGGAGGTGGATTAAGAAGAGAAGAGAACGTTTTGAAGAGTGTCCGAGCGTCACAACAGTTGTTAATCTTGTCGTGGTAATATGATGTTTTAGCAGTGAAGACGTTTGCAGAGAAGGAAGAGAGGAGAGACTGATACACACTGAGGTCGGTAGAGTTTCTTGATTTAAGCCATTTCCTCTCTGCAGCCCTGAGTTTAGAGCGATGTTCACGGAGTACATCAGACAGCCAGGGGGCAGATGGGGTGGTGCGTGCTGGTCTAGACGACAATGGGCAAAAGTTGTCCAAGCAAGAGGTCAGAGTGGAACAAAAAGTGTCCGTAGCACTGTTCGTGTCCAGAGCTGAAAACTGCAAGAGTGAAGGAAGTGAGGATGCAACCACAGAGGATAGGCGAGTTGGAGAGAGTGAGCGTAGGTTCCGTCGAAAGGTGACCCGCGTTGGAGCGTGTGCCGCTTCAGGAGTAAGTGCTAGGTTAGCAGTAATGAGGAAGTGGTCTGAGGTGTGCAGTGGAGTAACTAAAGTGTTGTCCACTGAGCAACAGCGCGTGTAGATGAGGTCCAGTTGGTTGCCCGATTTGTGAGTCGCTGTAGTAGAGACTCGCTTGAGATCAAATGAGGCGAGCAGAGTGTTGAAGTCAGCAGCCTGGGGTTTATCTAGGTGGATGTTGAAGTCACCAAGCAGTACCAGAGGAGTACCATCTTCAGGAAAGTTTGATAGCAGCACGTCCAACTCCTCCAAGAAGTTTCCCAATTGACCTGGGGGACGATAAATGACCACAAAGTGGATTTTAACAGGGTGGGTTACAGTAACAGCATGTGATTCAAATGAACCGTTACCTGTAGGTGGTGGTTGAAGATCAAATTTCCAATCTTTCGATATAAGGAGACCAGTACCTCCACCCCTCCCAGTCGTACGAGGGGTGTGGGAACAAGTGAAATTACCTGAGAGGGCTGCGGGAGTGGCAGTGTCCTCAGGTTTGATCCAGGTCTCAGTCAGTGCCATGAGGCTGAGACCGGAATGAGTAGCAATAGAAGAAATGAAGTCTGCTTTGCTAACAGCGGACTGGCAGTTCCAGAGACCAACTGGAATAGAGAGCGTTGTAGTAGAGGTCAGAGGGACAGGCCTTAGATTTGTCGGGCAGGCCTTCCTTCGACGTACATAGCGTGCTCTCCGAGTGTTGGTAGTGATAGTAGAGATCTGAAAGCACATAGTGAATACAAGTGACCAAAATAAGTATTTGAGGATGAGCTGTACAAAAATTGAAGGGGAGTAAAGCAATACTGAAGTGCCCTGTCGGTGTCCTTGCTCGGTGGAATCGTGCAGGTAGAGTCGATGGTCTTTACTCTCGTCGGTCTTCACACGAGAAGGCTTCACACGAGGGCTGCCACGACCGCTGCCGCGGTGACACCTACCACTTATATATTTGCCTGATTACCTGTGATTGAAGTCAGCTAGTCACGCCTCCCGCGATAGGCAAACGCAACACCAAACGCCACTTCACACGTATTTACCAGGGTAAGACACACAGTAATTAAAGCAAAGTTTCCCTAGCAACGATGATCACGCAGTAGTCTAATGAGAAAACGAGGCAAAAACACTTACAAACTGCTGTCCTTATCTGTCGCTCGACTGTTTCTTCTGACAAGCGATTACAAAACAGCTCTTTAAGTAGTGCTTACCGGCTTACTGGCTATAGTCACGCCTCCCTATTTAGCAGACCGAAACTGTCCAGTCCCGCGATACCCTTACGAAAAAGAATTTTATTCAAGTGTGCTATTACTATACTTATTTTAAACTAAAAATAGGAAAGTATACTATTAGTTTACTTTTTATTTACTTCTCAGAAATGGGCTTTATGTACTTCTAAGATATATACTTATAATGACAATTAAGTATACTTGACTTATACTTACAAAAAGTCAAAATATACTTGAACTTTACTTAAGTATACTTAATAAAATAAACTTGAAGTATACTACTTTTTGGTAAGGGTAGGCAAACGCAAAACCAAACGCCACTTCACACGTATTTACCAGGGTAAGACACACAGTAATTAAAGCAAAGTTTCCCTAGCAACGATGATCACGCAGTAGTCTAATGAGAAAACGAGGCAAAAACACTTACAAACTGCTGTCCTTATCTGTCGCTCGACTGTTTCTACTGACAAGCGATTACAAAACAGCTCTTTAAGTAGTGCTTACCGGCTTACTGGCTATAGTCACGCCTCCCTATTTAGCAGACCGAAACTGTCCAGTCCCGCGATAGGCAAACGCAAAACCAAACGCCACTTCACACGTATTTACCAGGGTAAGACACACAGTAATTAAAGCAAAGTTTCCCTAGCAACGATGATCACGCAGCAGTCTAATGAGAAAACGAGGCAAAAACACTTACAAACTGCTGTCCTTATCTGTCGCTCGACTGTTTCTTCTGACAAGCGATTACAAAACAGCTCTTTAAGTAGTGCCTACCGGCTTACTGGCTATAATCACGCCTCCCTATTTAGCAGACCAAAACTGTCTAGTTCCGCCATAGGCAAACGCAAAACAAACGCCACTTCACACGTATTTACCAGGGTAAGACACACAGTAATTAAAGCAAAGTTTCCCTAGAAACGATGATCACGCAGTAGTCTAATGAGAAAACGAGGCAAAAACACTTACAAACTGCTGTCCTTATCTGTCACTCGACTGTTTCTTCTGACAAGCGATTACAAAACAGCTCTTTAAGTAGTGCTTACCGGCTTACTGGCTATAGTCACGCCTCCCTATTTAGCAGACCGAAACTGTCCAGTCCCGCGATAGGCAAACGCAAAACCAAACGCCACTTCCCACGTATTTACCAGGGTAAGACACACAGTAATTAAAGCAAAGTTTCTCTAGCAACGATGATCACGCAGTAGTCTAATGAGAAAACGAGGCAAAAACACTTACAAACTGCTGTCCTTATCTGTCGCTCGACTGTTTCTTCATCATCATCTTGAACGGTAGTTGATGAAGGGCCCAGTTCAAAACTCGCAGATCCAAGATTGGCCATAACCCACCGCCTTTCTTGGGTACAATGAAGTAAGGGCTGTAAAACCCCGGAAACATATCAGCTGGAGGAACCAGCTCTATCGCGTCCTTCGCCAGTAGGACTGCGATCTCTGCCCAAAGAACAGGGGCATCGGCCACTTTCACTGTAGTGAAGCGCATACCGTTGAACTTGGGGGGACGGCGGGCGAACTGAATCGCATAACCACAGCTGATGCTCCGCAGAAGCCAGCGAGAAGGGCTGGGTAGTGCTGACCAGGTGCCCAGAAACCGTACAAGTGGGACCAGTGGAACCACAGCTGTACCTGCAGTGAGGCAGCGAGGTGAAACACAGGGACCTAACTCGGCGGCCTGTGAGTGGGCTGAACAGGGGTGTGAGTGTGGGGTGCAAGGCTCACCTGGTTCCACAGGTTGGCAGAGGAGCGTGAGTAGGGCCTTTGTTGGCGCTCTCAAACCGCGCAGCTCTACGGCACCACTTGCTGGAGGCTGCTGTGGATGCGGCGCGGGAGTGGGGGCGGGGGGTTCCCTGCAGGGTTTGCCAGCACTGTAACCCTCAAACCATCCGCGCTACTGCTGGAAGTGGTTCTCGGCCAGAACGAGCCCCAGATTGTGGCAGCGGCAACAGGGCTCTGCCCCCCTGAAGGTAGTGGAGCCTTACCGCAGTGGGAACATGACTTATCCATGAAGGCCACCTCAGCATGTTTGATGCTCAGAGACGTGAGGCAGTGATCGTGACCATCACCCGGTACCAGGTAACGACCCCACCCAGAAACGCACGGGTGAAACAGCATCCTATAAGGACGATCCCTCATCTTTACAAAGACGCACCTGTGGAGCTCTTTTAGAGAAATTTACTCATTAGGAAATGCTCTTTTAGTGCTGAGGTGCACTGGGAAATTGGCCGCTTGCAACATGACAGGGAAATTGGCCGCTTGCAACATGACAGGGGGTAGTGCAGCCTGAAGTGCGCAACCCACTTGACTCGGGAACAACCACCGATGAAGCGCTGTCTCGCCAACACACAAAGCTTCTGAGAGCGTGGTGAACTCGTAGGTCACGAATAGACATAGTTGAGCAGAAAGATACTGTCACTTGGCTCTGAAGCGAAAAGCTGGTATGCATTGCACCTGCTGCCTTATTATACTCATGCTGTGATCAGCGGCAGCTGGATGCAATAATTGCATGCCAATGTGCATTGGATCGTTTAGTTTACACTCGAAATAGATTGGTCAATCGAAGCGATATCACAATTCATCGGTCACCGACGTGACATCGAGAGTGACCGACTGAAAGGGAAATAACAAATACTGTATGTAGCATAAATAAGTAATACATTAGTAAGCAATTTCTCTGTATTAAGTCTTATATTAACTCACAATGGCCCACATAAAGGAAACTTGTTGCTTGCACACTACATGTTTATAGGAGGCTTTTAAATGTGGTAATTGTGCCAAATGTAACTGTGCCTCTCACTAAATAGCATTTCATTTTATTTATTTTATTTTATGTAATTAATATATGTAATGTAGTTTAGTGTTAGTTTAGTGTCATGGTGCTTTTGTTGTTTGGACTTTTAGTTTGAAGTTCTGCATTGTGCCTACATTATGTTCTTTTTCCATAGCTCTCCTTCCTTATTGTTCCAATCTGTGTTTTGTCTACCTGATTTTTACCTGATCTGAATCAACACAATGAGCATTGTTTACGTTCACCATGCGTATGCTTTCGCTGAACATAAAAAAATGCTCATTACGTTGATTACGTTCTGGGGTAACATTACTCTCCAAAATGGCTGAAGATGGTAAATCGGGAGAAGAATTGTTGAATAAATTACGTTGTTATTGGTTTCTTTGCACACAAAAAGTATTCTAGTAGCTTCGTGAAATTACAGTTGAACCATTGATGTCACATGGACTATTTTACCGATGTCCTTGCTACGTTTCTGGATCTGGGAACATTGCAATTGCATTGCTGTCTATGGAGGGACAGATAGCTCTCAGATTTGATCAAAAATATCCTAATATTTGTTCTGAAGATGAACGAAGGTCTTACATGTTTGGAATGACATGAGAGTGAGCAATTAATGACAGAATTTTTGGGTGAACCAACCCCTTAAAAGCCAAAGAGAAGAGATGGGTTTTAAGATATGACCTGAACTCAGATAAAGTGGAAGCCATTTTAATGTGAACTAAGTTGTCCAGACACTTCAGTGGTTCTACATCCCTTGGTCTTTAAGCAGATTCTAGGGATCTGGAGGAGAAATTTGCCCTCCGATCTTCGTAGTGTAGGGGTGGAGTAAATCAGACAAATAAGGAGGAGCTTGATTGTTGAGTGAATATAGACAAGTAGCAAGATTTTAAACTCAATTTGATAGTGAACTGGCAGCCAGTGCAATGATCTCAAGAGGGGAGTAATATGATCGAACTTGTTACACCCCCTCAGGAATCTAGATGCTGCATTTTGGATTACTTATAACTTTACAAGTTTCTACTTGTAAACTACATATAATTTTTGTATGTCTGCTCTGCTCTTAATGCAACTTGTGAATTCTGTGGACTTTTTTAAATTTATTTTTTTATTACAGAGCAGCGAAGAAATAACCGTAAAATACTTAATTAATGTAAAAGAAAAATCAAATGTAAGTGTGTACATGTGCCAAGACACACAGACGGATGCTTGGCTAGTCATGTGAAGAGCCACATCTCTAGCCTTTGAGATAATGTTTGGCCTGGAGTGTAGTGGAGTGGATTGAAGGGCTTTGAGAGTGAAGTTAGGGGAGTTATGGGAGCAGGAATAGGATTATATTTGGTTTCATCCCCACATAAGCCAAGAGCACTTCTGTCTCATTCCCTCTCTCCTTACAAAAAAGAAGAAAATACATAAATAAATCAAACAAACCAAACATCGCTCATCAGAATAAATAGAAACAGAATAAATATCATTTTAAATCATAAAACATGATTAGATTCAAAGTTGACATTGTGGTGCATAGTACAAAGGTAGTGTTCAAATCTAACCAGAAGTGAAAAAAGTTCAAATGTTATGGTACAGCTGCCATTTACAAGGAATATAAATACTATGGTCACATTAGTGAAATATCAGTGAAATTGTGTGGGTCTATTGTCAGTCATGTATATTTGAAGCCAAACTCACACAGGTGTCACTGCCAAATCAAGCAGCTTTCTGTTGCTCTTAATATGGATCAAGTCTTCATTCCAACAGCACATCTGGTTTAGGATTAAAGGGATATTCAACTCAAAAATGTAAAATTCTGTCATCATATTCTCATCCTCAAGTTGTACCTAGAAACGAATACAGGTTTAGAACAACATAAGGGTGAGTAAATAATGACAGAATTTTTATTTTTTGGCAGGACTACCCCTATCAAAATTTGTTTTCTATAGGTGATATGCAGAGAGATTCAAGCAGCTGCTCAATAGCTGTTCACATCACAGCTGATGCTACAGTCTATCACTGGACTGGCCAATGAGCAGCAGTTGCCTTGATTTTGCCAAGTAAGACATGTTCCTGGATCAACATCTTTTACTGAACAAAAATATAGACTTAACCCAATCCCTACCCCAAAACCTAACCCTACCCATAATTTATTCCTAAAATCAGTGTGAAATGATAGATGATTAACAAGGGTGTAGAAGCACCAAACCCTGATTGTAAGCCTAAAACAGATATTTCCTGAAAAGTTATCCCTCATTTCTGATTGTTTATTGGAATGTTGTTCCAGGATCAACAAGGATGTTGATCCAGGAACATGTTGCACTTGTTGAAATCACGCTTACCATTGAGCAGCAAGGAGTGGGATAATTTGTTTTAAATGTCATTGTCAGATGTCTTTCTTTCCATAGAAATACAAGGAATTTGAGCAGTCGGTGAGGGTGGAGGAGATTGATGGAATCAAACTGGTGAAGAAACTTGCTGGGAAAATGGAGCAGATGTTCCACAAGAAGGCTGAAGCTATAAAGGTAACTGTCTTTGCATGTTTTAAACAGAGAGTTTTATTGGGTTTATCAGCATAAAGATTGGTACAGGTTATTCAGGCCAAGAACATTATAAGCAGTTAAAATACAAATGTTTCCAGCAAAATGTAAAATACAGTAACAACCAAGTAAAACAACAACCAAGGTCTCTTTTCCATACAGTTTTCCTATAAAAAAAATAAAATAAAAAAAACACTCAAAAAATGTATTTGATATTCTCCACAAGACATAGTAACAAACAGCCATATTTACTTACATGTTTAATCATTTAGCATTCATCAAAGTCCATCATACACTCAAAATATATCTTACACACACGTGTATATATATATATATATATATATATATATATATATATATATATATATATATATATATATATATATATATATATATATATATATATATATAAAATTACCACTAGTCAGTATGTCACCTAGGCTTGGATTGAAGTAATATTTCCACTTATAATGTCTTTGTAAGAGAAAACTGATTTTTCTTCTCTGTTGTTTTAGAGAGGGATAAATTGCAGTGTGTGTGCATGTGTTGTGTGGGACTATGAACAGGAAGCGATAAATGAATGAAAGGGGATAACAAACAGAATCCATTAAAACAGGCCAATAATATCCATTTGTCTTGCCCTCCAGCGGTTGGTGGAGGCAGCAGAGGAAGCCCACCTGAATCATGAGGAGGATCCTGAACTACAGGTGAGAAACAGTGGGGGTTACCATGGAAACTGCATCTCTTCACCAGGGCAATGGCACTTAATGAGTGATGTTCAGCTGTAACTGATTGCTATTAAAACTTCTGTGGAGCTTACCATCAATTATATGACCTTACCTCAATCACACATAGGAATATTAAACATAAATAATGTATGTGTGTACATAAATTACACAAAGCATATGCACTTCTATTTAGAACTTGAATTGTTTGTCGTTAGATTCTCTGAATGCACTGCACTGGAGCACCCATTACTTAGACAATCTCTGTCACTGCTCATACAAAGGTTGAAGGTTAATCTACTGTAAAAAGCCATTATTATTATTATTTTTTTTCACATGGAAAGCCTCGGGTGGTCTCAGACACAGGTCTTCACATGAGGTCTATGCAACACTGCACATTTCACAGTTATAAACAACAATTTGCTCTTCAGCAAATGTACACAGTTGAGCTATAGAAAGTTGCATGTGTGTAAGATCGTAATTACTTTGTGATAAAAAAAAATCAATATTAAATACATATGAATTTCTTTATGAAATAAGACATGATTCCACTTTTAGCCTATGGTCCTTTTTACACAGATTTATTATGAGTTTCATTATACTATGAACATATCCCAAATCGTTTGTCTTTTACAATTCTTTATAAGCACTGTTTTCCAATTATTCACCATTACCTTTCAGATTTTTAAATTAATTAAAATTTTCGAATTAAAAAAGAAGAACTGAAATATATTGTTGACATACGGACCCTTAAATCAACGCTTAGTTAATGCACCTTTGGCAGGGATTACAGCCTCAAGTCTTTTGATGCAACAAGCTTTGCACATCTGGATTTGTGGATTTTCTGCTGTTCCTCCAAAGATTCTCTTCAGCACCTTTAGTTTGAATGGGGACTGTCAGTGGATGTCTTCAGGTTTCTACAGAGATGTTTAATTGGGTTCAAGTCGGAGTTCTGGCTGGGTCACTCAAGGACATTCACAGATTCATCTTTAAGCCACTCTTACATTGCCTTTGACCAGTTTCCCAGTCCCTTCAACTGAAAAACACCCATAAAGAATGATGCTAGTGTAGTGTTTTGTTAGGGTCCTTCTCACTACTTAAAGCATGAGGCAGTACCAGCAACCCACTCAGGTTGCCCAGGTAGCCAAGCTCCTCCAAGATGGCACATCTATACATGCTGACGCAAATGAGGTTTGGTGTGTTTTCAATCACAGTCTCAAGAACATGGAGGAGATACTGGGAGATGGGTGGTTACACAAGGAGAGCTGGACAGGGCCATAGAAAGGCAACAAACCAGCAGCAGGACTGGTATCCGCTTCTTTGTGAAAGGAGGAATAGGAATAGCATTGCCAGAGCCCTCAAAATGACCTCCAGACCTCCAGCAGGCTACTAATATGCATGTTTCTGACCTAAGTGTGATGGATGACAAAGGCATTGATGCTACTGACTGGCCCTCACATTCCCCAGACCTGAATACAATTGAGAACTTCTAGGATGTTTTGTATCAGAGCACTGATGCCACTGACGGGCCCTAACATTCTCCTGACATGAATCCATTTGAGAACATTTGTAGCACCACAGACTGTCCAGGAGCTCACTGATTCTCTGATCCAGGTCTGGCAGTTGAGTTGAGTTCAGTTTAATTTATTTATATAGTACATTTAAAAACAACCATAGTTGACCAAAGCGCTTAACAATGTCAGAATACACACATGCAAACAAAACAAATACAGTAGGAAAAGTCACAATTTCCAAACTCAACTCGAAATAAAAGCTAAGGAATACAGGTGTGTCTTAAGCAATGACTTGAAAATTCCAACAGTTCGAGCAGTTCTTATGTGTACAGGTAAACTATTCCATAGATTAGGAGCAACCACTGAAAAAGCTTGGTCACCTTTATTTTTTAATCTGGTTCTCAGAACATCGAGGAGCGTCTGATTGGACGACCTCAGTGTTCTAACCGGAGTGTGGACATGCAAAAGCTCTAATACATAAAAAGGTGCCAACCCATTTAAAATCTTAAAAACAAACAATATATCTTGAAATCAATCCTGAAGTGGACAGGAATTTAGTGGAGTGAAGCTAAAACTGGGGTAATATGCACATGCTTTTTAGTCCCAGTTAGTAGCGACTGATTCAATCCAACATATAAAAAGTTACACTAGTTTAGTCTAGACGTTATAAAATCATGGATTACTCTTCTTATGTTACCTAGTTCTTATGCGGCAGGTAAGGCCTGACTTTAGCCAACAATCTCGGCTGAAAAAAAAAAAAAAAACTGCCTTTTACAGGAGAACTAATCTGTTTTTTTTTTTGTTTTTTTTTTACATTTAAAAGCACTGTCAAAAATCACAAAGAGATTCTTGGTAAATGGATGAAAATACAATCCTAAACTACCAAGAGCATCTATACAAGCACCTATACAAGAAATCCTCAGGATGAACAAACACAACAATCTCAGTCTTATTTTCATTAAGAATAAGAAAAATCTTATCCAGCCATAATTAAAAAATTTCTCAGGCAATTAAGTAATGACAGAAATGAAACATTGTCATTTGTTTTGGCGGGCAAATAAATTTGTACATCGTCTGCATAACAGTGGAAGGAGACAGTGGCGGTGTTTCACAAAACCATAGGGTATGGCGTGGGGGAGGTGTGGTGTGGGTGTTGATAAGACAATTCCATGGCACGCTCTACTGAAATACAGGGGGAAAAAAGAAAGAAAGGGGGAAAAAATTCAATAATTAAACAACTTCGCATCGGCAGTGTTGGTACTGTATCAGACACTTAACATTAGGCTATAAGAACAACAAGCTCAAATGGAGTTAAAACAGTTTTGGAGTTTTTGCTGGCGAATGAGGAGATCTGTATTTTGTCTGTAAATAGAACGAGCGCTTCTGAGGCAAGAGCATCACATTATACTCTTCCATCAACTTTTACAGGTTATTTAACGTTTATTGTTGCTATATGGGCACTTAGTGTTTCTTGTTGTTTAATACACTTGGCCAAAATCTCATGATATAAACGATTAAGCGCTTAATATTTAAAACGTACAAAAGTACCGGTGCATCTAAAAAAATTTATGTCATGGAAAAGTTCATTTATTTCAGTAATTCAACTCAAATTGTGAAACTCGTGTATTAAATAAATTCAGTGCACACAGACTGAAGTAGTTTAAGTCTTTGGTTCTTTTAATTGTGATGATTTTGGCTCACATTTAACAAAAACCCACCAAATCTCAACAAATTAGAATATGGTAGGAATTTAGGTACAGTTGTCATATTCCTCTTGTTAAGCCACTCCTGAACCACAAACAACATCAGAGGCGTCTTACCTGGGCTAAGGAGAAGAAGAACTGGACTGTTGCCCAGTGGTCCAAAGGCCTCCAGATGATAGCAAGTTTTGCAAGTTTTGTATTTCATTTGGAAACCAAGGTCCTAGAGTCTGGAGGAAGGATGGAGAAGCTCATAGCCCAAGTTGCTTGAAGTCCAGTGTTAAGTTTCCACAGTCTGTGATGATTGGGGGTGCAATGTCATCTGCTGGTGTTGGCCCATTGTGTTTTTTGAAAACCAAAGTCAATGCACCTGTTTACCAAGAAATTTTGGAGCACTTCATGCTTCCTTCTGCTGAAAAGCTTTTGAAGATGCTGATTTCATTTTCCAGCAGGATTTGGCACCTGCCCACACTGTCAAAAGCACCAAAAATTGGTTAAATGACCATGGTGTTGGTGTGCTTGACTGGCCAGCAAACTCACCAGACCAGACCAGAGAGAGAATCTATGGGTTATTGTCAAGAGGAAGATGAGAAACAAGAGACCAAAAAATGCAGATGAGCTGAAGGCCACTGTCAAAGAAACCTGGGCTTCCATACCACATCAGCAGTGCCACAAACTGATCACCTCCATGCCACGCTGAATTGAGGCAGTAATTAAAGCAAAAAGAGCCCCTGTCAAGTATTGAGTACATGTACAGTAAATGAACATACTTTCCAGAAGGCCAACAATTCACTAAAAATGTTTTTTTTTTATTGGTCTTATGGAGTATTCTACTTTGTTGAGATGAATTGGTGGGTTTTTGATAAATGTGAGCCAAAATCATCACAATTAAAAGAACCAAAGACTTAAACTACTTCAGTTTGTGTCCACTGAATTTATTTAATACATGAGTTTCACAATTTGAGTTGAATTACTGAAATAAATGAACTTTTCCATGACATTCTAATTTATTGAGATATACCTGTATATGGACAGCAAATAACCTACTTCTCCAGTCTTTAAACACACTAAAACATTAGCCTTTATAGACATAGTGTTTGAGTAAAGAAGATGCTGTAATATTCAAACATCAGTTATTTATTTACTCTTGCATTGCAAAAAAGAGGAGATCTGTCTCCTCCAGGCTGTGTGCAGTGCGTCAATCTGAGTGGAGGCGGGGTGAAGTTATGAGGTTTCGCTGAGTGCTTAAGGATCCAATGGCATTACAAAGTTTTACTGACAAGCTCTTTTTAATACTTATCATTGGTTAAATATTTGTAAAACCCTTTGATTTAAAATAATAATACTGAATTATAATAGAGATATGAAGTTTGGATAATTTTTCACGGCACACCTGACAGGGCTAGGGTATGGCAACTGCCATACTCTGCCATAAGGAAATACCACCCCTGGAAGGAGATATTGCCTTTTCTAAAAATATACCCCAAGGGCAACATATAAAAAGAAAAACACTTGGGGCCTAATATGGACCCTTGGGGGACACCACAAAGAAGAGGGGCTGCAGATGAAGAAAATTCACCATGCTGAACAGAAAAACTTCTGTCTGTCAAATACGACTGAAACCATTTGAGGGCTATGCCCTTAACGCCAACACACTGTTCAAGTCTGGATAAAAGAATTGAGTGGTTGACCATATCAGAGGCCGCAGTCAATTCCAAAAGGACTAATACAGCAGAGTTACCGAAATCAACATCTAGAAGAAGAAGATCATTAGAAACAGATTCCCTAATGTGAACAAGCATAAAACCAGACTGAAATTTTTCATAAATATTTTGTGTAAAATTATACTTTGTGTGAAATTGAAAGATCCAAATTTTTCTTTTTCAAGTGGTTGCACAATGGCATGTTTAAAAACAGCTGGTACACACCCCGAGCTGAGAGATGTATTAACCAAATATACTGTACAATGCTGGAAGACAACTGGGCTAAAAGAAAAGTCAGATAACCATGATGGGTGAAAGATTTAGACCAGTAATTTTGTCTATAAAATATTTCAGAAAGATTTCACATAATATTTAAGATGACACAATATAGTCTGAGTCACGAGGGTTATGAAGAGAGTTAAAAACATTAAAATGAACCTGAGACAGCTGGGTGTTACTGGCTACAAGTTTGGAAAATATTTCGTTTTAGTAGATTTATCTGCTGTCTGGTATTTACATAATGCGTCCTGCAAATTTTAAATCAGACTTTGAGTTTATCCTTTTTCCACTTTCTCTCGGCTATTCTGTAGGCACGTCTGAGAGAGCGGGTAATGTCAATCAACCAGGGTTCTGACAGAACTTTAGGACATTTTTTCCTCAACGGAGCAACAGAGTACAATGTCTTAGTACAAGTACAATCAAATAAGACAGTGAATTCCTCTACACTGAGATTACAGTCATCAAGATTGTACAACAATGAGTCTTTAAAAGCACTAGAAAACTGTGAGGCAATTAAAGGAAATTAAATCTCCAAACTGGGAGGCAATTATTGACAATTAAATCTCCAAACTGGGGGAACAACTACAGCAAATAAAACAGGCAGGTGATCTGAAATACATCACATATTTCTCTGATAGTAACACATAAACCATACGACAACACAAGGTCCAAAGTATGTGTAGCAAATTAGCTCAAAAGGGAAATATGTATAATTAATTATAACTGGTTATTATTTAGATTAGATCTTAGAATTAACTGTAGCAGAATCAATATTACAATTATTTGATCTGTCCATCCACAGAGCAGACAATATAATCATTTATCAATTCAAGGAAAGATTATTTTCCTGGCCAAGGAACAATAGCTTTCCTACTTTATGCAGTACTAGCAGTAGTTTAGCATGTAGCAAAGATCAAAATTCAGTGACTCCGAATTGTAAAGAGCACACAGAGACAATCAATTGTGTATATAAGGGATTTAATAAATGAAATTATAGCTAACATACAACTAAATTAAGCAGCACACATATATACAGAATGAACGAAAGTAAGGAAGAGAGAGAGAAGAGCAAAATAATGGCAGTATTTCACATCAATTAACTACAACCTAATGAGAATCATCAAAGAATAAAAAAACACCTTAAAAAGGGGGCTCAAACTAAAACACGCATCTAAACAGTTGTAAACAGTTACTTGCATTGGCTTTGTTGCTGAACAAGAGTCCTGATGCGGTAGACACAGAGGTTCTTGATGAGTTCTTTAGGAGAGAGCTGGAGGTTTTCCTCTGGTTCTTCTGAAGATAGGAAAGTCCACAGCAAATCGACAAAGTTATGAAGATAAAAACGGCCAGAAAATCAAACTCGAGCAGAGTTTTGAAGAGTCTTGGAGCGTGTCCGTCTCAAGAAGAAAGGTTTTTGAGCAAAGATTAGTCTGAGTTAATGATTTTTGAAAGTTCCTATCCACACCCACCTTTTGGGTGGAATAGCCAATACCAGGCATGAATTTTTGAGTGGGAGAAGTTTTCTTTGTCTCCCTTTTTTGGCCCATTTGCATTTTTATGGCCGGTCTGGAGGATTTTTACCCAAAATATAGTACAAATAGTATGATGCATTTCACAATCACATACCATACATCATTGTTTGAGGGATAAAGAGCAGATTATTTTGATACCAAGAAAGAAATATTTAGAAGATATTAAACCAGAGATACATTCATACACCTGAATATTAGCATTTAGAGCTTACCTAAGACAAATAAACAATGGTAACTAGACTAATATAACATACAGACAACACATGCATATACCAGATACATTTGTAACTGATTGATTATAGTCTAAATAAAGAAATGTCCTTATGTGTGTGTGTTACGTGTATTGTGAGGATGGTGTAGTTTGCTGGTTACGATGGGTAGATGAGAGTGGTGAAACTGTTTAACATCTCCTTGATAGTGGGGGAAACCGTTGGCAATTTAGCACCCATATAAATGTAGAATGTGTGGCCATGTCTGTAATTTATATGTACAAAGCTAAAATGGACTCTCTAAGACATAAAGCACCAATGATCATCCATGAATTTAAGCAGATGCTAAATATGTCCTTTTTCATGGGTCGGACCACTGACAGACTGCGTAAGATTAAATGATTCAGTTAGACTTATGAGTTATGAATCAGTTAATTCTTTTGCCAGAGGTTTGGATTCACAGCAGAGATGTATGTTAAAATCACCAATATTTAAAAAGTGATCATACTTCAATGCAATCCCCGCCACAAAGTCCTGAATAAAAATATTATTATAATTTGGAGGTTGATACACCACCACACACAACAAAATTGGTCTCAAAAAGCTGCAATTCAAAGTTATTGCAGGCATCCACCACAATCTCTGCTTTTTTCAACTTTGAGTTTCATTGTGATTTTTAATCCAGCCGTCATTGGGTTGATGATTTTGGTTTCCGTTGATTATTGTCACATCATTTTGCTTTCGACAAATTACACAATGTATATTGTATCTTCCTTGATGAAACGATAACAATATTTTGATAAACTCACTAGAGCAGATGCATTTACTCGCTGATGAGTCTCGGTCACATGAGCACTAAACAGTGCTGTGAGATCCAGTGTGAAGTGCTTGAATTCGGTGAACAACACAAATGACTCAGTGATTTAAACAAGTTTAAAGCACGAGGAAATGGCTCTGACAAACAGGTGAAACACTGTGTATTTTTGTGATTTATCTATAGTATTTGTTCATTTATACTAAATGTATTTAGACTACTGTTGTTATAGAATACCTAGAAACCATATAGTCATATTTTTACCATGGTATTGAGGTGCTATATGTGTTTTAACTGTTGTTATCATGATCTAAATGTATAATATTATGGAAGACCAATGGTTAATTTTAATAAAACTCAAAAAGTCAGATTAATTAAATTCCACAATATAAAAATGTTGTTACATTTTTTTTTAACAGATGTTACTTTTTTTGATAACAAACATGTATCTCTGCATCCTGACTAAAGCCTACTGTCATTTCTAAGAGACAAAAAAAGAGAGAGAAAAAAAAAAAAAGGTTATATTATTAATATTGCAGCCTGCACTGCAAACTGTGCTGAGGATATGCATTATCAAAATCAGGCAACACAAACCTGTTTCATGATTTGATGCAATATCACTCTTTAGAACATGCAGAAATGAAGAAATTAATTTTTAGATTATGATATTTATTGTGTTAAGGAAAAAATAACTGAAAATGTGTAAAGAATTCAAAAACGTAGTTTAAAACCACAATTAACTGTCTGGTTTCTACAAGTTTCACTTATGAACAAAAATCTACATTTAAATTTGAAAAAAAAATACAAATTTGAAATTTATATTTCTAATTATCAATATTACCTTAGATTAAAGATTTTCATGGTGATATAAATATATATATATTTTTTGCCATAGACCCTACCCTAACCTGACAATATACTAATACTCTAATGCGAGTTAGTTGACATGCATTTTTAAAGTTACATGTAGTTAGCATAATGTATAGTAACTATTGCAGAGATGGGCTATCGAAATAAATTGTAACCAGTAAGTTTAGTCTTGAGTGGGTGGGGGGGTGGGGCGCTTGTCTGAAGTTTAAAATCATTGGTGTTTACCTGTAAGCCTATCACATAACGTTTGGTTATGAAGTGTGTTATGCGCCAGCTCAGCCGCCTCGAACTGAAATAAATTAACTTGTTGAAGTTAATAACCAAACCCGTGTATGCAGACACACCATTTGTATGTGACGTGTGCCTCGTCAACGACAATGGCGACGAGGTTGTCTTGGTATAGGGTTGATGCCAGCATAGCTCACCATTTTGGATTGAGAATCCAGGATTCGGGGCTACCAAAAATAAGGCTGAAATTCCCCTCCATGATTTCTCGATCATTGTGCACGCCAAGCTGTGTAGCACACAGACCGAGTTTTGCTGCCTCCTTAACCTGATCCTAGATGAGAGCAACCAAAGGGGACACAATCACAATTATCGCCTTGCCGGACTTTGGCCTCCCCAGTTTCTCGCTCGGTAACAGTTGATAAATTAACATTTTCTCAAAACCTGTCGGGAGTAGGGCCACAATTCACCTCCATTCAAAAATTGAAACAAACACTCTTCTTGTTCGGGCTTCAGTTGGCAAATGCTGGGAATATTCTCCACAACAGAGCAAAAAGCATCCCGTGTCTCCATGTCCGCTGTCATTTTCGATTTCCCTTACCTAAACTACAATCTTAAATTCGGCACTTAGCGTCTACGTCACGGCTCTCAGCCCACCCTCTATTCGTTGATTGGACAGCTGGTGCGGAGCCGGAGAAAATTTGGGAGCTGGTTTACTATCTCAGACTGAGTACAGAACTTAACTGAAATTGAGCGGAAGTACGAAGTCTGACGTAGTCAGGCTAATAAATAATAACCCCTTTCTGAAATCAAGCTGTTAACAGATTCTTGGCAGAGTGACATCACACAGACTCAGGCCCCTCCCATGATTGTTGATTGATACCGGTGTTTTATCACAGACAAGTCCTGAGTGAGCTGTAAACAGTCCACCATTGTTTCGATGCTAGAGCAGGTGTAGACAAGAATGTCTCATAAGTGATTGAGGTGTTTTTTATTTTTGGAAGTAATAATGAACATAGCAGTCGTCATTTACTCCCGACATCTAAGCTGTTGAAGACATAGAGGATTTTAAAGGGAATGCCCCCCCCCCACCCCCCGATCTACATAAATGTGTCTATGTTCACTCGAATAATTTGTGATCCAGCTTCACTAAACACCAGCATAAGGTATGTTTTGCATGTTGGGACCAGCTTGGGATGCTGGTGGACCAGCATTTGTTGTCTTTTGGGTGCTAGTATGATCCCAGCAAGACCACAACAAAACTTGTGTATGTGTTAGATATACCATTTCTTTCGAAATTGGTTAGAGTTTGTAGTTAAAGACCAAGACAATTATCTTTAATAAAGAAAAATGCATGTAATTTTTTACATGTTTACGCTGTAAAAACCAGCAACCACACAGGTCACCATTATGGTGATTGGTGTTCCCTCTAGTTGGACACTTGGCCATTTTGGTTAGTTTCAGGAATTGTTAGTGCAGCCCTGACTGCACTGACATATCTTATACTATGTGCACTTTTTGAAATCTGTGACTGACTGCTGGATTTGGACCTCTGTGACTTCCCAGATAAATATGAAAATGTTTAAAAAACTATTTTCAGTTTTGAACTTTTATTATGACGTTATTAACTGATTTATGTACAGATCTTTTGAAACAGGAGATCATTCCTTTTATGCTTTGAAATGTTTTACCAGTTTACCAGTGACTTTTATTAATAATGTTATCATAACTTAAGCAATTAAAATGTCCAGTTCTACTTTCAGTAGAGGGAGCAAAAGAAATTACAAAGTTATAATATAATTCAATAAATCATATGTTTTACCCTTATGTTGTTTTTCCTTTATATCATTAATGTGTTAAATAGAGAAATATGCAAGCAAAATCTATGTTTGTCCCCCAAAAATTTCTTGCGTACAGACACCTGGCCTACTGACACTCAACCCTACAAAGCCCATGCTGGTGAACCAGCATCACCAGCTCCATTTTGATTGAGAAAAGCATGGATATGCTTGTCCACCAGCTAGACTAGCACTATACCAGCATAAATCAGCCTGGACCAGCACTATACCAGCATAAACCAACCTAAACCAGCACTATACCAGCATGGACCAGCTTGGAATCAATTCTGGATTTTTCAGCAGGGGAGTAAAAGTTTTTTTTTTTTTTTTTTTTTTTAATGAATCTTTGCAAATCACCTTTCCTAATAACGTGCTAGTTAGCAAGTTCCGCAGCTAAATGTGGACAAAGTTAACAGCCTTAGAGAACAGCTTGTCACCCCATGGAAAAGAGGGGTGGTAAAAAATAACCATTGAGAAATTTTAACCAAAGTATGTAATAGACTTTTCATTAAGACCCCAAAGAATCATATCAAATTGGCATTTGATGACCACTTTAACATTAACTTTACTAATTCACAACTTCTAGTATTGATAAAGTCTGTAAAGTTCACTGCAAATCCTAAAAGGACAGCATCTCCAAATGTTGTATAAAAAAAAAGCATAACGGCAATATTTTGAATTAGCTCCACTATGAACTCACTGACATCAGACGCGTAGTTGTGGTGAGGTTTTATTAACCGTGAATATGAACCCAGTGGTGCTGCTTTACATTGAAATCTTCCTGCTGTGATTTTGCCTCTAGTGATGATATGGTGAAGTCAGACATTTGAAGCAAATAATAAATAAATAAACACTGAAGGCTGCTGAAGGGTGAATCCTCCTCAGAGACGGTCTGTGTGCGCTCTCCTGGTTTTGGCTGTTTGTTGAGTTTCTGGCTGGCAGCAGAGCAAGTGAACGTCTTCTTATCTGCTCATTGCAGAGCACTTCCTCAGCTTCATAATCTGTTCCAGAGCTCTCGCTGCCTGATGCCGCTCCTCTCGCCAATCCTCATGGAAATAACCGTGCAGGAAAATGACATACAGCAGAGAGCTGATTATACGCATGTGATTTCACTGAGAAAAATGCATGGAAACTATATGTTACCCAGCAACGTTTCTTTGAGGGCAGGAGGCGACCAGTACTTGTGTTTTTTCTCTCTTTGTTCTTCACTCTTATTTGCTAAATCAAGCATCACTATTTGCATTGCCTGTATTTACATTTATTCTTTTAGCAGATGCTTTTATCTAAAGTGACTTGCAAATGAGGAGCATCACAGACAATTTATCATAAGAGCCAAGCTATTTGCAGTGCATAATATCAAGTATCAGAGACACCATTATTGGGGGTGCAGAGCAGGCCAAGCATATATGGGCCCACCAGGACACTAGACACAAATATCACTTTATTTTGGGTTCCCTAAATGATTGTTTAATTGTATACTTTTTTTTATTTTAAATTACATACACATACACATAAACATAAACATTAATAGTTTAGTAAAATAAAATTAAAATCTCTAAATCATAGAAAACCATTAACATTGTTAACAATGCAAAGAAGAACATGATGGACGGAAAGAAGCACTTGTTGAGTGCCCCAAATTGAAAATGTAAACAATTAGTGATAAAGCTGTAAGGTGGTCTTTACTGTTGTGCAAATTCCAGCACAATGATTCAGCTGTAAGGGTCAAAGTGTTACGTTCTAGGTAAGATATAGGCCATCTCTAAACAATAAATATCTGACATTTTTAATGCTAGAAATGTTAAATGAGCAATCAATTGATACAAACTTCTTGACTTTTTTTCAAAACATGAAATTTTACATTTTGACTGGAAATGGAAGGACTGAACATAGACAGAAAAAAATATACAAGAAAATAAGATAGAATAGATAGAATAAAAGTGTATTGAGGTAGGAGGGTACAGTTCCAGTGATAGTCCTGAAGGCCAATGTCAAAGCCTTGAACTTGCCACAGGTAACCAGATAATCTAACTAGTGGTCAGAAGGGTTAATGATTTGAAGAAACCCCAAATCCTAAGTATTACATTTTTCTTGTCCTTGACACAAATGGTGTGGGGGGAGTTACATGCATGGTACCTTGAATCATGCAGTCTATTGATGAGAGATGAACTATGATTTTTGTAAGTGAGGAGCCTTTTCATTTGAGACCACACAAAACACTCAAGCCATTTCCAGAAGTAGCAACCTACCAGAACACAATAGAAATGTGCTAACAACCACCTAGCCAATGGCATAGCAAACACACTGAATTCCCTATCAACCATTTAGCAATGTTATAGCAGCTCTTTAATAACCACCCAGCAAAGCCCTGGCAAGCACCCACAGCACCTTAAGTGTTGTGGTAACTTTTGCATGTGCAAACACCACTCAGAAAATGTAAAAAAAACTCTTCCTTTTTTTCTCATCATCCATAAATATTTATGCTAGAGAAGTTTCTGAGTAAATCATTCTTTCTGCTGGGGATTTTCTCTTTTCCTAGCAGGGTAAGGCTTAATTCGGTGCTTCCATACAGCACAATTACAGAAATAAGATTTTCATGGGCGTAGTAAATGTCATACGACAGCAGAGATGTGAGGCAGAGAGCAGCTTATGTGCTGAATTCCCACTGGTGTGTTTAATCTGCGTTATTTCTGTTGGCAGGTGGAGACCAGGGTCTGTGTTGAGGTGCACACTAGCAGCATATATACAAGCATCCTTCTACATCTTTGTAACACCCTCAAAAATACATTGACACAACTGACACTTAATAGCACCTTTTTAAGGTGTTTTTACGCAGGGCTGCGAGAGGAAAGGACAAATTCACTAAGAATGTGCTTGTTTAATACCCGTTGTCCGTATACATATGGAATTATGCAGATCACACAAGACTGCAAACATGCCCATACATTTCTTGATCGAAATATCCTGTTTCCCAAACATGGATGTCTTCACCTGCATACAGTTACCTCTGCTAAAAACTGCACTCAAACATCTCCGTTAAGTTTAACAATTTCTTTCGAGCTAATTCAGAAATTACTAGAATTACATCTTATCATCTCAACATAAATAACAGAATTGTGTTTTGTGTTTAATTAACATCCGGTTTGTTTTAATTAAAATCCTGTTTTTAATGTCTTGAACCCAAACAGCTGAGAACATTTTAGTATTTAGGCTACATAAATTTTAAACAGGGAAGGATCAAGGAAGGACAACTGTGGTTGTACAAAATTGGGGTACAACTAAAACTAACAGAGATGAGATGCTGAAAGAACTTTCAAAAGTTCCAAGGTCCAATATAAATTGTAAAATTATAATTTTCCATTCTCATTTTCACTCTTTGTGAAAAACAGCCCATTTCAAGTGGGATTGTGTGTGTGTGTGTGTGTGTGTGTGTTTTGATACTCAAGATGGCAAGTGATGTGATAAAGCTGTAAATGTTTGAACCATAGTCATTTAAGTTTAACAACTGGAAAAACAACATAAACGTAACAAAATATCTCTATACAGATTACTGTTAACAAATTTCCTTAGAGACAAAGACAATAAAACCCTAGTTGCACATTGTGTGTAGGGTTAGTAATAGCAACAGTAGAAACTATAATAAAATCTATTATAAAATTTGTCACATAAAAAAAAAAAAAAAAACATTCAGCTTAAGCAAATATTTCTGATCCAGGTATATATCGATTTGATTAGAAACACTCAAACAGTGTTGTTGACAAATACAGTAGGTAGACATCCAAAACGTCGTTTCTACCGCCGCTCGTACCGCCGCCGCGGCGTCTGTAAAGTGCATTTGCAGCTTTTGACCGCTGAGTGGCGCTTTAATCACAAGTTTTCAAACAAGCGCATCAAAGCACATTTTCGCGAATAGACGTCACCTTTGCCTCACCGAAGTGTTATATTTGACTGCGGTCGGGGAAAATGAAAGGAAAACACTTTAGGCTAGTTGAAATATTTAATATTCACAGATGAAAGTTTAGTCCTTATGAAGATATGTGCGTTTCTTAGAACAAATTCAAGCAGGATAAATGTGAAGCCTATGAGCCTGTGCTTATATTTTCTCTACACCATATTTTAGATTAGACACATTTAAATAGTGTGCAGTATTATTTATATAATATGAATTGTGTGTCATATTATTCAAAAGAAATTGTGGTTTACTTTGCATCGGAGCATTAAAAGTGATAGCCTATTGTGAGCTAGGCTTGCGTGTTTTATAAATTATTTTCTTTATTTTAGTAAAACGTGAGGGACTGTATAATTTCGCTCCCATTATTTAGGCCTAATTAAAACAAGAAATTAATAAATTAAACCTGCACGATTTAGCTAAATCACTGAAACTCTAAAGAATGGACTGATTAATAAAACGTCCTCATGATTAAACTCAAGTCATTATAATCAACAAAATACACACGATGTAAAAAAGAGCTTCATTAATAGACAACTTCAGTGATTTTAAATGGAGTCTTCTTTACTTGCTTTCATATAATTTAAGTAAAAAATAAATAAATAAATGAAATAAATAAATTGCAGCCACATTTAAATGCAGGTTTGTACAATATTCTGTAAAATGTCAGGGAGCAAGATTTGCTCGGCGAGCAGGATGCTGAGTGCACGCAGCATTTATTCTTATTTGTCTACATTTTATCTTAATTACAAATCTTGTTTGGTTTTATTTTGGATAATTGCATGTAAAAAAAAATATTTACTTTGTAATGCATATGGAAAATGTGAATTATTATTCATATTCAAGTGTTTGTGCGAATATTATTAATGCGCTTGACAGGGAGGCTCCCTCTCGATCACGTGATTTTTTCACTAATAATGAAATAACTGAAAATCTGGGTGTCTCACATACATGAGAAATATATCTACAGAAAGCTTGAAATGTCTTTTAAACGAATCAATTCAAAAAGAAAGCATTATGTAATCTGTGAAGGTTGTATTTCTCTCTAAAGCCGCGTTCATGTGGAGAGAGCCAGCACTGTGAATTTCATCTTGCAGCCGACAAGAAAACATTTGTTTATTAATAAATAATTAAAATGTCTCCTTTTTCACAATTATTAGGCTACTTCTGCCTGTGCTTTGTGGCAAACTGCATGTTCTTGAGTGCGGAATATATTAAGGCTCATTATGGATTATAGATGTAAATGTAATATAAACCTGCGATTAGTTGAATAATGACAAATGAACGACTAGTAACTAGAAAAATCTTACGTGGGAGGCAGATCGATTAAATACCATCTAGACATCTCCGTTAAAGTTTTTAAAGCATTTTATACTAGTTTGTATAAATTCTTCTTTCAGAACGGTCTGTAACGGAGAGATGCCTTAACAATGATTTTTCCTCTGAAACACAAAAACGAAAATTTAAATAAATTGATATTTTATGTTTTGAGAATGGCCAACCCTTCTCTGCAGATATTGTGCTTCTGGTTTGTGCATTTTAAATCACATAAAGTCTACAAAATATAATGTCTACCAAAACTCTGGTGTTTTTTTGTCACCTATAAAACATGTTCATAGACGGATACTTTACTGATGTCTGGACTCTGTTTGGGATTTAGAAAAACTTAAAGAGATGGTTTAATATAGGCCTATTGTTTATGAATAGGCTACATTCTGTGAAAATTTATATTTCACACTCTAAAAAAATATTGTATGGACGCAACAAAATCAAATGGAACCTGAAGAGTATAGTTTTTTTGTTTTTTTTTTTAACCAAGAATGAACTGAAATGAAAACTTTTAGCTTTTAATCCGTATATATATATATATATATATATATATATATATATGTGTGTGTGTGTGTGTGTGTGTGTGTGTGTGTGTGTGTATATGTATGTATGTATGTAATGACTGTTTAATAACAATAGCATGCATAAGAGCCCTTGTGTAAAGGTCTTTCTTTAAATTTTTGATGAGTAGACTGTAGCCTAAGACTATCCTATTTTTAATGGCTTTTAAGGATGTTATAATGTATATTATAATGTTATTGTTGTTTAACGTCTTCCTTTCATTTTACAATTACATTAAGTTCGCAATCCGTCCCTTTGCGCCACCTGACGGTAGTTTCGCGAATGATTTTAACACGCGACTGAATTGCAGTTAACGCCGCGGCCCTGCAGCGGCGGTACGCGCGGCGGTATTACCCATTTTGGATGTCTACCTACTGTAAACTGTAAGATTGAAAATAAATGCACTTAATTATTTTATATTATTTCAGGTTTATTTGACAGGGACAATGCACATCTATAATACATAAATGTACAATTTGCCAGAATTAGCCAGAAGGCTATTTTGCATCTGCAGTCCCTGGACTGTATTGTACTAATATTGTCAAAATTATAGTATATACTTACCTGTCGCGTCAGAGCACAAAATGCTTAGCACTGTTGTATATTTCAGTAAAAAAATATATTTTGAATAAACAGCAGCATGTTTAGAATAATTAACAAAGAAATGTGAAGAACAAATAAAAACGTTATCTTTCAGTCGCAGAGGCATGCCATTAAAAATAAACTTTATCCATGCATCTTTAGGAAGGCTATGCAAAGGTTTTGGAAGTGCATTTACTTTACATCCACTGACAGAGCAGTTTGATGATCTTACTCTACATTTTCATCCACCAGCAGCATCACTCTTGTGATCGATGGACACAAGTGTTCACCTGCTAGCACAAATTTATTGGTGACACTTCATTTTAAGGACCAATTCTCAACATTAACAAACCATTAACTATGACTTTTGCCTCAATAAACTACTAATTTGCTGCTTATTAATAGTTAGTAAGATAGTTGTTTAATTTAAGTATTGGGTAGGATTAGGGATGTAGAATATGGTCATGCAGAATATGTGTTTTATAAGCACCAATAAACAGCCAATATGTTAATAAGAGACATACTAATAAACTAGTTAATAGTGAGAATTGATCCCTTTAACAAAGTGTTATTTTTATTTATCAAATAAAAAATTTAGCAAAAATCTCACATGACATATGTGGTATGGTAATGGGGAAAAGGAAACTGAGAACATCCCCTACTTAGCTCTGCTAAAGTTGACAGCCCTATTAAGTAAAACTGTCATTGTAAAGGGTGTTAAAATGAATGTACCTCAACACAGAATCTGGTCTCCACCTGCCATCAGAAATAACAGATTACAGGAAGCACACCAGTAGGAATTCAGCACATAAGCTGCTCTCTGCCTCACATCTCTTCTGCTGTATGACATTTATGATGTGCTTGAAAATCTCATTTCTGTAATTGTGCAGTATGGAGGCTATGCATTTGATCATTTATAAATCCCTCTTTTAAATTCTTTCAAGCACCTCTGAAATGCCTTAAAGGGATAGTTCACCCAAAAATGAAAGTTCTGTCATCGTTTACTTACCCTCATGCCGATCCAAATCATAACATTTGGTTTATTCTGTACAATACACAGGAAACATTGAACAACTCATGTGAACAGAAGCCAGATCAAATAACATATAACCTCAATGATTTTTGTGTGATGACTTTGTGACGTTAAGTCACATGACATACTGTAGAGGGGCCAATGATATTTATCTGTGTTTTAATTTTTAGAGAATCCCCACACGTTCTTTCGGTTTGTTCGTTCATTCATTCATTCATAAAGTGGTTGTGAAGTAGGCCACAAAGGCTACTTTCACACTGCAGAAAAAAAGTGACCCAAATACATTTATTTATTTATTTTGCTCATATGTGACTCAGATCATTTAGTTTCATGTCAGTGTGAACAGCACAAACCACATGGAATCTGATCTTTTGATTCCATATGTTACCCTGGACCACAAAAGCAGTCATAAGTAGCACAGGTATATTTATAGCAATAGAAAACAATTCATTGTATGGGTCAAAATGATAAATTTTTCTTTTATGCCAAAAATCATTAGGATATTAAGTAAAGATCATGTTCCATGAAGATATTTTGTAAATGTCCTACTGTAAATATATAAAAACTAAATTTTTGACTAATAATATGCATTGCTAAGAACTTCATTTTGACAACTTTAAAGGCGATTTTCTCACTATTTAGATTTTTTTTTTTTTTTTTTCTCAGATTCCAGATTTTCAAGTAGTTGAATCTCAGCCAAATATTGTCCTATCCTAACCATAACCATTAAGACTGGTTTTGTGGTCCAGGATCACATATGTGGTACTAAATCAGAATTAGGTTAGATGTTTTCCAACACAACCACAGTCTGAACAGCCAAAATGGAATTCATGTGGAATTCACAGAATTTACATCACTCTAGATCAACATTTGTCATAATTCTGTGCTGTTGGTATTCACTTATTCACTGATCACTCTGTGAATATGGCAGAAAGTTGCGGAGGTAGTCATTGAAGAGACAAAAGGTGTAGTTTGATGGTGTATTACAAAAACTGCTCTATACAAGCTAACTTTGCTGTGTTGTGCCGTATATATAAACTTGCTCTCTTTCTTCTAATCTTCGTCCACCTTAATGTCTGCTCACGAATTTGCTGGCTTCCATGACACATCAGCTTATAAAGGAACACACACACGCTTACTTCAGTGGCCTCCATGTTTACTTTCATATGACAGTGGCGAAAAACACTAAGGGCATCAGAGGACTAGTGTCCAGTGGAGGTTTAATTTGTTTAGACTAAAGTTTCTGCTGAATGGCCCTATCAGACTGCTGACTCTATTTCCTGAGCCTGTCAGCATATTCTCCTCTGTGCCACAGTCACTTTACAAGCATCAGACACTTTATACACCACTCTGTACACTTCTGTCAGAAGAATCCTTTTCATAAAAAGCCATCTCTTTAGTTTTCATAGGTACATATTAACGTATTAAGATCTAAAAATATCTGCTTTAACATATGATACGCATAGGCAACATACACATTTTTACAAATATACAGAACATGGGACTAAAAAAGATAGTAATTTATTTATGAAAATAAAGTATTCATAAACATTAATATACAAAGATGTAGAAACAGAATTTGTATATGTTTGCAAACTGTCCATCTGCGTATCAAAATGTACTAAAGCCTTGAAGTTTAATGAGAACATGTTGGGGAATCCAACATTATGAACTTTTTATTTTTGGTATAGGATCTATAACACACGATTGTTTATTGGAAAGCTTATTTTGTGACAAAACAGCAGTGCTGAAAGAGAGTACAGTGAGTAGATGACAGCACTGCTGTAAATATAATACTGCTGAATGATTTATTAATAGCTCATCCAGTACACTGCAGTGCTAAAAATATGAACACTGTGACAGTGGAGAAGGGCAAAGGGTTGTGTGTGCTAAAGCAAGTATATATTTGTGTTTATAAACGTGTAAATGTACTATTAGTAATGTTTATCTGTGTGCCATTTTAACTTTAGGTGAAAGGGAATGCTGGGGTGTACGCTATTACTTTGGATCTGTTTTTAAGGCATTTTCTCTATTGCAGCTGAAGACATTGCACATGCTGCTGTTATCTGGTGTTCTGATAGCGCTGCCGTTTCTCAAATTTCGCTGCTCTTTTGTCTGAGTAACCTGAGAGAGCACACTCTGTCCCTCTATTCCCCAAATGTTTGGCATTTCTCCATTATCCCTGTCCACTATCTGTGATGCTAGGATGTTTGGTGGGGATCAATATATTATTTCCATGTCTCTCACCTATTGTAATGTATTCCTAGATGTCCCCACAAGACTACAGAACTGTATATCTTTTTATACTTTATTTTACTTTTATTAATCATCTTATGCATTGGTGTATTGTTCTTCTATCCTGCCCTGATTACTTGAAATGTATCCCAACTTGTATACTTTTACTCCTTACTAAAAGTATATAGTTAGCTGGTGATGAGATATTTCTGACAGTGAAGTAAAATGTTTGTTGAGATTTTGTGTCTTGATAACACACCTCCTGCCGTGTACTGTTTGTATTTGTGTGCAAGCTTTTGCAGCTAGCTAAATTGAGCATGCTAACAGCAGCTAGCTTAATTCAGTGTGTAATGATTTTAAGTGAAAGAGAACTGTGAGTTGGCAGCTTCAGCTGTGCGGGTTAAAGACACTAACATACAAGCAAGCACTTCCATTCGCTTAAATGTTTGCAACTATCAGGAATGTCTCAGCGTTATGTATTTAACCCGGTTCTTTGGGAAGGGAATGAAATGCTGCGTCATGGTGTTGAGGCTATGAGAACACCTTCAGTATGACTGCTATCTGAGGCAAAATCTGAAAAAAATAAATACCCAAATGGGTAACACTTTATAATAACTGCACGCTATGAATCATTAGTTAAACATTCGTAAATATTCAATTCATCATTTATAAAGGATTGTCCCTACATTAATAGACAATTAGTAAGCAGTTTATAAATGCAGCTATAAATGCTTTTTTCTTGATTTATAAGCATATCTATATTGTATTTTCATAATTTATTAATGATCAATTTATCATTCAGTTATTTCGTTGTCATCAGTGGTTCATCATTTAAAAGTGTAAGTAAATGATCAACAAACTATTTAAACATACATTTATACATATAATTTAGAAATATATTAATAGTGCGGTAATAAATGCTTTATTAACACATATTCCAACTGTAATTCATGATTAATTCAGCTAGTTATAAAACATTAAGTAGTTGTCAGTTAACTATTTTCGTGAGCTTATCTAAAGTGAAGACTATTTATGCCTCAAAGCTTTTACAAAGAAGATTTAAATGCTCGGGGAAACAAACACAACACAGAGAAATATGAAAAATAAACTTCTGCAATATCATATAAAAATAAAAAAGGAAGTAAATACGCAACAAAATGTACAAAAATGAAATAAATAAACAATAAAAGTAAATATAAATAAAAAGTAACAACAAAAGGAATATACATCAACAAAATAAGCAACAAAGCTAACAAAAACCAACAGAATGAAGAAAATATGCTAAATATTTTGGTGTCGAAAGAAGGTTTTCTTGTTTCAGTTTCATGGCTGAGTGAAAATTCAGAAAGTCACAAAGAAGTGCAAAAATTCCACATAAAATCTTAGTGTTGCCAAATTTGAAATAAATTCTATATTTCAAACTGGAGACTCACAATTAGCTGAAATAGAAAAACAAATACATCCCTCAAATGATCTATATATATATAATTAATTAATTATTCAGCAGTATTATATATATATATATACATATATATATATATATATATATATTTAATCAGATTGCAGAGGTTTAAGGCCCAATCCCATTTCTACCCCTTAGCCCTTCCCCTTTCACGTGAACGGGTAGGGGTGTCTTGATTCTCTTTTGGTTGGAGGGGTAGGGGTAAGGGGAAGGGCCAGATTTTTTTCGGGACCACACTTCAAATGAAGGGGTTTGAGCATAAACCGGCTACAGTGGCAATATGGCTGTACAAGCGAACAAAAGGACACATAAATGTAAGCATTTTTGGCATTAATAAAGATTTGAATGAAAATAAATAATTTGATTTACGTTACATTCAATCAATCGTGAGTTCATATTTACGGTCATGTTATTCAAAGAAATGTTTGTAAAAAAAAATCGCTAAAGTTTGCTAACGTCATATCATTACAGACTGCATGACAGTGCCACAACATATTTTCACTGTCATTTCATGAGATGAATTTGAAATGTTTATGAATCTTATGAAAGACTGCTATCCAACATTAAACCCGAGACCTGAACCTTGGAAGATGACAACCATTAAGATTATTGGTTGAATAATTAGAACCCCTGTTTTATCAGAATGCAGTAAAAGGGAAATACTAAGCATCCAAATATTGATATTATACTAAAATCTATTAACCTGGAAAAGTGGAAACTTCTATTGTCCTGAGGAAATATAAGTCTAAGGATCATTATCATAACAGTGAAAACTAACTTCACGTTTCCTGATAATGTCTTCTAAACATATTCTCTCTTTGTCCTCTTTGAACCAGCTCGGGGCTTCATTTCTATTTTACAAGTGAGAGAATTGGCAGTGCATGGAGGTGAACAGTGGTAAACAGTGAACAAACAATTTATTTACCTAAAAGAGTGAATAAAACAGTTGTTCTCAACCAACACAATGCTGGGCCACATTCAAACCCCATGTCTCTGAGGGGGGACAGTTGCTCTGCCAAAACAAAATAAGTATTTCTGCATCTAGTTTTCACAGTGTGTTTTGAGTTTGATCAAGACAAAATATTTTTTGATGACATTTATTTCTCTCTCTTTCTTGACAGTATGAGTACTTTAATGCAGTGCTGATCAATGAGATGGATGAGGAGGGCAGGAGTTTGGAGCTGGGTGGAGAATTCATCCTGCAACCAAATGAACATTTCAACAATCTGTCTGTAAACCTCAGCCTCAGTGTCGTCCAGGTTCCAACTAACATGTACAACAAAGGTATGATCAGCATTGCATATGCTAGACTGTACTCACTGTAAGAAGACAAAAGGATGTTGATATATATAGACATGTGTTTAGAAGTCAGTTGTACTCCCCTAATTTGATTAGTCAAGCAGTTTCCAAATACTGCTGATATTTCATATAAAAACACTGGAATGTTTTACTGTTTGTGATCATGTGTAGCTGCACCCCCCAGTGTAACTAGTCATAATTATTATTGTGAATGAAATCTGCAACTCAGCTTAAGATACTAAATATCATTGCTATGTCCACCAGAAACACACACTCCACCTCAAAAGATTAGCATTGGTACCACAATATATTTTTTGTAGTAATACAAAATATAATGGATCTCAGAAATGGATTTAAAATTTGTAGTCATTCTTCTATATTCACTATACCATATATATTCACTTGTAAAAGTGTAATCAGAAGGAGGATACCAAATCAAGCATAAGGGGTTCCACGTGGAACCCAGAATGCATTGCGTTACTTACAATTAAGGATTATTTCCTTTTCTTATGAATAAAGCACCACTTGGTCACTGAATAAGATTCTGCTAAGAACTATCCCTCTCTTCGCTTTCATATGCAAATATGGACTCCAGGGTAGGACTCTCATCAATGGACTACTCAGCTAGTGAATAATAATGTTGAGAGTATTTTTTCTTCTTCTCCTTTTCTGTTTGTTCTGCACCTCAAAGCTGAAGTATGGAAGTTTTTCTTGTTAGCTAGTACTAAAAGAAAAAAAATAATAATTAATGTTAATGTTCTAAAACGGTCTCCTTACATTACCCTGATTCACACATGTAAGCTTCTAAAAATGATTTAGAATTCGAGCTGTCAGGTCAGATTTTTTCATGAGACCACAGGATAGGAGTTGTAAATGGTAGTGAAGCATCCCAGCAAGGTGAAATAGCAGCACTCTTGAAAGGCCTCTCGTCCAATCAGATTCAAGGACCAGGACACACTGATTATGCCAGAGGTGAAAGAAAATACATACCATGAGAAAGAAGGTCTTCGGTCTGTTAGTTGACTCTCTCTCTATAATTATTGTTAAAAATGTTCTGTCTAATTCATTCAGACTTCCTTTGCAGACTCAGCCATAGTGAATGGGGTGTACTGGTCAGAGGCACTCAATAAGGTGTTTGTGGATAACTTTAAAAGAGACCCTTCTCTCATATGGCAGTACTTTGGTAGTGCCAAAGGTTTCTTCAGACAGTATCCAGGTGAGTTTTCAGTGTTTTCTTTTTATTTTTCTTCCCCTTTTCTCATTTCTTATTGGCTGGCAGGGTTTAAAGGGGTCCTATTATGTTCTTTTTCAAAGTCTTGATTTAGTTTTGGGTGTGTACTAGAACAATGTTGTTTGAAAAACACATTAATTTTCACATGTTTTACATTATTACAACACGTCTCTCCCCAGTCTGGCATGAACGGCTAGAATAGTTCCTGTATCAAATAAAGGCCCGCCTTCTGGAATACGAAATGTATTGTGATTGGTTAGCTGGGCCAGTGTGTGTTGTGACTGGCAGCACTCAATGCCTGGTCGGGAAATATCATGCCCCTTACCATAGCTGCCTACTGCGAGCTTCAGTATAAATATTCCATAAAATCAAATCAATTTGAGCCAGATTTAAACCCGGATGATTGTAACCACTCTAAGTTTGTTTGCCTTGGGAAAGCTAGCGTGTCTCTGACATAGTGAGAACACTCATTGCCTTCTCTAGTGCAGCTCAACCAGGTCTCGTCCCATTCGTCAATATTTGTGATATCACAAAAACTGGAAAATATGCGTTGTAGTCCAAACAAGTCGTTGTCGTTGTAGTTTTTGAAAAGTCATTTCTGTTAAATAAAATATCTCCTTTTGAAGTAGACTTTGAGCTTTATAACTTTGCAGATCTTTTTTATGCTCAAATAGCAACATTACAGACTAACTAAAGTTGAAAAAGTGAAAAAGCATTTTTGGACCCCTTTAAAAACTTACTTGGCTGGAGTGAGATTTTGTAGTTATGGGAAGTTCAGTTCTTTTCCGCGAACCGGTTCTTTTGGACATTTTGTTTTAATGAACCGGTAAAAAAAAAAAAAAAAAAAACAGTTCACCAGTTCTTTTATGCCCTAACATAATGATGTCATTTGCGATGACATAACAATGTCAAGTCTATCGTCCCGGGCCAGGATGAAAATACCAGAGTTGGGGTTCTTGGACTTGGGACTCAGAACTCGGGACTTGGACTCGGACTCGGACTGCAACTGTGAATGAACTTGGACGGAGTCGGACTTTATATATATATAAATTAACAACATAAAATTAATATAAAAAGACATTAATAAACGTCTCCCACGTAAACTCAATTGATTAAAAACTAGGACTAGGTGGACTTACTGGAAAATACACTCAACACATTCAAATATATAAAGTCAGTAATCATTACTTCAGTCAGTTAAAACATAATCATCAGTTTTTTACAGTTAAATTGTGCAACTAAAGCACCCAAACACAGGTACAGGCAGATATGCAAATGAGGATTTTTTACAAGACTTAAAGATATAAAGTGAATAAATTGTCCTTGTTAGTGCTGAAACAATGATCCACTTACAATGCTAAATCTATTACGATTTATTTGCTATTAAATAAACTTACGTTGTGCCCCCATTCAAGTCTTCGGTTAACCCGCGCTCATAGCATCAGTTGTCCAAAAGAACTGGTTCAGACATGCTGTGTCATGTCAGTCACATACTGTTCGGTAGCTTCACGCTGAATCACGCATGCGCAGTATCATCAGCTCATCGGTTCTCATATCGGACGTGTCCGAAAGAAACAGTTCTCGGTTCAGTGTACTGGTGATCTGAAAACCGATGCAACCGGTTCTTGACTCGAGAACAAGAACCACTGTTACCGGCACGCTGCACACATGTTCAGTATATCATCAGCTGCTCTGCTCGCGCTCAACATCAATTGTCTTTTCACAGCAGTTCAGTCTGTGTAATTTTTGAGTAACTGAATAACACAGGATATTGGTTTATTTGGAGTCAGAGTGAGTTTTCAGGCACGTTAAAAATGTGAATAACTTAAAGGGTTAGTTCACCCAAAAATGAAAATTAATCTGTGGGGGGTGAACAAAGGCCTCCTGTAGCAAATTGGTGAGTTTTTGTAAGAAAAATATCCATATTTAAAATGTAATAATCACTTTAATCTAGCTTGCGCTCACTGTTGTAAACGGAAAACAACGGTCACTAATTAGAAGTACAAAATTTGTAGAGAAGAATGTCTTGGATTTCGATATAAGCCAAGAGGAGACTGGTTTTCCTTTGCTAAAGTAAGGAAACTTTGCTTCCTTTGGTCCTGTAAACAAACGTTTGTTTTCACGAGACTCACCAGCGCATGCGCAATGATATTTTTCTTACAAAAACGCATCGAGTTGCTACAGGAGGGTGAGTAAAACGCAGCCCAATTTTCATTTTTAGGTGAACTAACCCTTTAAGTAATTTGTGGCTGAGTGCTTACTGGAGATGCAAACCATTTCAAATGATTCAGTTCGATTTGGTGAACTGGTTCGACCAGATCACTGAGAAGAACCAGTTAAAAAGAACGATTCGTTCATGAACCGGACATCACAAATATTTTGATGACATAGGCTGAATCAATCAGATGGCACTATTTGAGGATCCAACAATTCATTTTTATTGAATTTGCTATCCAGCTATGAATAAGTTATCCAGCTATTTAAACTTAAAGGTATAGTTCACCCAAAATTTTTAATCAGTGTTAATTTACTCACCCTCAGGCCATCCAAGATGTGAGTGACGTTTTGTCTTTGGTAGAACAGTAAAGACATTTTTTAGTTGAAATCATGGTCCTTAGTGCAAAATTCCAAAGGGATGACTGGGCAGATGACAGGGACAAAAAGAGCCGACAAGACCGACAAACTAATGAAATGAACAGCAAGAGGTGTGTGAAGCATAAGAACACAAAACACCCTGGCAACAAAAGGAAGAACTCAGAAGATTAAATATATATATTATAATATTCCCTAAAACGGGCAGCTATTATAAATCATCAAGAAGCACTGTTTCAGCTGAAAATCTTCTTTACTGTTCTACCTAAAAATCTTGAATGGCTTGATGGTAAGATAACAGCAAATTTTTCTTTTTGGGGGGGAAAACTTTCTTTAATTCTGTATTAGATGCTCTTTTTAGTCAACATTGGTTAGCTAAATGTTAACAGGCCAGAGGTAGAATGTTCTGTAGAAACACATCCGGTCCTCTAAACACAGTTACATGTAGATGTAAGGAACTTTATTAAGATGTTTTTAATCATACAAGTACATTTTCACTTAAGTGATGACAGATGTTCTTCATTCCACAGTGCACATGTTCAATTAATCGACCATGAAATGAGGTCTGCCAAAGTGAAATTCCCAAACACTGTCTTATCGCTGACGTTTCTTCATATTCTTCATCTAATACTGTACGGCGAGCTCTGTAGTAGTCACTTTGTGAAATGCAGGAAGACCTTTCATTGGTGTAGAATACTGCTGCTTTAGACCAGACCATTCAAGAATGTGTGTTTTGTCCAATCAAGTCCTATGCATCTGGAAAAATCCTATGTGCAAATGTATTGAATGATTGAGTGATTTTTTTCTTTGCCTTTTTATTGCATTGTCTTGTAATATTGCTGTCTCTATAACACACACATAAACAACATCACATCATGCCGCAGTGGTTAAAAATGAAATAATTGGAGAACCACTTTTTCTCTTACCACTAAGTTACACCATCCATGTTTTGAAAGCAGACAATGTGATTAATATTCATGAGCCCTAAAGCCGGCAAAGCAAACTACTTCAGGTGCTTCATAAAAGGCTGATGAGATTTAAAATGCGTACTGGCTAAAATAGCCTGGTACAATCAATTTATGCAATTTATCAGTTTTAATTAGTCTGCCTGGAAACTAAATTATATTTAAAAGGAACCAGGCTTCTCCAGTGAGTGCTTTAGAAAAGGATTTTTTTTAAACTCCACTCCAATTTGTTTTCTTACTTATGTTGGTGGAAATGATTGGTCCTTATAAGCAATACATCAGTACTGTCAATAAAAGTAATAATCGGCTCTATTAGACATCGGCTAATTTAATGATAACAGCTGGTGATCAAAGTTGATTATGTCCTTCCATCATATAGGGGCAGAAATTAAAAGGCACGAGAGAGTTACAATTTGTGCAGTAAGGAAAATGTCTAAAGTGTAGAATTACTTGGTGTAAAATGACTTGAAAATGAAAAACAAAACTCAAATTTAAATAACGAGAAAAGACTAAATGAAACGTATCAAGCAACACAAAATTCATACCTGCGAGTCCCAATGATATATTGAGGGCTTTTGAAGCAAACTTTGCAAGAAACTGAACATTATTTACTAAATTATCTGTAATCCAGAGCTGACTGTAACTGTGTATCTAATCCTTTTCTGCATCATGGTACTCAGGCATGTACACATAGTTTTTCTAATTCATTGACATGAGGGGAGAGCCCTTAAAAATAATCTGCTCCATTGCCCTACATACTCCTCGAAGTGCCACTAACCTCATTACTGTCACACACATTGAGAAAAAAAAAAAAAAAAAAAAAAAAAAAAAAAAAAAATATATATATATATATATATATATATATAGGCTATATATATATATATATATATATATATATAGGCTATATACATGCATATATATATATATATATATATATATATATATATATATATATATATATATATATATATATATATATATATATACACATATATACATATATATACATATATATATATATATATTTATCCCTTTAATTGTTTTGCTCTTACATCGATAGATGGCCTTACTGTTATCAGTCTAGATTTTGAGCTAGGAACATTCCAATTATTATATCAGACTTAAATATGCACTTTGTTGGTGTTTGACTTTCATTAGTTTAGTCTAATAACGAGCCAGGAAGTTTCAGTATAGCTTCTGGTTCATTTCTCGCAAAAGGAGCATTCCTTTCATTCCATTCAAGAGCATTGTAATATGTGATACAATGTTCTGTCCACTACTCTGCTTGTTCAATGCTTATTTAGGCAAATGCAGTTGACAAGCTGGCTATCCATAGCTTTCAGTCACGTAGCCGGCTCAAAGATCTGGAGGGCAAAACATCCATAGAACTGCAGGACAAGCCTGTCAATTTTCCATCTGTTTCACAGCCGCAAATATTTTGATCACCTCTCCAAAGAATAAAACAAAGGTATGCGAACAAAATGCAAGTTTTGGCCATTTGCAACCCATATTAAGAACCCACACCATTATTTCTATCATTAAACATTGCGACAAAACGTCGTAAAAACACTTAAAGTGCCTTAATATATTTAAAACCGGAATATATTAAAAAAAAAAACATTTAACGTGAAACTTTGCCCATTGCATTTATATTCTAGCATCATCTGCTTGCCTGTACAAAATATACATAATAAGGTGTTTGCTGAATTTTGCCTTTTAAAATCTGTGTTTTACTACATTACTACTTAATGCAAACTGCGTAAAAATAAAATAACTGGCGGTCAGTGGAGTAAAGCTTCGTTTTGCCCTCCAGGTAGGCGTTCCTATGAGTGTGTGACGTCACATGAAAACTATCAGTTCTGTGCATACAGAAAGTGCATACATACTGTTGTATGTAGAAGTAGCGTAATAAGCCAATTTAGACAATGGTCTGTCTCCACAGGTATAAAGTGGACACCTGATGAACACGGGGTTCTAGAATTCGACTGTCGAAATCGGAAATGGTAAGCGATTATTTACCCTCAGCTATGAGCTATTAACATCTAAGCCAAAGATGAATATGCATACCACTTAACCATAAAACAACTTATTTGAATTCATTAATTTGTTCAAGTGACAAAATATCAATTTGATTCTTTTTAACATTTAATCTCTTAGATATGAATTTGTGGTATAAACTGATCCATACTCATTGTCAACATAATTATCCTTTCATACTCTCCTAACATCTGTGTATTTACAGGTATATCCAGGCTGCTACATCTCCTAAAGATGTGGTCATTTTGGTGGATGTGAGTGGCAGTATGAAGGGGTTACGGCTGACCATCGCTCGACAGACTGTCTCCTCCATATTGGATACACTTGGGGATGATGACTTTTTTAATATTATCGCTGTGAGTTTAATCAAAGAAAATACTTTGATTTAATTTGATCACAGTATCAATATTAAGTTAAATTCATTTGGTTTGAGCAGATGTTGGTATTTATGCCATGTCATTGGGTGCTATGCACAAACTTCTCACATGAAAATGGCATTAAAACATTTGTGCTAAAATCTATGCTTGAAAAAAAAAGTGCAAGCTACTTGTGGGGGAACAGTTTTTCCCTTTGGTTCTGCTTCAGTTCTGCTCTGACACGTATGATCTGACACGTTCGATGAGTTTAGGCGTAATAAACAAAAATCAATGCTTGTTCACCAGATGTCACTAATATTAAGAGAATGTTCTACAAGACAAAATATATGGCATGGGAACGTGCCTTTCTCTCCTTTCTTTACATTTGTACCTTAGTCCCATCTTACACAGGCTCAAGTCACTCAGTTCATTCTGAATGGTTATAGAAAAATACAGTCATCTGCAAGTGATTTTCATTTTCATGTTCAGTATTATTTAAAACCTCTGAGTGCAACTGGTACAATGGTCTCATCCCCACCGAAATACACTACATCATGATGAAGATTTGAAATTTTAGAGATATTTTGTCTGCTGAAGAACTTGCATCCTTTGCCAGGGTTGATCATACAAATACCTGCGGTCCCCCTCAGTAAGGTGTGGACTTCCCAGGATCCTGTTTAATACAAAAATACTCATTGAAAGTTCATGCCTCCATTCCCTAATCCATTTTCTCCTAACTCATTTTTGTGGAACTCCTAACTTATATTTGTGGATTTTGTTGTGTTTATTTGAGAATTTGTTCAATTTTTGTGAATCTCTTTCCATTTATTTGTGGATCATAATATATGTATTTGTAAATGCAAAGCAATTCTATTCCCATACTGGTCTTGCTTAATGTATTTATTTTGTGTGTGGCAGTACAATGAGGAGCTGCATTATGTGGAGCCATGTCTGAACGGAACATTGGTTCAAGCTGACGTTACCAATAAAGATGTAAGTACATTTTCTGATATGCCTGTATGTAAACTATAACTAACTGCGTTGTCCACTGGTCAGTGTCAGGTTTGACAAAAGAGAACTCAATTATGGGATAAACTCAAAATAGCTTTTGTGAAGCTCATGACAGGTGGTAAAAGTAGCGGACGGACAAGGACAGAGGAAGCAGGAGACAAAGTCCAGGCTCAGAACCAGAAGAGGCAGGGAGACTAATGACCAGAGTCCAGAGGGCAAAACAAATCTCAGTATCAGAAGCAGACAGGAGTCATTGTCAGGGTCAAGTAGACAAGCTAGAAACTACAGGCCCGGAGACAAACTACTGTCATCTATTTTTATGAATGATTTTGAGCACCTTATGACCAGCACTTTGAAGGTTATCTGGATAAAAAAGGCTTTTAAAAGTTTTCCAGTGGAGTAAGAAAGACAGCATGACATCAGTTTGGTGAGAGTCAAGTGAAAACCAGAGTATGAACTACAGTATTTTAGATTCTGTCCAAATGCTTTTCTAACAAATTGTTACTTTTTAATTAATGTGAAGTGTTGCTGGCCAACTCTTATCTGACACATAGAAAGTTTGTACTTAAAAAAATTATGTACAATCCACATCAGCATGACATCTCTTACTACTAGGTTGTGTTTGTGTTTTTCTCCACAGCATTTTCGTGACCGTCTTGATAAGCTCTTTGCTAAAGGGATAGGCATGCTGGACATGGCTCTGACTGAGGCCTTTGAACTTCTCAGTAATGTGAGTCCACATTCATACACCCATATGTGTGGGCATATTGAGGTCATATCCTCTGTAACTCCCCTAAAAATCAGAAGTAACCATGTGGTACATAGATCGATATACATGTGTTTATGTATAAAAGCCTGGCAAAAAGTAAATATTACTTTCACAGTTTAAAGGGGTGGTTGACTGATCACGATACAGGACTGCACTGAATTCCACCTCAGCAGAATTTAGTAAAACAGCTGTTTATTAAACACGCCACAATAGGGCCATTTCTAACTATTGACAGAGCAGGCAGTTTGCCTCTGCATTATGAAGAGCCTCCATAATTCTACCACTGTACGATATAATGTAATGTATACCCTCAATTTTATCAATAAAATAGATTAATCGCTCAAGAGCTACATTATCTTTCTCAACAAGGAGCTAGTAACATGATTGTTTCTAAAGGAATTAAAGCCACAGCTTCACTGTTAATAGAGAAACGCGGCAAAACTGTGGTGATTCATACCCCCCCCCCCACTGTCTCTCTCATAAATAAACACTTGATAAATTACACTTTTCTGATAATAGAATATTGAAGTGGAGATCGCTAAACTGCAAGATTACCGGTGTTTTCAGAAAGCAAGCGCGTTTATCCACAGTGGAGAGGAACAGCTGTATCGATACTCATATCATCACATTTCTGTGATGATACATCGTCATATTGATGTATCGAACACAGCACTATTAGTTTGTGTGTAATGTTGCTGTTTGAGCATAAACAATATCTGCAAAGATACGATGCTGAAAGTTCGATGCAAATAAAGATATTGTCTTTTAAAATTATGGCAGTTTAATGCCTACAAAAACGGCTCGTTGGGACTACATACAATTTTATCTTCTAACGATTCTAATGGATTCACAAAATCAATGTTCTAAGGCAGCGGTTCTTAATCCTGTTCCTCGTGTCCCCCCTCTCTCTCTCTCTCTCTCTCTCTCTCTCTCTCTCTCTCTCTCTCTCTCTCCTGATCACCAGCTCATCAGCTCCAATAAACTGTGTACCAGTTGTACACTTTATGTGTAAAAAAAGACAGATATTTTTTTTAACACCGCTATGAGAAGCATTAAATATGGACACGCACGCAGTTGCCATGCTGTATTAAAGCTTTAATCAGGATAAAACTGTATATTAAAAGCTAACAGAAGCAGTAGCATTTACAAATATCAGCGTATCTAAAAGTATGAGACAACAACAAACAAAACCCATACCATTAAGAGCAGTGCTTGCACAGGTTCTGTGCGATCCTCTTCACTAATATCCTCTGCGTCTCAATCGGGCTCAAATAGATAAGCAAAATTAACGACACCGTTGTTTACAATACAATCGGAGCACATGCCGCTCAGGTGAGGGGTGGGATGTTTAGACGCACACTAGAGGCGATTTAGCCAATCACAATACACTGGGCTAGCTAACCAATCAGAGCCCATCACGTATTACTGAGGGAGTGGCTTTATAAAAACAGGAAATCGTCAGCATGTTTATAGGAGAAGGGACAGAGCAGTGTGGAATAAAGGTGAATTGTGTGCAAAATTATGCTTACGAAAAAAGCATTAACACATAGACTGTTAGACTGCACCCCATAAATGCAATCAAGCCTGGAAAAAAAAGTCAACCACCCCTTTAAAAGCTAATTCAACATTTATTTCTATTGACATAATTGTACATAATGTGTACATACAATAATTATCCTCTTTAACAACCAGGGAGAATAAACTTTCACTCCCACACCACCCATAATAAACACAATATTTTATAATGAATTAAATAAATACAGTGCTTTTATAAATTACAGTTGTCCTAATACATTAAATAATTGCTAATCATAAAAATTTTATTATAACTGTTAATTGTAATTATTACACAGCTCTGTGGAATACTTGATTCTGATTGGTCAATCGCGCCATCCAGCGGTATGTTATTCCCAGATAACAACCGCCAAATTAAATAACACACCGCTCTTCCGGGTACCCGGAAGAGCGGTGTGTTATTTACACCAGTTATTTCTAACTTTGGCTGTAGTGTGTCAGTAGGAAATATTAGTTTACATTTCTAAACATTTATTTTGCCATGATCTGTACTACGTTACACATTCACATACATAAATTCACATACATGAACAAATGTTAGGATGCAATTTTATAAATTTAATTCAGACACCACTACAAATTTAGGACACTGTGTGAAAAATCTGAACAAATGAAGTGTATTGGATTAGCTTTTACTGCTAATTGCCATGTTGCCATGAAATAATTTATTGTAACCTCTTATTAAGTAATATGTATGTGTGTTCAGTTTAATGAGACAGGCCGAGGCAGTGTATGCAGTCAAGCCATCATGTTGGTGACAGATGGAGCTGTGGAAACATATGACGCTGTCTTTGCCCAGTACAACTGGCCTGATAGAAAGGTAAGAAGAGTTTCTGTATTCCCAGTTTGCAGAGTCAAGTGCGGAATAATTTTAAAGACTAGAATGCTTTAAATGTAGGAACAATTATTGTCTCACAGAGTTTTTATAATTTTTTTCCACATAGATGATGCCAGCTTTTTATCAGAGTTTGCTGTTCCAGTGTTTTTTTTTTTTTTTTCCTCCAATCAGTTTTAACTGATGAGTAATAGAGTGTTTAGAGATATATTAAAATAATAATATTCAGTTCAGGAGACACTCCAAATATGAGTTAATACACTCCTTCATCCATCCCTGAATAGGGAAGGATGGGATGGAAAAAAAAGATGGAATGTCAAACTTGAAATAATTTTCATTGGGTAAAAATAAATAAATAAAATAAAATAAAACAAAACACATTTTAATTCCTTCTGAGACAACAGAGGCCTGTTGTACAAAACTGGTTTGGGGGTTTACACAGGTAAGTTTGCATTTAGTTTGAGCAAACTCTTGAGTTTTCAGGTTCATGTAGGTTGGTGGGTTTTGAGTGGGTTTCATCAACATAGCTACCCTGCTCCGGAGCAGGTTTTATTCTGGTTTCTATTCTCCAAACTGGACCAATCTGCTGTGAGCAATGTGACATATACTGTATCTGATACTGATATATCATATACTGTAGCCACTCCACCGTATCTTTAGCGCCAAATCAGCTTACAGTCAAAGAATTTTACAGACAAAATTGCTTGACCTTTGCTGCTACTTATTATATTTATAGTATGGAAATTATAAATGTTTATAATTCATTGTCAGGGTCAGGGCCGGCGCCATAGATTTTACTTATGAAATATAATGGTTTATTTAAAAAATATAGTTGCCAAATACATACGCTTTCTAGCATTAATATGATGCTATTATAGCAACAATTTAGGGCAGTCCGTTTCACAAAGCCTCTTTTTAATTGTTACTCTGACACAAATTCCCGCGCAAGCGGTGTAACTAAGAAAGCAGCACTACGGAGTAAGCTATGATGAAATATTTTTTCATGTTTAATAGAGAGCTAGATGATCATAGTTTAATTATTTCGCTGTATTGTTATTGTTTGTTGTTCAAGTTGTTCTAACTTAAAATGATGCATCTGTTAAATGGGTTGCAATGAATGTATTATGTCAGGGAATCGGTCGCAATGAGCTTGTGTTTCATTGTAAAGCAGACACAATTAAGTATTTCTGGTGGTTGTGGTGTTATCACTTGTCTATATTTGTGGTAAAACTGCTGCCTAAAATTCAATTCAGTTCAATTCAAGTTTATTTGTATAGCGCTTTTTACGATACAAATCATTGCAAAGCAACTTTACAGAAAATTAAGTTTCTACAATATTTAGTAGTAGCTTATCAGTGATGACTGTAAGCTACTACTAAAACTGCTCACATTTTTATTTCCTGGATGTCTGATTTTTAAATTTGGTGGCTATGCGATTTTGTTTTATTCAATACTCTGCCATCTGTATTTGCTAAGTAGCTCTTAATAGGTTAACTCACTCAGAACGCATTTTTCATTCCACTGCTGTACTTTTCCATTCTATTTCAATGTAAATACACTACTCAACGTCTTGAATGCTGCACTCTGGTCTCAGGTCTTTAGCAGCTCCTCACGCATAATTCTCGTGCATAATAGCCTACATCATTCTAAAACACGGCGCTCAAGTTCAAAGAAATTCAGCTTCTAAAACACGTCTCTAGACCTTGCGCTCCAAAAAAAAAAAAAAAAAAAAACTTCCACTGACCTGCCTCGCGACCAAATCTCTATCTGTGTGAACCCTGTGTTCTAATAGGTCGACAAATACATGAATGGGCCACAAAAGGTTTTTTTTTTTAGGCTACTCTGTGCTATGTAATCGCCCCCTTTCATCACCTCAGCCGCCCCCTCATCAGCGCTGCGCTGGCTCTGGTCAGGGTTCTGTCACTTTGGACTAGTTTTGTGACAGAGCCCTGACACTCCCGTCATGTTGTTGTTTTCATGTGAGCTTCATGTGTGCTTGAGCTGTGCTCTTTCATCTGCGTGTCCTGTTTCCTTGTTTCATGTTGGAGCGTGGTGTTTGGATCCCAGCACTCCTGTCTTGTTGAGTTCAGTTTCGTGTCGGGGTTCGGACACTTTTGTTGTGGGAATGGGCAGTCTCGAATTTGCTCAGGCCGTGCACTATTCTGTCCACGTGTACTGCGTTGTTTTGTGTAGCACGCGGTTCGTGTTCGGACACGTGCTTTACTGTTGTCTTGTGCTGTTGCACACAGTTCGTGTTTTTATTGGTTGCGTGCATTCATTATTATGTCTTGTGTGAACACGTGGCTTATGAGTATTCTCATTAGCTGCATGTTCATGTCTTGTTTTGCACAAGGCTGGTGATTTGTTTTGCTGGCCATGTGGTTTTGTCTTTGTTTTCTGTGTGCCATGTGCTCTCGTGTCAGTTGTCTTGACCCCACCCATCTTGTTACCTGATCATTGGTTCATTTGCCCCATCTGTCCTCCTTTGTTACCTTCCTCATTTGCACCCTATTTATTCTCCTTGTGAATGCAGTCCCGTGCCAGTTCGTCATCATATCAACCCTAATTGTGCCCTGCCCCGCCGTGCCCCGCCGTGCCCCGCCCTGCCCTGCCCTGCCCTGATCTGTCCTGTCCTTTCCAGCCTTGCCAAGCCTTGTTGCCTGCTTGTTTTTTCCCCATGGGGTAGTTTTTGTTGTTGTTTTTGTTTTATTTTATTAATAAATGTACACCTTCTGCACAACTGAGTCCTCGCCTGATCCCTCTACCCAAACCCTGACATTCATATAAAATATTCATATAATTATTATATGAAGTGGCTGTTAATTTTAAGCATTGCATTTAAATTAAATTAAATTAAATAAAAAATATACATATAGATGAGCTTTAATGTATCCAACTATTAAAATGGCTAAACTTATGTTTTCTTTTGAGCTCTGTGTGAAACTACATATAAATAAATTCAGTTGATTCCTTTGCATAGTCAGTATTTTCTTTTTGCTGCCTTCTCAAACTTTTGTTGCTGCAGAAGTGTTTATTCCTGCCTTGTAAATGCATTTAAATTCATTATATTTTTAATAACGACATTTCTTAAGCATCAACAGAGAAGTGAATTGCGCCAACTCTCGTGAGAAGTGAATCAAACCAATACTCTCCACCTTCCCTGTGATTGGCTGTTTACTGCACACTTTCAGGTGCACGTGCTCCAGAGTTAATCACAAACTCGATTAAACTCTGAGTTGACGGAGAACATTTATATCGAGCTTTGTGAGCCCGGTGATCCTGGGGCCCGTTTTTCATACCTCGCTTAATACATATGAGATGATTTGAAAGATGCCAGATCTTCTAATTGTGATAACTGATCTCTGGCTAATTTGGTTCTTCAAACAAATTTGCGGATTTGATTAAACTATCTGGATTAAGTTGTCTAAGATTACTGCGCATTCTCGTGTTCCCCGTAAAAGGCAGATGTATCAATACTCAAAACCACGATCAGCAATGCAGCGATTGGCTGGCGGCAAGACATCAACGTAATGACATCACATAATTAAAAAAGACACCTGACGAAAAATGTGACAAATTTCTGGTCCTTTATAAGGAAACAGCCAAGTGAACAAAACTACATATGTTTTTATAATAGATAAATGAAATGTGCACTGTTTTTATTTCATTTATTTTATATTTTTATATGATTCTCAATTATTTATATTCATGATTATTAGTATTTATACAGGCTTTATTTTTATTTCAATGTTGTAATTAGCAATTCATGTAATTTTATCTTTGATGCAGATTTGTTACGTGACAGCATTAATTAAAGTTTCTTAAGGGTCAAGATCAAGTTATCTGCATCTCCTGCACTCCATCGAGCCACTCCCATAATATCTGTCAGCACTCAAATTAATGCAAAGCTCAGATTAACTGTACAGCATGTGTCTAAGACTCAAATTCAATTATAAAGTAGGGTACTCTTGTAATAAAGGTTAGTAGTAGATTAGTAGGGTAATTTTGTAATAAAGAAGCAGTTGCTGGGATAGATTTTAAATATCAGTTCCACTTAAAAAGATGCAATCTTATCCTGTTTACATGAAATAAACCTGGTCCCGAGCAGGTTTAGGTTAACGAACCTGTTGCTATGACAGCAAGTCCAGGATGAGCTTCGAAGAACCAAATAATCCAAGATCATGCCAAATCATCAACAATCAAATCCAGCTAAATTAGTTAGTGACGTACGAAGAATGGGCCTCTGATCTAAACCAAGTTGGATTTGTTTGGTTTTGTCAACTCTAAAGTTGACAAGAGTTTGTTCAGCCAGCTTCATGCAACATGCCACAGATGAAAAACTGGATCTATGGGAATAGAAAACCTATTTGTTTATGACCAACATGTGGTCTAAACTGTAGCCATATCCTATTAAAACTAATAAAAACAGGGTTATTGGAATAGCATTTCTGAACAATAGAGGACAGTGCGTGACAGCAAAATTAGCTACCTATGTCACACTGGGTTTTTGGGTTTTGTTTCTTGTTCATTGTTTTCATGTCTTTTATTTTGTTATTTTGCCTTGTCATGGTTCCTTCTAGTCATGTGATCTTGGAATGCGGCCCTCTTGTTCTTTTGTCTTGTTCCGATTGGTTACTTAGTTGCATGTGTCATGTTCCGATTGGTTACTTAGTTGCATATGTCATGTTCTGATGGCTTGGTTCTTATCATGAATCAGTGTCAGAATAAGAAAGAGCTTTATTGCCAGGTGTGCTTACACACAAGGAATTTGTCTTGGTGACAGAAGCTTCCAGTGCACTGACAGGATGACAGATGACAAGACACCGATAACAAAATAAACAAGTGATTAAAAATAAATATGTGAAACACAATACACAATAGACAATAATTTCATGTACAGGTGTACTATATACAAAGTATGCAAGGGAATTTGAAAAGATGTAAGATATGTTAAATCAGTAACATATGTGTAATAAATATAAGTATGGATAGTGGGTATTGCACATGTTTTATTGTACAGTGGGGAACATTTAACTGTTCGTGAGGTAGATGGCCTGAGGGAAGATACTGTTCCTATGTCTGTCTGTTTTGGTGCTCAGTGCTCTGTAGCACTGACCAGACAGCAGCTGTTCAAAGAGGGAGTGTGCTGGATGTGAGGGGTCCAGAGTGATTTTGCCAGACCTTTTGCTCACTCTGGATGAGTACAGTTTTTGGAGGGTGGGGAGGGTTGTACCAGTGGCTTGATCTCTCAGCTCTCTGGACTATCCGCTGCATTCTTCTAAGGTCAGTTTTGGTAGCCAAGCTCAACCAGACAGTTATTGAAGTTATTGAGCTAAGCAGCATGGCAGCCATGTGTGGCGCCATCTTGATACAGTACATGTGACCCTATTGTTTGATATAAGTAGCCCTCATGTTGCCATTGTCATTAGTCTAGCTATGTATTGTGTACCTGCTATTGGTGAGTTGTGTTTCTGTTCATGCCAAATCTGGTCAAGTCAAGTCTTTTTTTGTATTTTGGATTTTACTGTTTCAATAAATTGCACATGGGTTCATCTCAACTTGCCTTCAGTGGACAGCAGAAAGGATCATTGGGGTGCACAGCCCAATTTTCAGGAATTGTACAACTCCAGAGTGAAGAAACGGGCAGGTAACATCATCACAGACCCCTCTCACACCGGACACAACCTGTTTGCACTTCTCCCCTCAGGCAGACGCTACAGATCTCTGTACACTAGAACATCTGGGCATAAAAACAGTTTTTCCCCAATGCCATCTCCAGCTTAAACAGATAACAGAGGAATTATTATATGTGTTCTGTAATTCAAGTACTATATAAATACATGTGCATATCTCTTTATTCATACAGCTGTATAAAGAGTAAATAATGCACAAATCTTTACATAAATCTTCTGTTCCAGATCCATACACATTATTATTATTATTATTATTATTATTATTATTATTATTATTATTATTATTATTATTATTAGTTACCGTTAAGTCTGAGGGTGTATTCACACCTGTCTTGTTTGGTTTGATTGAATCAAACTCAAGTTCTTTTCCTCCCTTGGTGCGGATCTTTCGGGCAGGTGTGAATACAGCAATTGTACTCGGGAGCGGACCAAACAACTGTACCCAGACCCAGCTGAAGAAGTGGTCTCGGTCCGCTTCCAAATGAACTCTGGTACGGTTGAATGGATGAACCAGTGAATGGATTGACCTTAAGCACACGTGTGGTTTTGTTAACAATTTCTGGTTCACTTGCAAAAAGGGCAGTGTGAAAGCGAACCGTATCAAAAAAAAAAAAAAAAAACACATTGTATTTGGTCCGGACCAAAGCAAGTGAACTAGCGGACTTGTTCAGAAAGCAAATGTCTTCTGTTCTCCTGTCAGATATGTATGTATGTATGTATGCATACATGTATGTACCAAGAGCACCTTAAAAAAACCCACAACAAATTCATTGTGTATCTGTGCACACTTGGCGAATAAAGCTGATTCTGTCGTTACAACCATTTAAAACCGTGGCTTAATCTGACAGTACTTTGGTGCAGTGGTGATATGAAATAATATCAAGGTATTTTGATATGTACTTTTTTTTTTTAATTATTACCATGTTATAGAGGTACTTGTAGATGTTTTTAGATCCTCATGATCCAAACTGAATCAGTAACTGATTTAAACCATTTTGTTAACCTGCCTGATGTACTGTATAAGAACCAACGGGTGAATCAGGTATACTAAATAAACAACAGAAAACGACTGCAGGAATACAGTTAGGAATAAATAAATGTTTCCCAGGTTAGTATTTTGTGTGCTCTTTTGGCAGACAAGAACAGTAATGTTTTAGTGGGGCTGGTGCTGGTGGCAGGACATATGAGGCAGAGTTTAAAAACGTACTGAATTATGCTTGGTAAAAAAGCACCCCAGTGTGAGCCAGTATGGTGTTCTTTTGTGCCTCTCCGCCAATCACGCTGTTATTGTTCCACACATGTATAACACTGTTAATGCTTCCCTCGCTCAGCATGTCTAATGTCTTCCTGGGTTGTCTGAATCTCCCGAAAAGCTGTTTCACACTTATTGGTAGTATTGCTAGTGGTTCTTCGCAGTTTACATTAAAACTACTGTAATATCTTCATTAATCTAATTTACCATGCAATGCTACCTTTATACCTTATATCATAATTGTCTGTTGAGTGCAATGACATTGGCAAACCATTGAAAATCTTTTAAAACAATCTAGAATCCATTTTGATTTTCATTAGCTTTGAGTTTTGATAACCCTAAAGTGGGAATGTTTGAGGCAGACAAGATTTAAGAACACAAATGTCAATCATTTGGAAATTATCCATATGGATTATTAATACAAACACTCCCTAGCCAATATGAGTCCCTAACAGCTGAACCAAAGGAGTCAATGTACAGTACATGACCCGATCCCAAATTACACTCTAAACCCTTGCAGTGTTCCTCAGAGTCCACATTTACATGATGTAATGCCATTTAGACTGTTGGATACAAGTCTGCTGAGGAGCCTACAATGACAAATGGGAAACACAAATGGCACACTTTACAATCTTGTGGACTTAACAGACATGGGTGTGTGACAGCAGGTGAACATTAACTGTGCCGTTTGGGACAAGGCCACAGTTTGTTGCTCAGGGTTCTTGTGGTGGACTACCTGCCTCTTTCTAATAAATTAATGGGTTTTCTCACTTAGATTTGTTAGATTTAGGCACAATTTGAGTCTGATAGCTCTTGAGTATTTCGCAGGTTAAAAATGCTATAACTAAAACATGGGAATAAATTAACAAACAGTGGGGATGTGAGAATGTGGAAGCAGCATTCATCAAATAATATCCTCAGTGATTGCGATTGGTTCTGTCATGGATCAGATCTTGTATGTTTTTCATGTGACTGATGACTGCAGGGTCTAAGTGTATGTTAGTTATAGGCTTTATTCTTGAATGGTGTTTACCAACAGAACATATTCAAACATTTCTAATGCAACGTGCACTGTAAATGTGATTTCTGATTACATCCATTATCATCATAGTTTATTTATTTATTTATTTGTATCACAAAATAACTTTAATTGTTTGGTTGGCCAAACTTTTATTGAAGCCAAACAATTAAAGAGTAAACTAATTAGATGCAGTCAGGGTGCTGTGTCTTATCTGCTGTTGAGGGATTGTACATTAGCTTAATCTTAAGCGATTAAACATGACTGACAGCTAACCTAAGCTCTCCTGTCTGCAGGTGCGTGTGTTCCCTTACCTGATTGGTCGGGAGTCTGCCTTTGCTGATAACCTGAAATGGATGGCCTGCGCTAATAAAGGTTAGGCTTACTCTTTCTTCCTCATGCAGCTCTGTAAACATTTCCTCAGCTGATTAATGAAAAATGAAAGAATTACCTGATCTCCACATGTGTGTGTTTATTCAAGTTAAAACAATGGCTTGTGTTATGTGTGTTCATGTCAACTCAACCCAGACCAGAGGTCACCGGTTTAAATTTTAGATTTTTTTCTTTATTTTTTTCTGTTAAAAAAAATACATAAACGAAGGAGAAAGACAGAATATTAAATGCAATGGATGTACTGTATATTTACTAAGTAATCGTGTGTTTTGTAGAGGTGGTTCAAAATGACAATTTTCACCTGAGATTCAGAGCCAAATTACAAGGGGGTGAAAATTACTTTTAGAAAGATGAAAGCATCATGTTATTTTTACACAGAAATTGGTAGGTCTATTAGTAAAATCTGTTGACTTTAGCAATTATTGTTTCATTATATGCCAATGGTTACAGTTTAAAAATAGGGAAAATCACTTTTTGTTGATTATTTTTCCCTTGAGGTTTGCATGCCTTTAATTCAAGAGGAATTAAAGATATCTTAATATCCTTCTATATTTTAGCTCTTATAGGGGTCATCGAATGCTACATTCACTTTTACAAGTTGTTTGAACTGAAATGTGTGTTGGCATTGTGTGTACACAACCACCCTATAATGATAAAGATCCACGCAGTTGTAAAAAAAATAAAAAAATTAATCTCTATAAATAATTTCCCCCTTCTCATATCAAGCCATTTTCAGATGCCTGTCTGTGTGATGTCACACAGACCCAGGCCACTCTCACGATTGCTGATTGACACTAGCGTTTTACCTTAGACCCGCCCTGAGTGAGCTGTAAACAGTCCACCATTGTTTCACTGCCAGAGCAGATGTAGACAAGAATGACTCCTAAGCGATTGAGGTGATCTTTTGTTGGATGGAATAATGAACATAGGAGTCATCATTTACTCCCAACATCTGATCCACTGAAGATGCAGTGGATTAGCTTTGTTTTTGAAGGGAATGAGCTCCCTGATCTACATAAATGTGTCTGTGATCACGCGAATCATTCGTGATCCAGTTTCACCTACAGAAGAAGTGAGTATTCTTATTTATCTTTGCAAATCGGCTCATCACCCCATGGAAGAGAGGGGTGGGGTCAGCAGAGCTCATTAGCATTTAAAGGGACATGCACCGAAATGGGTCGCTGTGAACAGAGCTGTTTTTGACAGTGTAAAAAGGGTGTTGTTTTATACTACCGTTGAGAAATTTTAACCAAAATATGTTACAGACTTTTCATATAGACCCTAAAGAATCATATCAGCTTGTGTATTTTTTTTTTTTTTTTTTTTTTTTTTAAAGATAACAGTATCACAATATGGTTACTTTTTGCTTTAAATAAGGTCTTTATAATTTTAAAATTTTTGATACCATAGAAATGTCATAATTCTCATCACCAGTGTCAACATAAAAAAAAAAAAAAAAAATTAAGAATACAGACGTGATCAGCTAGCAACAAAAATGCTGGAAAATCTGGTCACACCCACAAGCCATGCCTCAGCACTTATTAAAAAAAAAAAAAATATATATATATATATATATACAGGTGTATCTCAATAAATTAGAATGTTGTGGAAAAGTTCATTTATTTCAGTAATTCAACTCAAATTGTTAAACTCGTGTATTAAATTAATTCAGTTCAAACAGACTGAATTGTGATGATTTTTGCTCACATTTAACAAAAACCCACCAATTCACTCAACAAACTAGAATATGGTGACATGCCAATCAGCTAATCAACTCAAAACACCTGCTAAAGTTTCCTGAGCCTTCAAAATGGTCTCTCAGTTTGGTTCACTAGGCTACACAATCATGGGGAAGACTGCTGATCTGACAGTTGTCCAGAAGACAATCATTGACACCCTTCACAAGGAGGGTAAGCCACAAACATTCATTGCCAAAGAAGCTGGCTGTTCACAGAGTGCTGTATCCAAGCATGTTAACAGAAAGTTAAGTGGAAGGAAAAAGTGTATAAGAAAAAGATGCACAACTAACCGAGAGAGCCGCAGCCTTATGAGGATTGTCAAGCAAAATCGATTCAAGAATTTGAGTGAACTTCACAAGGAATGGACTGAGGCTGGGGTCAAGGCATCAAGAGCCACCACACACAGACGTGTCAAGGAATTTGGCTACAGTTGTCATATTCCTCTTGTTAAGCCACTCCTGAACCACAAACAACGTCAGAGGCGTCTTACCTGGGCTAAGGAGAAGAAGAACTGGACTGTTGCCCAGTGGTCCAAAGTCCTCTTTTCAGATGAGAGCAAGTTTTGTATTTCATTTGGAAACCAAGGTCCTAGAGTCTGGAGGAAGGATGGAGAAGCTCATAGACCAAGTTGCTTGAAGTCCAGTGTTAAGTTTCCACAGTCTGTGATGATTGGGGGTGCAATGTCATCTGCTGGTGTTGGTCCATTGTGTTTTTTGAAAACCAAAGTCACTGCATCCGTTTACCAAGAAATTTTGGAGCACTTCATGCTTCCTTCTGCTGACCAGCTTTTTGAAGATGCTGACTTCATTTTCCAGCAGGATTTGGCACCTGCCCACACTGCCAAAAGCATCAAAAGTTGATTAAATGACCATGGTGTTGGTGTGCTTGACTGGCCAGCAAACTCACCAGACCTGAACCCCAGAGAGAATATATGAGGTATTGTCAAGAGGAAAATAAGAAACAAGAGACCAAACAATGCAGATGAGCTGAAGGCCACTGTCAAAGAAACCTGGGCTTCCATACCACCTCAGCAGTGCCACAAACTCACCACCTCCATGCCACGCCAAATTGAGACAGTAATTAAAGTAAAAGGAGCCCCTACCAAGTACTGAGTACATGTACAGTAAATGAAAATACTTTCCAGAAGGCCAACAATTCACTAAATTTTTTATTATTATTTTTTTTTTTTATTGGTCTTATGAAGTATTCTAATTTGTTGAGATAGTGAATTGGTGGGTTTTTGTTAAATGTGAGCCAAAAAACTTTTCCGCGACATTCAAATTTATTGCATGCACCTGTATAATATAATATAACTATTATTAAAATACCTGCCAAAAGCTTGGAAACATTACATTAATTATTTTGAAATTAATTATCTTCCGTTCATCAAGGTGCATTTATTTGACCAAAATAAAATAAAAACAGCAATATTGTGAAATATTATTACAGATAATAATAAAAAAGTTTTATATTTCAAGATTTTAAAATGTAATTGATTGCTGTGATCAAAGCTGAATTTTAAGCAACATTACGTTTTCAGTGGCACATGATCCTTTAGAAATCATTACAATTTGATTTGCTGCTCAAAAAACATTTCTGATTTGTATCAATGTTCATATATTAAATTTAATATATATCAAATATATTAAATTCAAGGCATTTATTAAATAGCAGCATATCAGCCTATTAGAATGATTCTGAAGGAGCATCTGACAGTGAAACTTCTTTTTGTAAAAAACAACAGATTTATAAATAATTGTAATGATGAATGTTGTTCCCAAATGCAAATTAAAGCAACTAAAACACAGCCAATATTTACACTGAATTGAAACTGTGTTTGATAAGGATTAGAGCTAAACTCAGCAGGAAAGTGAATCTTGTGGGCCAGATTTGAGGATGGCTTAACCATACTGAGTTTGCAGATAGTTGTAACTTCAATGAAGATCAGATTAAATTTTATGATCAGTTAATGCAGAAAACAAACCGATTGTGAAGGTCTCCCATACTTTTTCTTGTCACTAAATGTCTATTTAACTTTTGGATGAACTTTATGATCCAAACACTCACCATGTATTCCTTCACCAGGGATCTCTCATCCTCACCAAGGTAGATACAAAGAGCTCTGAGCCTCTCTCTTTATATGGACATCACTTGTCTGTAAACTTTACAGATTTGATTATTAGTTCAATCTATAAACATTGGAATGGCTGTAACTGTTATCTGAGGCAGCAAGTGCATCACATTATGCTTTCATCAACTTTTACAGGTGCTAAGTTTTTATTGTTGTTTAATACACTTGGCCACAATCTCAAATTAAGCACTTATGCACAGGATATTTAAAACGTACAAAAGTAGCCTAAGTTATATTGGTTAGATGGCAAATAACCTACTTCTTCTCCGCTCTTCAAACACATAAAAACATTACCCTTTACAGACATACAGTACATAGTGTTTCAGTAAAGAAAATGCTGAACTATTCAAACATGAGTTATTTATTTACCCTTGCATTGTGAAAAAGTGGAGAAGTGTCTCCTCTAGGCTGTGTGCAGCGTGTCTCAATCTGAATAGAGGCGGGGTGAAGTTACGAGCTTTCGCTGAGAGCTTGATGGTCCAGTGGCATTACGGAGTTTTACTGACAAGCTCTTTTTAATGCTTGTCATTGGTTAATGACAAGCATTAAAACCCACCTTTCTAATGCATTCTGTACAATGCACATTTTTAAAGAGCAGGTCATATGGGTTTTTGAAAAATCTCTCATTTGCAGTTTATAACGTAGCTATCCTTAAATGAAAACAATCTGCAAAGTTGTTAATCAAAAAAGTGCATGATAAATAAAGATATTGTCTCTCAAAAGAGAGAGTCGGTTCTGAATCGCCGTAACGAGCCGTTATATTTTTGACTCTTTTGCCTGATACCGGTGTACGTCACTGGGTAACACATTTGCATAATCCCCGCCTGCCCGCGAAATACGAACAGAGTCTGACCTGCCTACAAACACTTTTGCTATTAGTGCGTTTACATCATGTTGAGAAGACGCGGTGTTCAAGGATACCACAGAAATACAATTCGAGCCTTTTGTTGTGTGCTTGTCATTTTATCAAGAACTGCTTCTCTAATCTGGGCTTTTATCTTCGTTGGCTTCTAATCTTCTTAATTCGGACTAACAAGCTCTCTGAACCATGACCTGTAAGTAGTACGATTGATACGTTAGGTGTACATTTTCAATTGAGTGCTCAAAATATAATTTTTTTGTGCCAATATGTGATGTATACCTAGTGCAGCTTTAGGTTTCCAGGTAAAGCACGATATTACTGTCTTACTGAAGTAGTTCTAAAAATTCGCAGTGAACCTAAGAATATGTTGATTATTGTAGACTGACGTTGTTCTAATTACTTTGTTTAATAATAAAGAATGTAGTGTAGCACACAGACTTTATAATAATTGTGAAACTGCTGTTTATTGTGCTGCACTGGCAGTTACAGGGTTAATGCGGGAGAGATGAGTGATTTCGGCTGGTGCTCCTGTGATACAACTGTTCTGCGTTCTGATTAAAAGTTAAGACAAGCGTCTTTTGTCTGTCGTTCTTCAAACATTACAGTAAACATATTTTGGTTTACAAACTGTATTGTTTAATCAGTTAGTCACGTTAGCACTCGGCTAACGTATCCACCTAGTGTTCACAGTTTAGCAGCTAAACTTTAGCTGTGGGCACGATTCGCTTGCATAAGTGTTTTTGTATTTTATGTCATTATAAGAACGGATTGACTATACTATTGTTTTATGTAAAGGTGCTTTGTCAATGGTAGCGCTGGCTAACTGGCTCAAGGACTCATCTCTGTGCCAATCACAACAGGTTTGGCCAGCTGACCAATCAGAGCAGAGTAGGCTTGAGGAAGGGAGGGGCTTGCTCCGAACTTGCTTGAAACGAATCATTTCCTAATCATTGGCAAATGACTCTAATATTAAATGTATATTCTGAGAAAATTACAATGTTTTCTGACCTTAGATGCATTTAAACCTGATGTAGGGGACTCCAATACAATATTGGGACACTTTAAAATACCATATGACCTGCTCTTTAAATGATATGATAAACAAAACAATAGGCCTATTTGATTTTCATGCAAATAGTTTCTGAGGATTTTTTCATAAATTGTTTTTTTAAAAACTTTTCAAATGTTTCATGAATAACAGATATACAGTGTGATCTTACTGAACACCACTGTTTGTGTGTGTGTGACAAGGCCAATGCATTAAAACCATAGACTGTATAAAAACATGGACGTAGTGTCCGTGACATCACCCATAGGTTTCCTAAGAGTGTTTTTGAAGCCTAAAGTAGTAAAGCCATCACCATCTTGGCAGCGTGTCACTCCTGGAAAATCGAAAATGAGCAAAGAGGCAGGAGCTGGTTGCTGAAACCATGCCCACCTAGCTCGACGGTGGTGACAGCAGCAGCAATCCACCTGTCAGTCAAGTTGCTGCCCCCTTAATTATGCAGAACTTTAAGGCTTAATATAATTTAAACAGATGAGTTATAAAAAAAATCACCCCCTTTCACAGTTGTCATGAAGGGCAAAATTAGCTATAATCATTTTTTGAACCAGGCTGTAAAAAGGTTTTTTTTTTTTTTTTTTTTTTCTGCTGTAAAGTTGGCCATTTTAACATGGGGAGTCTATGGGATCCTTTTAGCAGCCAGTTGACGAATTACAGTTTAAGTCAGTTCCTTGTTGGCTTCAAGAGAGAGAGCGGGAGGTTGCAGCTTGATTATAACCGTTAAGTTTAATCACCATTCTATATTAATGCGCTGCTTTAAAGGTGCTGTATATAGGATTGACACCGAGTGGTTGAACTTGGTATTGCAGACCAAATTCTAAATATTGGAGAGGGTTTTTTTTCACCAGGCCCCTCCTCCTCAGACTTGACGCACACGCAGGTTGCCAGATTGATGACAAGGTTTTATCTGACAACCTGGCAATCTGGCAAACTGGCAGAGGGGAGGTTTCACAAACCAAAACAAAGACTGACATTCCACCCGGAATGCACATTTTCAAAGGAGAATAACTGACTGTAGCATTGTTTTTCAGATAAACAAGTATGTTAACTTAAGATGTTTCTTAAATATCTGCAAACATATTATGGAATTTTTATGCATTAGTAGAGTCAAAAATTTACATACGGCACCTTTAATTGATGTACGCTCGGACAGACACACACACACACACCACTCGCACACAGAGATCTGAGATTGCGCTGTTCAAAAAGTAACATTCAGAAGCTCATAAAATTGTTGTCAGCACTGCCACGCGACTTTTATTAATCGATACTGAATCACTAAATTTTATTTCTCAGCAACGAGGAGGGTCAATTTGCTGTTTTTTAAGTAACTGAACTCAGCTTCATTGTTTCTAGAGAGACAGAGGCAGACAATTTACACCTCTCTTTCTCGGACTCTCTCTCTAAATGGTCATATTTGAGAAAAAAAAATAGAGTAGTTTGCATTACTGGATATAGTTGTCAGTCATTTGACATTTCTATCATAAAACGTATTGTTAAAAGTTGACTAATATTAAATGATTTGCAGCTTCATCTTACCTCACTCTCTTTAACGTTAAACTGATGCTTCACGCTCTGCTTCTGTGAACAGTAAACCCCGCCTACTTTGATTTGATTGGCCATCGTCATTTTGACATTGACGAGTGCTGTTAGACTTTACAATTAATGTACATGTACAATTGTACATTAAAATGTACGTCAGTATGCAGTTTTCCCTATTGCTCGCGTGCCAGCAATTATCCCTCTGCATGCCACAGGTTGCCTACCCCTGGCATATTATATTCTTTATAGAGCAAAACAACTATTCACTGTAATAAATTGTGCTGTATAACATGAAATATAAATGTGTGCTGTGCTCAGATGAGTCCACATTTATCAAATTCTCAGTCCCAAAAACCAAAGGGACCATCCAGACTTTCACCAGTGACAGATGCAAAAGCAAATGTCTGCCACCAGAAAGGCTGTGTTTAACAGTGTGAACAGTGTGAACCCCAGAGTCAAGAATGGAGGCCACTATGTTCTCTTGTGTTCCACATCCCCTTGATGCACTGCTGGATACCTCCCAAGCTCCCTGAATCCTCAAGTCACTGACACCTCCAAAGCTTCCTGAACTTCCAGTACCTCCATGGTGTCCTATATTACTGATGCCATCCTGGAGGCTCTCTAATTAGCCCATATCACTGTAGTCATCTGTCTGTCATCTGCTAAGATTCTGTTTTTGTATTAGTGTCATGTTTCTTGCTTTGAGTCTTGTATTTTGTATCTTGTATCTTGTAACTTCTGCTGCTATCTGTCTCATAGAGGAATGAGTGTTCAGGTTACTAACATAGAGTAAAAATGTAATTTATTTCAGCCCTGCTTTTTTATTTTAACTAACATTTAAGATTAGATTTTTGTTAATTTGTGAAATTGATTGTACTATTCATATTTTATTTATTTATGTTTGTTTGTTAAAATCTCACTATATAGTGTACAGTTCTTTCTGTCTCCTTTGTCTGTAGTTCTTTTGTTTTTCAGATGAGACATTAAACCGATGTCCTGACTCTCTTTGGTCATTTAAAATCCCATGTCACTCGTAAAGAGTAGGGGTGTAACCCTGGTATCCTGCCCAAATTTCCTCCACTGACCCTAGTCAATTATGGCCTCCTAATAATTCCTATCCACTTGACTGGCTCTATGACTCTCTCTACTCTCCACCTGTAGCTGGTGTGTGGTGAGCGCACTGGCGCCGTTGTACTGTGGCTGCCGTCACATCATCCAGGTGGATGCTGCACACTGGTGGTGGTTGAGGAGAGACCACCATACAATTGCAAAGAGCTTTGTGTGTATAGCAATACACAATAAATGTGCTATATAAGTGGCTCATTCATTGATTTTGTACAGATCCAGGGGTAAAACCTTCATAAATCAAAATACTGATATTTTCACTTAACAAGTTGCCATTTATTTAATAGCTTTTTGCAAGGTATCCTTTAGTTCTTTGGTTTCTAGTTAATATGTTAGAAATGATTGACCTTTAAAAGATTGAAAATTGATGCACACCTGAAAAGATAAATCATTTTCATTCAACTATTAAAGGGTTACTCCACCCCAAAATTAAAATTTTGTCATTAATCACTTACCCCCATGTCGTTCCAAATCCCTAAAAGCTTTGTTTGTCTTCGGAACACAATTTAAGATATTTTGGATGTAAACTGGGAGGCTTGTGACTGTCCCATAGACTGCCAAGTAAAATACACTGTCAAGGTCCAGAAAAGTATGGAAAGCATTGGCAGAATAGTCCTTCTGCCATCAGTGGCTCAACCATAACGTTATGAAGCAATGAGAATACTTTTTGTACGTGAAGAAAACTGGGTGGAGTATCTCTTTAAGTTTACGCAGCATGTTCTAATGTTTAATTCATGACAAGTCTGTATAATACTTTTGTCTGTCTTGATTTGTATTCTATAATCATGACGTGTTATGATTATGAGGTTTGTTGACAGCATCATTGCTTAGCACTATCTATAGGCTGATTGTTTGGCTGTATGCTTTAGCACACCATTTGATTTCCTATGTTAGTGTAGAATTAGCATGTGAAGAAATCCTGTATACTCTCACTCATGACAGCAGACATCAAATCACTGAGTGTTTTTAACTTTGTATATAGTTTTTAATTTTTGTGTACGTATACACACATCATTGAATATTTATAATTATAATTTCACTTTTTTTCTCTTCTTTTTTTGTTTCTGTGTTGTCAGGTTACTTTACCCAGATCTCCACACTGGCAGATGTTCAGGAGAATGTGATGGAGTATCTACATGTGCTCAGCCGGCCAAAGGTCATTGATCGAGAGCATGACATGGTGTGGACAGAAGCCTATGTTGATAACACTGTAAGTGACTCATTTATTCGTTTTTGAATTTTTTTCATGTGAAAATCCACATATAAATCTTTGGTAATGCCATGCACACAGAGAAGAGTATTGTGTATTGTGCCCACCAAAAGTGCAGTGTATTTGAATACACTGTCTGTACTGGTTACATTTTTTTTATGCAGATCATGCTACAGTGCAAACATTCCCATATTCTGTAAGCTGAGAGCAATTTGTACTGCATAGTTTAGATTTTAGTTCAGGAGCTGAATGCAACCGTAGAACAGTGTCCTCACTCAGTAGCATTTGAGGAGGTGCTCGAAGCTTTGATAAGGGTGGTAGCTAAACTTAGCATCGAGTGGCCTAAGGAGAGAATGAAAGCGTCTCGTAGTAAACATGATGAATGATTCCTGACTAGTGATCGGGCCCAGCCACCGAAGAGAAATTGTTAGGAGGCTTAGGAGGCTGACCTGCTGAAGGAGCTGAGTGCTGGCAAGGGCCTCATGTATGGCTAAAACTGGGCTCAAGGACAAAGAAAAAAAGCTTTTCTGCTAGACAGCCCAATGTTATCATCTGGCCCTTTTGGTGACGCAGTCAACACTGTTGTAGAGGTCTGCAGGGGTCTTTTTTTTTAGTCCCACTCCTGCGAAGTTATATTCCACACCCACCCGCTCCCACTATATATCCACTCTTTGTTCACCCGCTGTCCACTTAGAATAATTTTCTTTCTGACCCGACTGTTCCTGCTAAATTTAGATCTTGTTTTCAGAATCTCAAATTTAAATTTCCGCTACTGAAAGAAATAGAGACAGGCTAATAAATAAAAGTGTACTATGCACAAAATTGTAGGACTATTTGTAATTTTATTTGTCTTATCAAGACACAAAATTTGTTTAACATTTTGCTGTCAACACAGTAGGATAAAGTGTCACAGAGAAAATAAATAATAATGTAGGTTGTACAAATATTTTAGCTATTTGTTATTTTTATTTGCCTTTTCAAGATATAATTTATTTAACAATTTGCTGCATGTCAACATAATGGGAAAAAGTGTCAGAGAAAAAACAAAAACAAATGTAGGTTGTACAGAAATTGATAAAAGCAAACAGCAAAAGATAAAAATAACTGAAACCTTTTTTTTTTTTTTTTTTAAGCAGGTGAAAATACTTGTGTTCTAACAGTTTTGGCCACCACTGTATATAATCAATTAACAAAGAGCCTATACGTTTGTATTAAAAGGTTTATCAGTTATTGTTACAAAAACTATTTCCCTATGGAGGAAATAAATGCAGCTTTTATATTTCAGATCCAGACACCACTTTAGGAAGTAATGACCAGGAGAAGTTGTAATATGTGTGTGCACACTCATTTGATCGTAGTTTGTCTTTTGTCTTTGTAGCGTCCACAGGCTCAAAAGGTAAAGGTTTAATTCACATTCTGATTGTGATTTAGCGGTGTTTTTACATAGCACATTAACCCATTATGTGGATCTGCTTTGTTACATTATATTGTGTGCAGTTTGGACAAGTTTTCATTCTTATTTAACTTCTTGTGTACTTTTTTTTTTTAATGTGGTGACTTTGTGTAGTCTATATCACTGCCATACTTGATTTTCCAGTCATCTGTGTAGTCAGAGTATCTGTATTTCAGTTAGTGGAAGTCTTTGCATGTGTTGGCAGGGACAGACGTGACTTACACATCACTTCTTTCTTTACTGGTTGCCTGGCTTGACGAACTATAAAATTTTGTTCTACAATATTCTTAAAAGTAGAACACTTCATTGTCTCATAGTTTACCTAGTTTATCTAAAGTATGTACCTAAATTTAGCTTCTTGAATTTTGAATTTTTTGCACCCCATATGAACAGCAGAACTTCAATCTCTTCAAAACACAATATTTTGTTCCAAACATTGTCACACTCTGCTATTCTGCTGGAGTGACACTAACTAAACAAATAAATGATTATCATAAGATCCCTTCGGTAAGCTGACCCTTGCTAAAAAATAGTACACTTCAGCATACCTTTAAAAAGATTACTTATTGTGGAAATATACACTGGTTAAAAAAGAAAGAAAGAAAAAGTCAAGGAACACTTTGAAAACATCAGATCTCAATGGGGAAAAATATCATGCTGGATATCAATACTGATATGGACTGGGTAATGTGTTAGGAATGAAAGGATGCCACATCGTTTGATGGAAATGAAAATTATCAACCAACAGAGGGCTGAATTAAAAGACACCCCGAAAATCAAAGTGAAATGATTTGTAGTTCATTTTGCTGAAATTTCATTGCAGCAACTCAAAATGGTACTTATTAGTTTGTATGGCCCCCACGTGCTTGTATGCATACCTGACAGCGTCGAAGCATGCTCCTAATGAGACGATGGATGGTGTCCTGGGGTATTTCCTCCCAGATCTGGACCAAGGCATCTCTGAGCTCCTGGACAGTTTGAGGAGCTCCTGGACAGGTGTCTGAAGGTCATTTTGTAGGGCTCTGGCGATGCTCATCCTGTTCCGCCTTGCACAAAGGAGCAGATACAGGTCCTGCTGATGGGTTAAGGACCTTCTTAGCTCTGTCCAGCTCTCCTAGAGTAAGTGCCTGTCTCCTGGAATCTCCTCCATGCTCTTGAGACTGTGCTGGGAGACACAACAAACCTTCTGGCAATGGCACGTATTGATGTGCCATCCTGGAGGGGTTGGACTGCCTGTGCAACCTCTGTAGGGTCCAGGTATAGCCTCATGCTTCCAGTAGTGACACTGACCCTAGCCAGATGCAAAACTAGTGAAAAACAGTCAGAAAAGATGAGTAGAAGAAAAAATGTCAGTGGCTTCCACCAGTAAAACCATTCCTGTCTTGGGGGTCATCTCATTGTTGTCCATCTAGTGCACCTGTTGTTCATTTCATTGACACTAAAGCAGCTGAAACTGATTAACAACACCCTCTGCTACTTAACTGACCAGGGGTGCGTTTCCCAAAACCATAGTTGCTAACCTGTTAGCAACTTAGTTGGTTGGCAATGGGAAATTGCATTGCAACCAACAAAGTTGCTTACTTAGTTAGCAACTATGGTTTTGGGAAACGCACCCCTGATCAATATTCCAGGAGTTTAACTGACTTGATGCTATACTCTGATTAAAAAGTGTTCCTTTAATTTTTTTTTTTTTTTTAGCAGTATACTTTAAAAGAATACACTTACGTACAAACTGAATTTTTTAATGTTTTCATAACTTAACTTTATGTTAATTACAATTTTATGAAAATATATTACAGTTTAAATTCATATTAAATGAAGTTAGTTGAATTTAAGAGTATTTTTTTCACCTATGTAGGACTTAAGCACATTGTTATAATACATTTTATAAGAGGTGGAACTTCTCTGTTTTAGAATGCATATTGGGCATCAGTCAACCACATGATCCAAAACTGGTTTCAGTGACATATCTGGTGACTAATTCTGTTTTGTTCAGTATCATAGACAATAAGCGTGAGCATTTGGATGATGCTCTGAGTGTGTGTAGTGTCCTCAGAGTCTGAGCTATCGTTGTGCTTCCAAATTCTCACCACAACCCAGCTCAATCATCCATCATTTTACAGACCATTTACTCCTGCAGACACACCGAGAACGCAGAGTAAATAAGATAAGAATATATATGACAGTTTGAGCTGATTTGTCTCTCTTCCACTTATGCACAGCTCATTGCCTCACTTCCAACTTCTTGTGACAATGTATGATTGTGACTTTCAGATGTTTACAGATCATAAATTCATCAAATGAGTTATTGTGAATGTGTAATTGTGCATGAATCGTGCATATGCATGTGTGTTGCTGCAATCAGACAAGCAGGCTGTGACGTTTCTGATTTAGATGCAGATGAAAAAGCTCCTCTCCAAGTCAGTCTCTGCCATCAGCCACAGAGTCCCTAGCAGCTGAGCCAGATCCATCCACACCTGAGCATGAGGTCACATGATCTGAGTGCACATGAGTCTCTGCGTTTAGAGATTCATTACCATTTTATCACAGATTTCACATTATTCATGTGAAGTTATTATAGCGTATTCTTAATTGATTGTGTCTGCTATTATATTTGCTGTTGCAGTGTTACCACAGGTAACGGTCTTCTTTATTAGTCTATAATTAAAAAAAAAATTAAGCTAATTTTAAGAGTGATCACAGAATATCTGTTTATATATATATATATATATATATATATAGCATTTAGTAATTTGACATTCTAAAGTTCATCACAGATTATCAGGGTGGCTAAAATGGGAAAAAATGGGTCAAGCAACAAAAGGATCTAGTATACTATAGACGGACAACCCGCATTTTACTCACCCCCAAGGCATCCTAGTTGTATATGACTTTCTTCTTTAAGATGAATCCAATTGGAGTTATATAAAAAATTGTCTTTGATCTTTCAAGCTCTATCATTGCAGTCAGCAGGTGTTGCATTGCTTCAGTCCAAAAGAAGTGAAATAAAAAGTGCCCTTCCATAAAGTGTCTCACACGGATATGGGGGGTGAACAAAGGCCTCCTGTAGCGACTCGATGCATTTTTGTAAGAAAAATGTCCGTATTCAAAACGTAATAATCACTTTTATCTAGCTTGCGCCAATAGTTGTACACAGAAGCAGTTCCTGGAGCATGATGTATGATGTCAGCGTTGCGCATGCGCCAGTGAGTCTCGTGAAAGCCAACTTTGTTTACAGGACCAAAAGAAGCAAAGTATTCTTACTTTAGCAAAGGAAAACCAGTCTCCTCTTGGCTTATATTGAAATGCTCCAACAGTCTTCTTTACAAAGCCTCGTTTTTTACTTCTAATTAGTGACCTTTGTTTTGTTTTGATCTCTACCCTACGTTTCCGCATGCGTCACTTCTGAGAGATGCATGCACAAAGCTGACCTCATACGTAATTCCCCCAGGACTGCTTTGTTTAAAACAGTGAGTGCAAGTTAGATTCAAGTGACTATTATGTTTTGAATATGGATATTTTTCTTACAAAAACGCATCAATTCGCTACAGGAGGCCTTCGTTCACCCCCCGGAGCCGTGTGAGAATTTTTTTTTTATGGAAGTAACCAACCAGTCATGACTGTTTCCCGAAATCATATGCACACATCCCTCAGTTGAACCATGTTGGTTCTGCAATATAAAGGACTGCCATTATCACATCACACACAGGCAAAGTTCCCTCTAAGTTTTGGGTTTGTGCAACCGCACACTTCTTACATCATATTACTTCTTTCAGAAGAAATAATATGGCGTGCACAGGACATTTAAAAAATATTTGAGAAAGCTATTTGATTGAATTCTAGTAAATGCGAAATAATTGCAGTGCTCGGGGAAACTGCTACAGAGTTGGTGTCGCTATCGAATGGGTGAATGCGGTTTAGAGATATGTGCCAAATCAGTCAGTCTAGAAATCAAACAAAATAGCTCAACATGAGAGCCAACGCAAATGCAATGATGGGTGCTTCTCAAACAGAAGGCTGCATCCTCCTACCAAGGCTGTGTTCTTCTTAGTGCAATCTTGTAGGCTATAAAGTCCTCCTCTGCATTAAATGCTAGTCGGTCTAGAAAGTGCACGTGGCTACGTCACATATGCTGCCCTCACTGTCACGGCACAAAAATACTAATAAAACTTAGTTTCTGAAAAGTACTTTGCATTATAAATCATTGGCTGTCTGTGCAATGCAATGAATCACAGCTGTCTTATCAAAACTCCAAGGGCCAGTTTTACTAACAGCTTGTGCCAGCACAAACCATCTTTTAACATTAAAATAGTACTGTCAGGATTTCATATATGCGCAGTGATGAATTAGTGCTGAAAAGGTTTGGACACAGTTATTTTTGCACCTGACCTTATTGAATATGCATTTCTAGGAGTTTTCCACACGTATCCACACGTCCGAACATATCGTTTCCAAGCCATGTTATTTTTAATTTGCTTCAGGATATAAAAGATGACTTGGAACTAGAAGTCACTCAATACCAGCTCTATCAAAACCTATTGCAACCCTTAATTTTTTGGCCTTTGGCTCTTTTCAACGTACTGTGGCTTATTTGTTTCTTTATTCTTTATTCGCGACTTTGCTAATTTGCGATGCGCTTGGTACATTGCATTGGTTGATATGTAAATGAGATGTTGCGCCTGTGTTCTTTAATTTGGCCCCAAGACATTTACAGGTACACACAGGTTAAGTAGTGTGCAAATATAGGGATGTTTTAGATAACTGTGAATCCACATGTTCATGTTTTTTTTTTTTTTTGAAAATGTTTTGAAAATGTAAAACAAAATATATGTTTTTAAATTATATTATAAGCCTAATAAATAATTGACCTCAGTAACTGCTTCATTTTTTCATATTAGCTATATTTATTATAAAGAATTTAAATGTTCTGCGTAAGATTTTCTAAATGATTTTTAATAGAATTTCTTAGTAACAAATGTTTTCTCAGGTAACCTAAAATGTGCATAATTTAGTTACATCAAGGGTCACATAAAATATAAATAGCTCATTAAAGTGAAAAGTTGCACACTTTTTTGTGTGTGCGCTGTACAGATCTGGTATAAATAATTTTTTTGCTCAGGTGGACGAAATTCTGCCCAATGGGGAAAAGTTTTGCTCGGCAAGAAGAAAAAATAAATAAATAGAGGGAACATTACACACACGTGATGAAGTCAAAATGTTGAGATAAATTTGACTTTAATACTGTCAGAGCATTATAGTTCATTTACACAAACAAAACAAAACCATTCTTTTTTTTTCTTTCTTTTCTTTTTTTTTTTAAAATCATGTCATGCAGATGGTTCAGGTGTGTTTAACAAGAGTTGGATCTAACCTCTGCAGGGCTGTGGCCCACCAGGAGTTTGACATCCCTGGCATAGACTTTACTCCCGTGTATGGTTTATTCAGTCAGGAGCATTGTCCTTAACATAATTTCCCAGAGATGCTGCTGTTACTATATATAACAGATCTATAGAGCAATAGTTCCAACCACACAACCTTGTGATGCAGTTTGTTAATATTTATTTGAACTTTGGTTTCGGGAAAAACAGAATCTTTGAGCTATGTTGGTAACGATGGAACTTCTGACCATAGTTGACTGACAGTGCTTTTGGGAAATGCACCATGTAGAGTTCAGCTCCAATCCCATAAAACACACTTGGCTAACAATGTTGACTAACCCCCCCTAGACACACATCAAAGTAATAAAAATAATGTCTAAACTAATAATATGTCCACAGCTTAATTTGCCTGAGAAACAGGCTTCATTATCAGATTCAAAAATCTCAGATTTTCATTATGAATTTGTTTAATTTATTTTAATTATTTCAGTTCCAAAGCACCCTAATGACTTAACCATTTTGACAATGATTATTTCAGATAGTGATTAAATAAAATCAAATGTCAAAAAAAAAAAAAAAAAAAATCTGTGAAAACAGATGGCCAATCACTTTCCCATGAGAACCAGGCAATGAATGACATTCATTCACGTCTTTGTTTTGTGTTGTTGTGTATTTGTGTAGCTGGAAGATGCTCAGGGTCCTGTGCTCATGACTACTGTGGCCATGCCTGTGTTCAGCACCAAGAACGAGACTGTGAGTCAAAACATTTAACCAATAAAATATGATAAATCAAAACAAATATTACGATTTGTATGTATTTATTTATTTATTTTCGCTTTGCTATGTTTTTAACATGCTTGTGTTCATTGTTTTAAGAGAAATAAAGGAATTCTTCTTGGAGTAGTTGGCACAGATGTTCCAGTGTCTGAAATACTGAAGGCCATCCCCAAATACAAGGTACACAGACAAGTCACCCATAACTGTCCATTTATTAGAACCTGGAACTCCTGTTGCTTATGTGTCTAGCACCAGAGAGTGTGAATCAATGAATGAATGAATGAATGAATGAATGAATGAATGAATGAATGAAAATCAACAATTTAGATAAACCTTTTTTTTTTTTTTTTCTAGAAGATAACATTGTTATTTCATGTTCACTAAAACCACATAAAATTATGTGACGTCTAAAGTTTTCCCTTCTGTATTTGGTGCATTTATTATTGAAATACAATTTCCAAGTAATATTGTGTCAAATTTACCATCTTTCTTAGTTACATGGTCATTAGACTTGAGTTATATCATCGATATTGACAATGATTTGTTACTTGCTATTGTGGTCAAGTAAAGAAGAAGAACCTATACCAGAACAAGATGTAAACTAAAGAAAGATAAACTTGAATTTGCTAGTCTGAGTACCTCTGCCAGGGAATAGGCACTGGAATACAAGCAAGTCCACCCACCAAAAGGATAATAGGTCTGTTCAATAAAGGGCTAGAAATGTGGCTTCAAGTACAAAAATATATTGATTTATCCAACATACACACAATTAATCATGTCAAATCAGTAGTGAAGAATAGACCCATACAATGTACACACTTTATAAAACCAATACAAAATGTTAAGTAGAGCTGAGACTTACTAGCTGGGAGCTGCTAATTACAGTCATTATCTGTCCTGAAACGCAAAATCACACACACACACCTGCATACTTGAGTGACCGAGATGGTTGATAATGATCATAGTAAGTGTGTTAAGTGCTACAGCTCACTGAACTGCTCACACTTCAAATGAAAGGAAAAAAAAAAAAAAGAAGAAAAGTCTTCCATCTCCTATAGGTCTAGGTCTATGGTTGCTGACTGAGGTTCCACAAAAGCTAGAGTCCTGGGAATCCAATTTTGAGCTCGAGGCTGTTGAATATGTGCAGAGGATTTCTGTTGCTCTCTCACTCCTTGAACCATGTGCAGTGTATTTTTCAGGTGGAGTTCACACATGAGGAGTTGTGTTCAATCTGAAAGTTCACAATGCAATCTCTGTCAGCTTGTAAAAGTTTTCCTGTTTACTGTTGCTTCAGTCACTTATAAGTTTTCACAGTGGGCAGGCTGGCACTCATCAGGAGCCCCATCCCTTGCTTGCCTATTTAAGAAGAATAGACATGCGATTGATTTGCTGCTTGTGCAATTTTACAGTCAGTCCACTATACAATGCACTCGACACTCTTTTTCTCTTTCTTTCTTGGGCAACACTCATATCATTGTCTAGCACACTGCACAAACAGACACAGACAACTAATCAATGCAACCACATGCAATACTAGAAGCATGGTAGGTTAACAAAGACACATTTCCGGGTAGTGCAAGTCCTAATATGGTATTACTCATCCTGATGATGTGACACAATAATTCTAATGGGAAGCATCTTAACAACATAGTCAATGGCAGGTGGTATTAGGGAGAGGAACATTCTCACACTGTCCTAACCAGATTTGATGATGATACATAATGAGCGATAGATGATTCTATTTTTGAAATGGTTTCTATTTCTGCAACATTGCTGCTGACAGCTTAAGTACTGATTGTGTTTCACATTATATAAAACAATTTGATTTGAGTTTGAATATCATTTTGTGATGTGACTTACATCACTTTGTTCAGCAACCTTAATGAAAGAGACAATGGATAATTGTCCCCAGATCCTGAAAATAACTTATAAAATAATATTCAAACCATGAACTCTATGAAAACTCTCTCTGATTGTATGACTGAGTATGTGTTTTGAACAATGTTAAAATATTTTATTTTAATAAGTTGATTATACAAACCTGATTCCAAAAAAAATTGGGACACTGTACAAAACTGTAAAAACCAGAATACAATGATGTGAAAGTTTCAAATTGCAGTATTTTATTCAGAATACAACATAGATGACATATCAAATGTTTAAACTGAGAAAATGTATCATTTTAAGGGAAAAATAAGTTGATTTTAAATTTCATGGCATCAACACATGTCAAAAAAGTTGGGACAAGGCCATGTTTACCACTGTGTGGCATCCCCTCTTCTTTTTATAACAGTCTACAAACGTCTGGGGACTGAGGAGACAAGTTGCTCAAGTTTAGGAATAGGAATGTTGTCCCATTCTTGTCTAATACAGGCTTCTAGTTGCTCAACTGTCTTAGGTCTTCTTTGTCGCATCTTCCTCTTTATGATGCGCCAAATGTTTTCTATGGGTGAAAGATCTGGACTGCAGGCTGGCCATTTCAGTACCCGGATCCTTCTTCTACGCAGTCATGATGTTGTAATTGATGCAGTATGTGGTCTGGCATTGTCATGTTGGAAAATCCAAGGTCTTCCCTGAAAGAGATGACGTCTGGATGGGAGCATATGTTGTTCTAGAACTTGGATATACCTTTCAGCATTGATGGTGCCATTCCAGATGTGTAAGCTGCCCATGCCACACGCACTCATGAAACCCCATACCATCAGAGATGCAGGCTTCTGAACGGAGCGCTGATAACAACTTGGGTTGTCCTTATCCTCTTTAGTCCGGATGACATGGCGTCACAGTTTTCCAAAAAGAACTTAAAACTTTGATTCGTCTGACCACAGAACAGTTTTCCACTTTGCCACAGTCCATTTTAAATGAGCCTTGGCCCAGAGAAAACGCCTGTGCTTCTGGATCATGTTTAGATATGGCTTCTTTTTTGACCTATAGAGTTTTAGCTGGCAACGGTGAACGGCACGGTGGATTGTGTTCACCGACAATGTTTTCTGGAAGTATTCCTGAGCCCATGTTGTGATTTCCATTACAGTAGCATTCCTGTATGTGATGCAGTGCCGTCTAAGGGCCCGAAGATCACGGGCATCCAGTATGGTTTTCTGGCCTTGACCCTTATGCACAGAGATTGTTCCAGATTCTCTGAATCTTTGGATGATATTATGCACTGTAGATGATGATAACTTCAAACTCTTTGCAATTTTTCCTCTGAGAGAGACTCCTTTCTGATATTGCTCCACTATTTTTCGCCGCAGCATTGGGGGAATTAGTGATCCTCTGCCCATCTTCTGAGAGACACTGCCACTCTGAGAGGCTCTTTTTATACCCAATCATGTTGCCAATTTACCTAATAAGTAGTAAATTGGTCCTCCAGCTGTTCCTTATATGTACATTTAACTTTTCAGGCCTCTTATTGCTACCTGTCCCAACTTTTTTGGAATGTGTAGCTCTCATGAAATCCAAAATGAGCCAATATTTGGTTGATATGTTATCTATATTCTATTGTGAATAAAATATAAGTGTATGAGATTTGTAAATTATTCCATTCCTTTTTTACTCACAATTTGTAGAGTGTCCCAACTTTTTTGGAATTGGGTTTGTATCTTTATACATTTTGTTGTAAATGTGAGCAAAATCTCAAGGAAAGTCAGTTCACTCTCCGGCAATATTTGCAAAGTCTCCAGGCAGCTGTTTTCTGACATGCTAGACCAACGCCAGTATTTTTTAAAAAGGAAAGGCAGGACTTGCATTACTAGAGCTGCACTGGATACACTATATTGTGCAGTACACCTTTCACAGCAATACATGTGAAACACCTCGGTATATATACAGCAGTGTGTTTGCAGAGAGGGCCAACCCACACATTCTAGGCTGTGATCTTTGATTGACAAGTTGCATCTGGTGTGGACAGACACAATGCTTTAATCTTATCAAATCACAGCTAGTTTGAACACTGGGCCAGTGTGTGAGTGGACTAAAATCGGATGAGTGCCCAACATTTTTGGTCCAGTTTAATGCAAATATTAAATGTGTAAATTTGTTAAGTGTTAATTTTGTAAACTTTTAGCATTACTCTAGATTATAGATGGCTGAAGCACTTAAAGACAAACTCACAAGGTATTTAAAAATGTGACAGTATCTCTGATTTGATTGCTGCTTCTGGTGTGTGTGTGTGTGTGTGTGTCTGTTCACAGCTGGGAATCCATGGTTATGCCTTCGCCATCACCAATAATGGATACATACTCACCCATCCAGACTTGCAGCCTCTGGTAATGTATCGCTTGTGATGATAATAGTGAAGAAGCAGTCCTCCAGCACATGCTGAGGCTGATGGCAGAATGCATCTCATTAGAGTCATTGTGCTGTGAGCCGACAGCTGCATGCAGCCTCTGATAACTGTTATGAGTGTTTGACAGATGATGAGATCGGAACACACTCTACTTACATCAACAGGCATAAAAATCAAAACCTCCTTCATGATCTCGCTGTTGTGTGAATTGTGTCGATAAACAAGCTGTAAAACAGTCAAACAGGGAAAGTGCTCAGGATAAACAGGATACGTGCAAGAGGGCAAAGAAAACGGTCCATACGATCACAAGCTTTTATATATTTATATGTAGAGAGTAAATATGAGAGATTTACTGGTGTCCAGGGTACAGCTGATGTCTGTGTATCTACACACACTCCCATATTCAAACTACACAATGCAAAAGAAAAACCCGCTCTTTGTTATCTCCTATTTTAAAAGAGATAAGCATCTGGTCTCTTCCATTAGTTTCATTCTGCCACTGGAGGGCAGTCTATATCTGTTGCACACACCGATCCACAGAATTCTTCTTTAAAAAAAAAGAGCACCAGTGACAGAGTAAAGCTGTGGTGTTCTATGTTATGTTCCGAAAGAAGTAACAGCTTCGATTGTCTGATGTCTGTGGGACAAACATTAATTAGAGTTATACATGATGTATTGACATGTATATAAAATATGTTTTGTTAATGTTCTGCAGAAGAAACACTAGTGATGAAAGAATATTGTGATGATAATAATTGTGTTTACTACAGTTTCACTCTAATACACATAATGTTTGTCCATGTTAAACAATATCATTGGTGTTTCCATGGCTTGTGTTTCCAGTATGAAGAAGGGAAAAAGAGGAGAAAATCCAGCTACAGCAGTGTGGATCTGTCGGAGGTGGAGTGGGAAGACAAGGAGGATGAGGTAAAGTGTTGCTATTTATAGTTATAAAACATTTAAAGGGGTCATATGATGCTGCTAAAAAGAACATTATTTTGTGTATTTGGTGTAATAAAATGTGTTTATGCGGTTTAAGGTTAAAAAAAACACTTTATATTACATAATGTACATTATTGTTTCTCTTCTATGCCCCGCCTTTCTGAAACCTGCCGATTTTTACAAAGCTCATCATTCTGAAAAGCGATATGTGTTCTGATAGGTCAGCTATCCAGTGTGTTGTGATTGGCTGAATACCTCAAACGTGTGACGGAAATGTTACGCCCCTTGTGATGTCCTGTCCGGCCAGGCCAGTGTGACTAGACAAAAACATTAAAGCCCATTATAAGCGAGGCATTTGTTGCATCCAGTGGGGACATAATTACGGATTATAATGACGCATACTGTCTTTTTACGCGTTCGACGAAGGAGCTTGCGGCAACCACATGTGACGACCCCAGGCTGGTCTCCGCTTCGTCCACAGTACAAGCCGATCCGGTGATCCACAGCGCAAACTTAAGTTGATGTATTTCCTCAGCGACCAGCACGGATCAGCTCTAGGCATGACCAAGCGGCTATCGTCCTCTTTTGGAAGACCAAACAAAGTAGTTTCGCTTTCACAGTGAAACACAGTGCCTTCAGGACATGGTGGCATGGCAACAACAATACTACAAAGAGAATAAAAGTTACGCCTTCTTTCTTTGCGTGAACATTAGGGCGGTGTTATGCAAAGCTTCCCACACAGTGATGTAGAGGTGTGGGAGTGTGTTTAAATGAGCCGTTTTAGGGGGGTGTGGTTGACTTTTAACTTTTATAAAGAATATCTGGATTTGGATTTGATACTTTAGTCTTTGCAACTTCACAGATCTTCTTTATGCATTAAGAGCTTGTAACACTCCAAAGAGAAAGGAAAAATTGAAATCGCATAATATGAGCCCTTTAAATGAAAGTCCTAGTGGAAACATGTTTATTAAAATCTGTTAATCATAACACAGAGCCACTTTAAGTCCTCTGTGCTAACTCCTGTTGTAGAAAAAAATATATTTTACTCTTTCTTATTTACTTTCTTAGACATTGGGTGGGTTTTTATATATTTTTATTTTTCCTTTTGATTTAACTTGTGTATTTCTATGTATGTCACCTGGAATGCAACAAAGACATCACACAGTAAAACAAAGAGCCTTTGAAGTCTTTAGTGTGGGTAATTTAGTCAGGAAAGACAGAGGGGTTAGCCACAAATAAAGACCTTTAACCTCACGGGTGTGAAGACACACAAACACACAGTATCAGAAAGAGCCTTTGAACACTTTAGTGCAGGAAAGACAGAGGGTTTGTTGACCTCAGAGATGTGAAGATAATAAAGCCCAGGGGGTTAGAAGGACCATTGTTTTTTCTGAAAACAGCTAGGTTTGGTTTACGGGGTTAAGTGGAAATTTACAGAGAAGGAACCTTGTAAGAAGTGGGGGGGGTGATAGCAGTATAAGAAGGCTGTCTGTTTTCAGTGTGATTTTAGGTCTGTTGTGTTTCAGGGTAGCTGCTGGAACATTGTGAACACACCTCTTTAAGGAAAATAAATTTCTTTCCTTAAATATAATTTGATTCCTTGTCTCTTACACTGGGATGCTATTTGTTAATAATTGTTTTTGCCACAACAATTTGGCGACGAGGACGGGATCTCACGGCAGTTTCTTCTGGTCCTGAGCGGATTTGACGAAGTGATCATCTCAGAGCACCAGGCTCTGGTCTTACCTCGAAAATTGAGAGAGAAGAGCCAAAACTGCTTTCAGGGCCAGAGTGACTCGGCTGAGATCAGAAAGAACCCGGTGGCAGTAAAAGCATCTCAGGTAAGAGACTGTAAATTATTTTGTGTGGTGTAATTCGATATGACTGTGAGTGAACCATAGTGGCTGACCATCGCTTTGGTGCGAGCAGAGAAGGTTTTTGCGAGGAGTGAGTTGTAACCTGAGGAATTCAAGTCAATTTCATATCGAAAACTAGCTCGTAGGTGGACGGAAGAGCCACAGGACAGAGCATTTTTGCTAACCTTGCCGATTTGAGGTGACAAAATCGGATCTGTTGAAGACGTTCAAACAGATTATTAGACGTGCGTCGAAGGAAATCCAGAAGAGATAGAAGTCAGCCAATATGGGATCACTAAACAGTAGGCCTAAGCTAGATAATTTTTATACACCAGTTTTCGGTCAAATAAAAAAGAATTATGGGCATAAGTGTATGCTAAACATAGAAAAGCTGATCAAATATCATGATTTTCCCAAAGAAGGGACATTGAGTAAAGTAAGACTGAATGTTGTGAAAGAGTCAGTTGAAAAGAACAATGAAATACAGATTGGTTGTTGTATGTGTGTTCGTCACGTGTGTAAAGGATGTGAGCAGACTATAGGTTGTTGGTTAGAAGAGGCTGAAAGAAGAGAACGTTAGCAAATGCAGAAAGAATTGGCATGTAGGGATGAAATGAAAAAAAAAAAAATGAAAGAATGTGTATGAGAAAACCATTCCATGGTTAGAAGAGGCTGAAAGACAAGAACGTTAGTAAATGCAGAAAGAATTGGCATGTAGGGATGAAATGAAAAAAAAAATGAAAGAGAATGTGTGTGAGAAAACCGCTCCACCGGAGCAGAATGCTACTAATGAAAAGTGTGTTTGTGTTTTCCAATATGCACCCGAGATCGGGTCAGCACCGCCGGCTTATAAACATCACTACCCCGTGGCAGAGCTGACAGCCCTGAAACTGGACCACGATCTCGACTGCTCTCCGTTCCAAAGACCAGCACAAAATGCAGCACAAGCGACAGCACGAGAAGAAGCAGAAGCGAGAGAAGCGCGAGCAGCGGCAGACGCAGCAGTTCACATGCAACAAACACCAATACCGGTAAAATCCTCAGCACTCGCTGCCACAGACAACGAAGAAGAAAGGGAGACGACGAAGAACCAAAGAACAGGAAGTTTTCGGGGACGCGTCTGAAATGGTTCCCAAGACAACTGATTCAGAAAGACCGAGCACCAGCATGCCGAGAGTGACAAGAGCAAAGACGATTAAAAGTGGAAAGATCAGCGTCACAGCTCCGAAAGACACAGCGGCTTGACAGAGCCTACGGACAGAGGGAACAAACCAAGTACGTGGGAAAGCCTTCTATTGAGTTATTTTCTGAAAGAACTGAGACCAGAACTTTCAAGGGGAGCAAAGGCAAGTTACGTGGAGTGGAAGTACGGGCGCTTAACTTCAGCCCTGATGCACGCTACACACGCCGAAGACCAGCTGCAGGAAAAGAAAGACAGAAAACCACTCACAATCGCGGTGCTATGTGTGTGCTACGAACGACCATGCGCTCAGAGACTGTACCAAATGCAAAGTGCAGGAGAGACGGGCACTGGAGCAGTGCGTGCCCGAATGTAAGGTCTGATTGAAACGAAAGAGACGGAGAGCAGGACGGAGATGGTCCGGTTCGAGGGGGTCGGTGGCTGACTACAAGAAAGGGAAGTGAACATTTATTTCTAACACGCAAAACACGCACAAACACAAACACATACACTGATTTACTTTCTGCTATCTGCAATGAAGAATCTGCTTGCAAATCTTTGTGTGTTTTGAGCAATGTTGTGAATGATGAAATTGAGCAGTGTTTCTGATGAATGTTTAAAACTGTACAAAAGCACTGGGTTTTCTCAAATGCCAAGATACCCAATGATAGTTGAGGTAGTAGTAATTAATTTTTTAGTCGATTCCGGAGCGTGCCAGAGCACTTTACGACCATGTGACTTGCCATGTGTGCCGAAAATGACAGGAAAAGTGTATGAAAGCACTTAGGCTTCAGGCCATTTGATCTATGAACAATTCACCGAGCCATTAGAGTGTGAGACGGATGGGGGCCGAACTCTGAAACACAAGTTTCTCTGGTCGCCCAAATGTCCCGCGCCTCTAATGGCCAGAGATTTAATGTGTGAATTAAATTTGATCCTCAGTGCTGATTCCTATGGAATTAGCATTGAGGAAGCACCACAAATTACATGTTCTAAATTTGAGCCGCAGTAGGCTTACGAATGACAGATAAAAGATGTTGATTGGGCAGAGATGATTTTGAAATTGGCTAAGGATCGAACAACACCAATCAACACAGAGTTTATGACGCCTGATAAAATGCATTGCACGTCACATGTCGTAGTTGAGCGAGACTCATGAGTATGAAGAAACTTGGTTTAGTGGTGTGGAGAATGAAAGTGTGAAATTTGAAGATTTTCTGGACAGAGAATGTGTGTGTGCTTTCTGCGAGTTTGAATGAACAACAATTGACGTTGATGATTTATTAATCTGTGCCAAAGATAAAACTACATGCATTGTCAACACTGTGACTCTCCTGAAGCATCTTGAGCAGGGGGGACACAAGGTCAGTCTTTCAAAGCAGAAGTTTGTGAAACAGGAAGTAACCTTCCTGGGGCATGTTCTCTTGCAGACTCATTGTGACAGACTGCGACCTGTGGCATATTTCTCAACAAAACTTGATGCTGTAGCTGCAGGACTTCCACACTGCCTGAGAGCAGTGGCAGCGGCCGAGCTGGCTGTGATGGCCTCGAGAGAATTTGTAGGCTACTCTGATTTGACTTTAATAGTTCCACATGCAGTCTCCATGATTTTGCAAGAGCAGAGAACGTCACATTTGTCTACAGCCTGATGGCTGAGGTATCATACGATTTTGTTGGACATGCCAAACATAACTGTAAAACGATGCACAACCTTGAATCCTGCCACCCTTCTGCCCACACAGGAGGATGGCGAGGAACATCACTGTTGTCTGTCAGCGCTCGAACAGGTGTGCACACCACGTCCAGACCTTTTAGACATACCGCTTGATAATTGTGACAATGTCCTGTTTGTGGATGGGTCTGCCTCAAAAGATCCACAAACAGGACAGAATAAAGTGGGTTATGCTATAACGACTGAATTTGAAACTCTGAAGTCTGACAAATTACCATTACACTATTCTGCGCAGGCAGCGGAACTGGTCGCATTGACCGAAGCGTGTAAACTGATGGCAGATAAATGTGTGACGATATACACAGACTCACGATACGCTTTCGGGGTCACACATGACTTTGGTGCTTTGTGGAAGCACAGAAAATTCTTAAAATCAGATGGGAGGCCGATACTAAACGCGTCTCTGGTATCGGACCTGCTCGAGGCTATTCTGTTGCCAGACAAAATTTCGATTTGTAAATGCGCAGCGCATACTAATAAAAGTTTCATTTCAACAGGAAATGCTAGAGCTGATATGGCTGTGGATCAGACTGAAGATAATACTAAAAGCACCAGTTGCGCACAAGTTGACATTAATCTTGACATTTCTCCTTGTTTACAGAGCATGCAGTCTTTTTCCACAGGAGCTGAGAAAAACAACTGGAAGGTTGATGGCGTCTGGAGATCCGTTGTTGGAACGCCCTGTTTACCCAAACATTTCTTTCAACATTATGCTAAGTTGACACATGGGTTAGACCATGTATCAAAAGGGGGAATGATTGCACAGATGAAAGAATTGTGGTTTACCAAAGGTTTCACAATATTCGCTGAGAATTTTTTTTTTGCAAAAGATGTGTTATCTGTAATACACACAATGTGGCACAGGGTGTCAAAACGCAACTGGTATCCCAACCAGACCTAGAAGGGCCATTTGAGAACACATTTTGTCAATGAGGCTATAAACAGGTGGGTCAAATGTGTTCTCAGATATGAGAACACATTGCGCCTAACACATTGCGCCAGCGGAGGCGCTATTGAACGGGAAAATCAGACGGTAAAGAACAAATTGGCAAAGTGTTGTGAGGAAACTGGACTCTCATTGGTGAAAGCACTCCCAACCGTGTTAATGTACATGAGAATGAGAAAGAGAGTCAAAACAAATTTGAGCCCATTCGAAATTCTCTTTGGTAGACCACCATTCATGGGAATAGAAGGGGGTAAAACTCAGGCTTCCATCAACGGATGTGTGTGAAAATGAAATGTTGAATTACTGCAAAGAAATGTCTTGTCTGTTGTCCAACATTTCTGTGCAGGTGAAAGCTGCCCAGAGGAAGGTTGCTGAGACGTTTCTGCATAAGATCAGGCCGGGGGGATTACGTGGTAATTCGTGACCTGAGGAGGAAGAACTGGAGGGCGAAACGGTGGCGAGGGCCATTCCAAGTTTTGCTGATAACACACACAGCGGTGAAGGTCGGAGAGAGAGCTACGTGGGTGCACGTCAGCCACTGCAGGAGAGTTCCGCCCATATCGGAAGGGCAACAGGAGGAGCAACAACAACAACAAGTTCAATAATAAGCCCCAAGATCGAGCCCAAACACCAAGCGCAAGAGCAAGGTCACTCAGGAGGAGTGATAAGGCCGGTGTGCAGAGTAAAGCTATTTGTGCAGCCACAACCAGAGACACTGATCATTACAAAGAGCTCCAATCACTAGACAAGATGGATCGTTCAAGACCGTGGTACCCATTCAGACTGCCAGGAATGTGTGGACTTTGTGAGACTGAATTCATTTTGACTTTGATATCAGTGACTGTTTGTTTGATAATTTTATGCTTATAATTGAACACATGAGAGAGGCCAGTGGTGGGTTATGTCTTTGTGGGGAGGATGGATGTACTGGATAATTCAAACTGTTTTGCCAATTGTAGTGATAGGAATTCTGATTCTGTTTTGCTTACCATGCATTATGAGATGTATTTCCAGCTCAGTACAGAGATTGGTTAGGGCTGGGACGCCCATACAAGCAGTAAAACTGACCGCTTATCCGATAGATAGTGAACACAAATGTGATGATTATGAGAGTGACGAGAGTGATGACATTTACACAGAAATGTGAAGAATGATCAGGTATACAAAAGTCAGACATGAGTATAACTGTTATGAAATGACTTGAAACAATTATAATCATGTATGAGTTTGCTTAGAATTAGAAACAAGCGTGTTTTTAAGTTATCAAAACTAATGTTAATTAATCCAAATCGTTTATCAGAGAATGATAAAGAGGAGGAATTGTTGTAGAAAAAAATATATTTTACTCTTTCTTATTTACTTTCTTAGACATTGGGTGGGTTTTTATATATTTTTATTTTTCCTTTTGATTTAACTTGTGTATTTCTATGTATGTCACCTGGAATGCAACAAAGACATCACACAGTAAAACAAAGAGCCTTTGAAGTCTTTAGTGTGGGTAATTTAGTCAGGAAAGACAGAGGGGTTAGCCACAAATAAAGACCTTTAACCTCACGGGTGTGAAGACACACAAACACACAGTATCAGAAAGAGCCTTTGAACACTTTAGTGCAGGAAAGACAGAGGGTTTGTTGACCTCAGAGATGTGAAGATAATAAAGCCCAGGGGGTTAGAAGGACCATTGTTTTTTCTGAAAACAGCTAGGTTTGGTTTACGGGGTTAAGTGGAAATTTACAGAGAAGGAACCTTGTAAGAAGTGGGGGGGGTGATAGCAGTATAAGAAGGCTGTCTGTTTTCAGTGTGATTTTAGGTCTGTTGTGTTTCAGGGTAGCTGCTGGAACATTGTGAACACACCTCTTTAAGGAAAATAAATTTCTTTCCTTAAATATAATTTGATTCCTTGTCTCTTACACTGGGATGCTATTTGTTAATAATTGTTTTTGCCACAACACTCCATTTGCTATTTCTATTATACATAATACTCTTTCTTAATCAAAAAGTCAAAGGGGGGATTTTGTCTTCAGAATCTAACTAAGCTAAAAAAAATAATAATACATAAAACAGATAATAGAGTCAGGTGTTTCAGTGAAGGAGATTAGAATTTTGAGTTGTGCTGGTACATTATAGAGTTGCACAAAGCTATAACAGGCTTTAAATCACTGTTAAAAAAAAGGAAAGAAAAATCATTATGCTATTTTCTTAATAAATTTTAAAATACTGTTGTCTTGGTTTTGTGTTTATGGACTCTTGTTTTGAAGTGTTTTCTATTCCCATTTGTTTCTGTCCTCTAGTCTAAATACCCACACTTGCGGTCTTTGCACTTCACCACTTGTCCACTCATATGACGTATTTCCTGTTGTTGGCCCAAGTGCCTAAATGAGGATGAAGACCACAAGTGTGTGTAGAACTTTTAACTACCTGATGGGACATACTAAGTATAGTAAAATCGCAAATGTTTACATATCTTTATTTTAATTTGAAATATTTTGCATTTTAAAATCAACTTCTAAATGTCTGTTCAGTAGTCCCATAACATGACACAATTTAATTTGTGGTGCTTCTAATTAAGGGATGAAAAGCAGTTGCAAATGTTGTAAAAAATAAGTTTCACCACTACTCATCTTTGCACCAATAAAATGTGAAACACTGTTTTTCTACCAAATTATATGTAATTATATCTAATTATTATATTATTATTTCTATTAAATTGGAAAGGTTTCCCTGACCTCTCGCAAGATCTCTGCAAAAATCACAATTTATTCCAAAACATGATGCATGATAGAATACACTAAGCGTGGAATAGCGCTCCGGTGCGGTATTCGAGTGTGAATTTAGTGTGCGTTAAAGGCACTGCACTTTGGCGTTCTTGAGATCTGGGACCGTCTTACACACATCCTCTCACGCATGGGTATTTGGAAAAGGGATGTTTTTACTTGTTCAGTGCCATGTGCTACCCTTTTTTGGAAAAGATGGATGTTTGGATACTTACTTCTAATGCAGGGAAGACAAAAATGGGCTATACCAAGAAGAAGTTTCTCTCCTGGGGATATCATCATCATATATCATCATATATTCTTTTTTTTCCATCTTCTCTTCTATTATTCTTCTGTTTTTATTTTTTTTAGACAGCCACGGGAAGAAGATCCAAAGAATGTATGTATTATAGTTAAGGCATAGCTAGAGAATAGCTCCGTTCCATGAAGAAAAGTAATTGTGGGTATACATTTCACAATTAGGGGCCGGAATGTTGGAGCTATTTCCTTGTTTTGTAATTAAGTTAATAATTAAATCATTTTATTTTGTTTCACATTAAATAATTTGTCTGATTATTTTATTGATGTAGACACAAAATGTTAATGTTATTATTTTAGTTAATTTGAGTATCTTTTTTGGGGACTTTTATTTTGATAGTGCTGAGCACCTGTTTGTATGTATATATTGGTGATCACAATTAGCACAGGCAGGCACTGGGAAAGGTTGTTGGTTTTTTTTGGTCTAAGAGGAAAGCCAGCAAACATTTTATTAAGGACAATAGGTCAAAAGAAAATCAAATAATCGCTGTGTTGCTGAACAGAGCCTCCAAGGTTTGAAGAGAAAGTTTGAGAGGAACAATAAGTTCAAGGAGGAGTACACCTCATTTATCGGTGATATGTTGGTTCAGAGCTATGCTGAATTGGTGCCAGTTGACCAACTGGAACAAGTGGATACAAAAACCTGGTACATCCCCCATCACGGAGTACATCACCCCAGTAAAGGAAAGCTGAGAGTTGTGTTTGACTGTGGAGCTACATACAAAGGAACATCACTAAACTGTCAGCTCTCGCAGGGTCCAGATCTCACCATCTCTCTTATTGGGGTCCTCATTCGTTTCAGGAAGGAACATGTTGTTGTCATTTCTGACATCCATCCCATGTTTTATCAAGTACATGTGCCTGATAAACATGTGAACTTTCTTCACTTTCTTTGGTGGTCTAATGGCGATACTGATCAAGAGCCAGTGGAACATCGAATGAAGGTACACTTGTTTGGAGCTGTATCGTCCCCAAGTTGTGCAAATTATGCCTTCAGAAGAACTGCAGAGGACAGTGTGTTGGATTTTCCAGATGAAGTGATCAGTACAGTTCGTCATAACTTTTATGTGGATGACTGCCTGAAGTCTATAGCCTTAGAAAGAGATGCAATTCAAATAGCAAAGGACTTAACTGCGCTCTGTGGCAAAGGCAGATTTAGTCTCAGAAAATGGGTGATTAATAGCCGCTCTGTGTTGACGTCAATCCCAAGTAACATCAGAGCAACAGAGATGAGAGAACTGGATTTGGACACGGACCAGCTTCCTATTGAAAGAGCGCTTGGTCTGCAATGGTGCGTTGAGTTTGACAAGATTAGGTTTAAGACTTCGTTACAGGAATGGCCACATACCAGGAGAGGTATTTTGTCGGTGGTCAGCTCATTGTACGATCCCTTAGCTGACATGATAAAAGGACCCAAAAAACCTAAGTTAATGCTCTGCAGAAGAAATTTAAAGTGGGATGAACAAATACCCCCTTCCTTTTTTAAACAATGGTCTGACTGGCTAACGGATCTCCAAGAAATGATTGGATTCCAGGTGGATAGCTGCATTAAACCTTCTGATTTTGGAAACTCTGTAACAGCACAAATTAATAACTTTTTAGACGCCAGTCAAGTTGGATATGGTATGGTGTCTTACCTGAGACTGAAAGATGATAACAAAGTACATGTTTCATTTCTTGTGGGAAAAACTAGAGTTACGCCCCTGAGGCAAGTCACCATTCCTTGTCTGGAGCTCGCAGCAGCAGTTCTGGCTGTCCAAATGGACAGAATGCTTCAAAGAGAGTTACAGTTTAATACACCTACAGCCTCACATCAAGGCGGTGTTTGGAAGTGTCTGATCCGCTCAGTAAGAAGCATACTCACCTCAGTTCTCGGGCAGCAGGTTTTAGATGATGAAGGCCTGCAGACGCTGTTTTGTGAGCTAGTGGCAATACTAAAAGGCAGACCCATTACAAAGGTCTCCGATGACCCTAATGACCTTGAGGCCCTCACACCAAACCATATTCTTCTGCTAAAAGGAAAACCCATCTTTCCTCCAGGACTCTTCGCACAGAGTGACATGTATATCAGGAGAAGATGGAAGCAAGTATAGTACATTGCCGAACTTTTTTGGAAAAGATGGATGTTTGGATACTTACTTCTAATGCAGGGAAGACAAAAATGGGCTATACCAAGAAGAAGTTTCTCTCCTGGGGATATCATCATCATATATCATCATATATTCTTTTTTTTCCATCTTCTCTTCTATTTTTTTAGACAGCCACGGGAAGAAGATCCAAAGAATGTATGTATTATAGTTAAGGCATAGCTAGAGAATAGCTCCGTTCCATGAAGAAAAGTAATTGTGGGTATACATTTCACAATTAGGGGCCGGAATGTTGGAGCTATTTCCTTGTTTTGTAATTAAGTTAATAATTAAATCATTTTATTTTGTTTCACATTAAATAATTTGTCTGATTATTTTATTGATGTAGACACAAAATGTTAACGTTATTATTTTAGTTAATTTGAGTATCTTTTTTGGGGACTTTTATTTTGATAGTGCTGAGCACCTGTTTGTATGTATATATTGGTGATCACACTTAGCACAGGCAGGCACTGGGAAAGGTTGTTGGTTTTTTACAGGGGAAAGAGAGGCTGCAGACACCATTTGTTTGTATGCTTGCTCAAATGGAAATAAACGGCATGAACGATATGCTTGCCTGGACATTGGACTTATGGTGCCCTGCGTAAGATGTAATCTTTAAGTGCCTCAGTGGCCGTTTGATTTTGAGTTTGTTTATTTTATTTTGATTTCTTTTTTGATTTAAGTTGAGAACAAATCACCACTACAGCTATTATGTTCACAAGTCTATAGGATAACAAGACCTGAATTGTATTTATCAGTATTTATCTTTGTATCGGTCTTCTGTATCAGTCTTTGCTTTCATCTTTCTCTGCTAAAATCTATACTTCCAAATTGTCATATTTCCACAACAGGATCAACAGTGCTTCAGACACATGTAATCTCTTCAAAACATTTAATTCTCTCCTCTGTCCCCCTCCACCACCTCCTAACACCTCTTTAACAGCTGATGATTTTGCTACATTATTCACAGACAAAACTAATACCATCAGCGGTCAGTTCTCAACTCCACACCCACGGGAACTCAAACCACATCCACTGCTAAAACTTCCCTCTCCTCATTCTGCCCCCTCACTGAGGCAGAAGTATCATAATGTCTCTTCTCTAGCCACCCTACAACCTGCCCCCTAGACCCAATCCCCTCACACTTTCTCCAAGCAATCTCCCCTACACCCTTACCAGCACATCTCTTCTCACAGGCACTTTCCCCACTGCATTTAAGCAGGCTCAGCTAACCCCACTGCTCAAAAAACCTACATTAAACACTTCACTTGCAGATAGCTACAGACCTGTATCCCCTTCTCAACTGGACACTAACCAGTCAGGTTTCAGAAGTGGTCATTTAACTGAGACTGCATTACTCGATCTATCTGCTGTTTTTTACACTGTGAATAATCAGATCCCCATCACTGGGCATCACAGGGATTCCACTTTGCTGCATTCAATCCTATCTCAGAGGCAAGTCTTTCAGGGTGGCTTGGGGAGGGGAGGATTTCAAAGCACATCAACTGCTCACTGGGGTTCCTCAGGGATCAGTTCTTGTACCACTCCTCTTCTCCAAATACACTAAATCACTGGGACCCATCATACAGGCACATGGTTTCTTCTACCATTGCTGTGCTGATGACACACAGCTCTATCTTTCATTTCAACCAAATAATCCCACGGTAACTGCATGGATCTCAGGCTGCCTGGTGGAGATCTTGTCATGGATGAAAGAACAACATCTACAGCTCAACCTGACAAATTTGAGCTCCTTGTCTTTCCTGGCAGTCCAGCACTACAGCATGACTTCACCCTCCAGCTAGGTCCATTAACAATTACCCCATCAAGTTCGGTCAGAAATGTTGGTGTAATCTTTGATGACCAGCTGCCTTTCAAAGATTACATTGCAAAAACCTCTCGATCTTGCAGGTTTGCATTGCACAACATCAGAAAGATCAGACCCTTTTTAATGGTGCATGCTGCACAACTTCTTGTCCAGGTGTAGTTGTATAAAAGTTATTTGGCGTAGACCCTATCCCTTGTCCAAATCCTAGGGATGCAGATTTGGCTGATCCTGCCTGAAGATGAAGGCAGGGGCAGAGCCTACCCCCAATGGATGGATAGGTCAAACCTGGTGGTGGTAGGGAGGATGGAGGGGGAACGTCAGCGTCATCAACTGCGAAAATTGAAACAGTGAGTTCAGTGCTTATATACTCCAGTTGTCGAGCAGTGATTGGCCAGACCTGTTAGTATGAATGAATGACGTGGCATTGGAGTCTTCCTGACAGAACTTGCGCTGAAGCTTTCACTTCTATCAGAAAGACCCAAACGGAAGGTAAACCTTTACATGGTATTTATTCCGTAAAGTGTTTGTAATGATAAATACGAGGATTCAATAGCAATTATATGAGGTCTTTATTGAGAGAAGATCAGATGCAGGAAGCATAAACTCTGGCGTGAGCCCTTGGCACCACAGGACCGCTGAAAACAACCCGACCCGTCTGGAGGTGAGGCAAGGAAGATGAAGCAGGAAGCGAAGATCCGGAAGACAGAGATGTGATGAACCAAGCGTGCTGGAAAGGTGAAGCTCACAGGAGACTGGAGACGAACACACAAGCGGGAACATCCACAACGATCTGACAAAGACAAGCAACAACAGAGAGACTAAAATAGGGACGCTGATCCATAGCAGCTGGTGCGCTGATTGAATCAGCGGATGTGCTGATGAGAGTCAGCTGGCACATGGATCAGCAGCCGCGAACAGCGACCACGACCCCCAGACACTGACAACATGAAACGAGAAAAGAAACAGCGAATCTACGATCCGTGACAGTGTTATAGATGGTGATGAGTTTAATTACAATTATTTATATATACTGTAGTTGTATAAAAGTTCTTTGGCATAGGCCCCATCCCTTGTCCAAATCACGGGGATGCAGATTTGGCTGATCCTGTCTGAAGATGAAGACGGTGGCAGAGCCTACACCCCAAAAGAAGTGTGAATTGATACCCACCAGTTGAGGCTTTTCTTTATTGGATTTCCTAAAATGAAAAATCAAAAGATTAGCATTACATTTTATGAAAAGGCATAAATAATATTTATATACAAACAACTGTATGAGCTATGTTATGAAATCATGCCATTTAACACAAAAAGACAGCGTAGTTCATGCAATAAGGAAAGTCATGATACGCCAATTTCATGAAGGGCCAAAATAGGCCAAGTAACATAATAATAGTCAAACTTACCTGATGGTCACAATAGGCCGTATTGTGCAAAGGACACAATAGGCTGTGTAATGTAAAAGCCTTGGTAGGCCATGTTAAGTGAAGGCCCCGACAGTCTGTGTATCATGGAGGCCCACACGGGCTGAGTTTTGTGGAGGCCCTGATGGGCTGAGTTTCGTGAAGGCCCCGATGGGCTGAATTGCGTGGAGGCCCAGACGGGCTGAGTTTCATGAAGGCCCCAATGGGCTGTGTGATAATAGGCCAAAAAATTTGAAAAGCCATGAAAGGCTGTATATGAGGAGCAAATGAGAACGTAACCACCACCAGTAGCTTGTTAAAGTAACATACCAAAATAAAATGTGTAGTATTGAGATAACCACGTTCTCTGCATCAGCAATTACAGGGATACTAAACCTTTACATTTTAGTAGGAAGGCTGTCAGTTTAAGTTAAGTGGTAGAAGGTAGTATTTAAGTTATAACAGCTGCTAAGAAAGAACATAAATACAATCTCCAGGACGCTACGCTCCATATGACTAGTAAGCTAATTCTCAAATAACTTCAATGTTGGCTTTTGTTCTACCCATTTAAATGATAAAATTACTTGCATTGTCCAGTATATAAAGACTGTCTCTGTTCCCCTAATAGTGAGGTGAAAATATACATTTAATTCAGGATCTAGATAAAAAAAAAAAAAAAAAACTGATTTTGATTAAAAAAATAAATGAACAAAAGCCATTTTTAAATCTTGGGCTCCTAAACATTAGATCAATCGCACCCAAAGCAATTATTGTAAATTAAATGATCAAAGATAATAGTTTTGATGTACCCTGCTTGACTGAAACCTGGTTAAAACCAAATGATTATATTGGTCTAAATGAGTCTACTCCACCAAACTACTGTTATAAGTGGTGGCGGTGTTGCAATAATATATAGTTATATTCACAATGTTACTCAGTAAACAGGATACAGTTTTAACTCATTCAAAATACTTCTACTTAATGTTACACTTTCAGATATGCAAAAGAAATCTTCCCTATCTCTTGTTCTGGCTACTGTGTATAAACCCCCCATGGCCATGTAAAGATTTCCTAAAATTATTTGCAGATTTCCTCTCAGACCTATTGGTCGATGTTGATAAAGCACTAATTGTCGGAGACTTTAACATTCATGTTGATAATATAAATGATGCATTAGGACTTACATTTACATTTAGTCACTGAGCAGATACTTTTATCCAAAGCGACTTACAAATGAGGACAATGGAAGCAATCAAAATCAACAAAAAAAGCAGTGATATACAAGTGCTATAACAAGTCTCAGTTAACTTAACGCAGTACACATAGCAAGGGTTTTTTAAATAATATAATAAAATGAAAACAGATAGAATACAAAAAGATTAGAAAGCTAGTTATTTTTTTTATTTTTTATTTTTTATTAAGAAAACAAGCAGAAAACAAATAGAGTGCAAGTGTAAAGTTTTTTTTTTTTTTTTTTTAATATAATTAGAATAGAGAGTGATAGAGTTAGATGGTCAAATAAAGATGGAAGGGATGTGTTTTTAGCTGATTCTTGAAGGTGGCTAAGGACTCAGCTGCTCGAATTGAGTTGAGCAGGTCATTCCACCAGGAGGGAACAGTTCATTTAAAAGTCCATAAAAGTGACTTTGTGCTTCTTTTGGATGGCACAATCAAGCGACGTTCACTTGCAGAATGCAAGCTTCTAGAGGTCATATAAGTCTGATGTAATGAATTTAGGTAAAGGGGTGCAGAGTCAGTGGTGGTTTTGTAGACAAACATTAATGCCTTGAATTTTATGCGAGCAGCTGTTAGTAGCCAGTGTAAATTGAAAAACAGAGGCGTGACGTGCATTCTTTTCAGCTCATTAAAAAGTAATCTTGCTGCCGCGTTCTGGATTAATTGTAAAGGATTGATAGAACTGGCTGGAAGACCTGCCAAGAGAGCATTGCAATAGTCCAGCCTGGACAGAACAAGAGCTTGAACAAAGAGTTGTGCAGCATTTTCTGAAAGAAAGGGCCTGATCTTCTTGATGTTGAATAAAGCAAATCTGCAGGAACGGACCGTTTTAGCAATGTGGTCTGAGAAAGTCAGCTGATCATCAATCATAACTCCAAGGTTTCTGGCTGTTTTTTAAGGAGTTATGGTTGATGTGCCTAACTGGATGGTGAAATGGTGATGAAATGATGGGTTTGCTGGAACCATAAGCAGTTCTGTCTTGACAAGGTTGAGTTGAAGGTGATGGTTCATCATCCAGCAAGAAATGTCTGTTAGACAAGCTGAGATGTGAGCAGCTACCGTCAGATCATCAGGTTGGAATGAGATGTAGAGTTGAGTGTCATCAGCATTTACAGGACTTGCGTTTACTTGATGAAAGACTTGAAGACTTGATGAAATCTTTTGGATTCAAGCAAAACATAAGCTGACACACTCATCGTTTTAATCATACACTAGATTTAATTATATTGCATGGAATTGATCTTAATGATATAGATATAGTACGTCAAAGTGACAATGTTAGTGACCACTACCTCTACTACTGATATTAACTATATGGCTCCACGTTATCGTCTGGGTAGAACTATTGTTCCAACCACCAAAGATAGATTTACAAATAAACTGCCTGATTTATCCCAACTGCTCTCTGTACCCATAAATACACATAAGCTTGACGAAATGGCTAGCAATATGGGCACTATCTTCTCTAATACATTAGAAGCTGTTGCCCCTAATAAATAAAAAAAAAAGGTTCGAGAAAAACGTACTGCACCATGGTACAACAGTTATACCTATTCTCTCAAGAAAGATACTCGTAATCTTGATCGCAGATGGAGAAAAACTTGGAAGTTTTTAGAACTGCATGGAAAAACAGTATGTACAGCTATAGACAGGCTCTAAAAACTGCCAGGGCATATTCACAAACTCCTAGAAAATAACCAAAACAACCCAAGGTTTTTATTTAGCACAGTGGCTAGGTTAACAATTAATCAGACGTAACCTGAACTAACTATTCCCTCACAGTTTAGTAGTGATGACTTTATGAATGTCTTCACTGATAGAATAGATAGCATCAGAAATACTATAACAAAATTTAGAATCAACAACGTCTTGCAATTCAGCTTCATTCACTGCACCCAAAGAAAAACTGCAGTGCTTTACAACTATAGGACAGGAAGATTTAAATAAACTTATTACTACATCTAAACCAACAACATGTTTATTAGATCCTGTACCCACTAAATAACTGAAAGAGTTGTTACCTTTAGCAGAAGCTTCTCAATATTATTAAATCATCATTATCTTTAGGTCATATCCCAAAACCATGCAAGCTGGCGGTTATTAATCCTCTTATTAAGAAACCACAACTAGATCCTATTGAACTGCCAATTTACAGACCCATTTCAAATCTTCCGTTTATGTATAAAATTTTAGAAACCGTTGTGTCTGCTCAATTGTGCTCCTTCCTGCAATATATACTGTTTATATATATCGACACTATAGATCATGACATACTCATAGATCACTATAACTTTGTCTATTTAAACAGAGAATCAACTCATTTAAATCTGTTAAAGTATGGAGTGCCACAAGGATCTGTCCTAGGCCTTCTGCTATTTTCAATATAAATGTCGCCCCTTGGTAATATTATTAGAAAATACAGGATTAGTTTCCTTTGTTATGCTGGTGATACTCAACTTTATATTTCAACCAATCAAGACCAGATGAAACTTCTAAAATATCTAAGCTAATAGAGTATGTTAAAAATTTAAAAGACTGGATAACCAATAATTTTCTCCTATTAAATTCAGATAAGACCTAGATATTACCTATTGGACCAAAAAACAGTAAACAGAATCTAGTAGATTACAATTTGCATCTAGACGGATATACTGTTACTTCATCTACAGTCAAAAATGTGGGTGTTATATTAGACAGCAACTTGTCTTTTGAAAATCATATTTCACATGTTACAAAAACAGCATTCTTCCATCTTAGAAACATTGCCAAGTCATGGAACATGTTACCTGTTTCTGATGCAGAAAAGCTAGTTCATACATACATGACCTCTAGACTGGACTATTGTAAGGCACTGCTAGGTGGTTGTCCTGCATCTTCAATAAACAAGCTACAGGTAGTCCAAAATGCAGTGGCTAGAGTCCTTACCAGGTCAAGAAAATATGATCATATTACCCCAATTTTACATTCTCATCACTGGTTACCGATTAAGTTCCATATCAGTTACAAAATATTACTATTTACTTTTATGGCCCTAAATGGTTTAGCTTCTTTACGTGAGCGTTCAGGCAAAAATATAATTTGGTGTTTGAGACATGAGTATCGATGCGACAGCTCAATGAGCATTCTGACTTATAGCAGACATGAACTTAAAAGCCCTGCAAGTGTTTCACATTTTCCGTTGTGAAATAGTAACACTTTAACATCATAGTAGGATGATCAAACAACCACAAACACTTACTGTTATATTAGTTCATTGCACAATATTAACAGCATGCATCCTAAAAGTGATGTCATTTACTCAACTTTCACAGAATGTTACATTTATATTATGTCCAAAATTTTATAAAAAGTAGGGCTAAAGTTTTCAAGCGACAGTTTCCCTGACAGAGTAGGGAATGTCAGTGTGATCAAGTTAAACTTATTATTATAACCCAAATATGAGAGAGGAAACCCACTAAATAGTTTTAACATACTTTTTAACAAATCTAGACAAGTTAGCTATATCTGTATGTTTATTGGTCTCCACATTGCTATATATTGAATCCTTCTCCTCAAAATTAGCATGACTTCCTCACAGATCTGCATTCAGAGCTATTGTACATCTGCCTGAGCCCACCGCGATGGATGTGCCACCACCTCGGTTCTCTGTCTGCCCCATAGGCTCCACCTCCATCACCATGGTGGCGTGTATTCCTGTCACACCTTGGTTCCTCCCTCCATTGTCACCACCATGGAGCACTGTCCTGGCTGTGGCCAGGGGTCCCACCATCATGCCTCTGCTCAAGGCTCCTCCCTGGCTCTTACCGCCATCATTTCCACCCTGGACTCTGATTGTCGTCCTCCTACCGGTCGTCCGTCTTCCTCCTGAACTTCAACCAGTTTTATCTGCTGGCCGCCTGGCTTTTTCCATCCCTTGTCACCATGCCTCCGCCATCTCCTGACCCTTCCTTCTCTGTGCTGCGAGGTCCTGACTTCCAGGAGGGGGCGATTTGTCACACCATCACACTGTTTGGACTTTATTTTCTATTTTCACTGAGTTAGTTGTCATGGTTTCTGATTTGAGTTCTTCTTTAGGTTCAGTTGTGTCTTGTTAATTATCCTTGTTTGGTCTGTGTATTTAAGTTCCTGTCTGATCAGTTTGAGATTTTGGGTCTTGTCAATGATACGTATGTTACAAGCCTTCCCTCTGTCTGGATGTATCCTCTGTGAATTTATTCAGTTCATAAATTTTTCCAAAAATAATAATAATAAAATAATAAAAATAAGGTAACTTTAAGTGTTTGTGCTTTACATGGTGTCACCAGCTGCTTATTGATGTCATGCATATTTCACAATATTCCACAAAGTCTTGTCCATTAAGTGTATTTGTGGGCTTTTACTTATTTCACTGGATATTCATTTTCTTTTAAAGCTGAAAAAATAGCTGAAACATAAAATGTTTAAATATTTAATTAAAGCAAACATAGAAGGGACATTTAGAGGTGAAGAATGTGGTCTGGAGATCAGAATATCGTAGAGATTTCTAAGGGGTTCTAATATCTAATACACATATTATAACAACCCTAGAAATCAGCTAGCAAAACCCTAACATTAAGTTTTGCATTGGAAAACCTCACTTATGTGTTATTATTAAAATAATACTATGTAGTTTTCTCAAAAAATCTTTTTTTTTTCTCCAGTTGCGTAATGCCATGGTGAACAGGCAGACGGGAAGCTTCTCTATGAAAGTGAAGAAAACTGTGGATAAAGGGGCAAGAAACTTCATCTACACACACACACACACACACAAACAAACACAAGCAATAGGTTTATCATTCTCTTATGGTGATTGTGTGTTTGTTTATGACTGTCTTAGAAGCGTGTGCTTGTTCTGCACAATGACTACTACTATACAGACATTAAAGGAACTCCCTTCAGGTAAGGTTTTTCTTTATGTATTTATAGAGCAATGTAGAACAACAGGAAAACTGAGACTGAGACAGAAGGCTGGACTAAACCCACTGCACTACCCACTGTACAAACCCGAATAGTGCAGCACTACAGCCACTACAGCACAGCTCCAAAAAGATTTTAAACATGTCTAGCCAGGGTCCAAAAGGAACACTAGCACCAGTACCAAATGTAAATAAAATGGACTTTGGCAAGAAAGTAAATGAACAGTTGGTGATCATTTCAAATACATGAACAATTCATGAACAATTCAAATAGTAGAGCAGTAATGGGCCTGGAGGGCCCCTGTCCTTCAACATTTAGCTTTAGCCCTAATCAAATTCACCTGAAAAGTCTGATCTTAGTCTGGTGGGTTTGATTTGATTTTTGAACAATTGTTGTCCATCTCTGCAGTAGACCAAGATATATCAATGTTAAGGTCAAAGAATTCATGACAAAAGCATATACTGTACCTTGAATGCAATGTAAGTTGCATTAAAGGAAGTGGAAGCCTGTTTAGAATGCCTGTTCTCAGCTACCACCCTTTGCAGCATCAGGATTCAGGTGGCTGGGCAGTTGGTGCTGGGGTGCTTTGACAAATGTAATACTGCTACCAAAACCATTCAGGCCAGCACTGTGGAAGTGGTTGTCGGGGGGCTTGGTTGTGCTCTGGGTAGGCCTTACTCCTATATTCTCAGTGTAGAGCAGTGGTTCTCAAACTGGGGTATGCGAGGTGACGGAGGGGGGTACTAAAACAAATTTCTGAATTTTGGCATTCATTTAATTCTACCCCTACTTAAAGTAACATGAAAACCGAAAATGTCTTTCTGAGAAGCAAAATTCTGCTTCTAATGTAAAAACAGGGAAATGAGAGTGCCGTAAATGGTCAAACACATGATAACCAATCAGCTTACCTCATCTTTTGTGGTCAAAACTGATGGCATTCACACAAGCAGCATGCATGTGATAGGATGCCCACTGAATATGCTTTTAGCAAATCGCACTGCTGTTTTATGTATCTTTAAAGTAGATCTTCACTTAATAGCAGGAAGAGCACATATTGACAAAGACTGTACATTGAGATCGATTTAAATTCTCTTCGATACAGACACCCTGTGCGAGTTATTGTTTTCATGTTTAAAATGCGAGCAAGAATGCAAATTTCCCTGAATAACCAAACGTTGGCAAATTTGACATTATTTTTTACAACAGTTCAACAAAAAAAGGTAATATTAAGTGAACATTTTACATTTTAAATGTATCTTACATTTTAAACAGAATATTGTCATGTTTGTTATGTCTTGCAATGTAGCCAATCACAGACATTTCTGTTGATTTCTTCTACCCAAAAAAACGTTTGGTCAGAATTCACTCACAACTGAAAACGCTGCAGTTTTTAAGTGCAATTTGCATGCTCGTAAATCATCTCATGACTAAGTGCAGATGACTAAGTGCAGATTGATTATAACAGAACTTTGCAAGATTGCGATAAACGAAGATGAGTGATGCTTTTTAGTGATAAATGGAGCACGCTTTGCGCACTTTCTAGGGTATAATCCATTTAGAATTTAAATGAACTTTCGTTTGTTGGACACATACACCCTGCAAAGTTTCAGGAATGACATCTGCATATTTATGCGGGATTCACTCTCGAAATAGCAGTGATTGGATTCACCCTTGAAATAGCAGTGATTGGCACTGAACATAAAATATATGTGAAAGCAGCATTTAATTCTGTAACCGGTCCTGGCAAAACCTCCACAGATAGCACGCGCCCCGAGCAAGATCTAATTCATGGACCAAAAATGTGTGTATAAACTTTGACATATATCAACCAGTAATTTAATTTAATTTCCAGTAACGGATGGTAGAAAGTTCAGCAATGAATGGTATGTGACTTATGACAGAATATAGTCCCACAACTGATCATTTATTTTTTCCTCACTGTGTCTCTCACATTAGGTAATAATTTGACCTCTTCCAGAGCTATTTTTCTCAGAAATATTATTTTAGTCCCTTAAATGATTCAGTGGCTAAATAAAAAGGCTGAATTATTATGACGGAGGCTTGAATCAATTTAGATAGATTTGCTTCCCATTTGGTGCATTCATTGGAAATAACTGACTCAAAAGAGTGAACCATTTGCCAAACAGTTATTGCTAGGTCATAATTTAAACAAGCATTGTAATGTAGCATAGTGTTTTGCATCACAATATTCTACACAATTAATTGTTTAAACTATTTCACTATTTTACACTATTTTAAAAGTAGTGTCATTTCTTTTTTTTCCCCAATAATGGATTACCATTTGGCAACATATTTAATTTGCAGATACATTACAACCCACCAAAAAAAAAAAAAAGATGCAGTTTATGGATTCAGGATCATTTATGGCTGGAAATACTGTCAATTTGCCCAACATTGGTTGATGTGGGGGAAAAAAACTGAGCTTGGTTATTGTACAAAATCTATAATATTATGTGAGAAATTAACAGCATTAGGAAGCTAGAATTGATTTATAAATACTATAACAAATAGAATGAAGAATAGATTGGTGATGTACATTCCTGTACTCAATTAGATGTCTATTATTTATTTCCCTTGTTTTCAGCTTAGGAGTGGCACTGTCCAGAGGTCATGGCAAATATTTCTTCAGAGGAAATCTCTCTGTTGAAGAAGGTAACTATACACTTAAATAGACTGTGTTTATTACATTTCACTTAATAGATTATTATAAATGTATGTTTGTGTATGTTGCCTGCAATATTGTGTGATTCCTAAACAGTGACTTTTTCATGATGTTAATATGAGTGAAATGCTGTGTGATGTAGTGGCTTATTGTAATGATTTTTGAATAATTTCCTTTGCTATGTAACCTTTGCCCACTGTATCAAACAGATTTAAACCCTGGCTGCATTAAACTGTTTCATAGCTAAAATATGTTTCATTAACTAAGGTATCCAGTCTATAGGCAACACTAGTCTCGAGTTACCATACCATAAATGCATAAAATAAGCAGATTTAAGTTAGAACACTCAAAATTACTAAGACTGCAAAATATTTCCATTTATATACCCACCCACATAAACAAACCACACCATATATGAATATTTCAGGCATTATACTCTACTATTATTCTTATTGGTTCATTCAATTCAATGTACCCAGCCAATCAGATTCACATACCCACTACAATTTACCTATATAACCAGGACGTACTCAATGTATGCTATGTCTGTGCGCTCCCTGTAATGATTTGTAATGATGTCAAAAGCTCTTCCTTCCAGGAAGGCCTCCATTTTCAACTGCCCAAACAACCGCGAAACACTTTTTCTTCTACTCAGAATTGGCTTTATTAGCTCCCCACAGCAGTCTAGATTCATACAATGTTACTCTTTCTCCTCCATCCAGCTCTTGTGTTAGCACTGTCCCTAATCCAGCATCACTGGCATCAGTCTGTAACTGGAAAGGCTTAGTAAAATCAGGTGGCATAAGAGCTAGCGCTTGTGTTAAGTCCTATTTTATGGTGTTAAATGCATGTTCATATTTTGTTATCCAGATTCAGGTGGTGTTCTTTGTTTGTGTGCATGTAAGGGTGTGGCCAAGAATCTCCCACAGAGAACTGTTGAGGAAGGCCACCAGGTCCGGGAACCATTTGGCGCACTCTCTCCAGATTTTCTGGGAGCAGACGCAGCCTCAGCCATTCCTGCACCATAGTATCCAGTTCAAGAGGAGCTGGATGCATTAGGGAGAACCAGAGTGGACAGTGTATTGTCTCCTTAGATGCAAACAAGTCCACCTCTGCCAAATCTACTATACCACTTCGGGGTGGAGCCTCTATTCTCGGGCCTTAGCACCTGCCTCGATAGGATGTCTGCTCCCTGACTGAGGTGCCCAGGGTGGTAGACTGCTCTCAGGGTGAGCAGTTTTCCCTGAGCCCACAGGTGGATCTGGTGTGCCAACCTGCAAAAGGCAGACCCCCCTGAAGTTTGATGTAAGAGACCACTGATGTGTTGTCTGTGCAGACAAGCAAATGGCCTCTCAAGTCTAGGAGAAAGTGTTTCAGTGAATGAAACATGGCCAACATCTCCAGGCAATTGATGTGCCATGAAAGATGCATGTCTTTCCACTGACCGTGAGCGACCCCTCATGATTGCTTCTCAGGCAGTAAGGGATGCATCTGTCATAAGCTTTATTTGACAACAAGAAGCTCCCAGCATATATATATAGATATAGATATATACACTGCATCGTAGAAAAAGTGCAAAGTGCATGTGAATTAAAACAGATGGACACAAGCAAGCTGAAGATAGCAATGTGCTGAAATGTTTGCTTGCTTGTGTCTATCTGTTTTAATTCACATGCACTTTGCACATTTTGAACGATGCAATTTCTAAAATAAAAAAGATGTTTTTGTAGACTTTTTTTCAGTCTTGAGTGGATCAGTGTGCGGTTAGCCACTCTCTTGTTCATTTTCAAGTATCCTACTGTCTCTACGCACCTGCAGTGCAAGGACCTATTTTTTCCTGTTTGGAGCGCTACAATTTTCTATAGTCCTTCTATTATGACAAACAGCACAGTTCATTGTCACTTGCATTATACAGTATGACTGGTTTTTAAGTTTTTTTTTTTGTTGTTGTTGTTGTTTTTTTTGTCTTGTTTTAAGATAGTGTATGATAGATAGTAAGCGAAATGGGAGAAAGAGGGCAGTGAGATCAAAAAAGGTCCTCATGCCAGAATTCAAATTCATGATGCCCGCAACGCAGCAGCGTTATACTGTATGTCGGCACACTGCCCACTAGGCTATCGCTGTGGACATACAGTATGATTGTTATGGAACAAAATTTACATTAAATTCTCATATATATGCTTGATTGCTTTATTTAAGGAAAGGATTGATGCAGACTACCCATTGATGTTTAATTTAATGATAATTTAAAATAATATAGACAGGTAGTGTATAAGCAAGCGTGCTTATTCCTGTGGCTCAGTGGTAGAGCATTGCATTAGCAGTGCAAAAGGTCATGGGTTTGATTCCCAGGGAACACACACATACTGGTAAAAAAAAAAATGTGTAGCCTGAATGCACTGTGAGTTGCTTTGGATAAAAGTGTCTGCTAAATGTACAGAGACCACTCATTTCAGAAGACCAGGCTTAGAGATACGGCTCTGGTTGGGGGTTCTTATCCACCAAACATTTTATTACTGATTTTTAAGCCTGGGTTAGGTGTGCAGATCAGATTGTTTGTTAGGAATTAGTATTGATGTTCCTCATCCCTGGATGTTACTATTTAATGATCATATCCTGCTGGGCTACATCATGGCATACAGTATGAATCTGAAGCAGCATTAAGCAACAGCATGAAACAGATGTTTCTTCCGTTTCAGGACTACATGATTTGGAGCATCCAGATGTTTTATTAGCGAATGAATGGTACAGTAGTATCTTAATTTGTTTTATTCAGTGTCTTTAAAGTATCTTTTTGAGGAGTCTACAGAATGTGTTTGATGTTTGCATGTGTGTGACAGATTGGTTTGATTTTTCAGGACATACTGTAACACAGAGGAACATCCAGAACACATTTTCCTATCTCAGATTGATGCCATCAAGCTGTATTTTAATGGGGAACCACATCTGAAGTGTAAGTTGAATACATATCAACACTAACATTTGTTTTGAAGACTCGGCTTTGTTTGTGTGTTGCCCAATGTTTATATACAGTAGGTGGCCAACCAAAATCCCCATTACCACCGCCACAGGGCCACTGCTTTAACTGCAAGTCAGTCGTGTGTTGAAGTTGTTCATGAAACTACCGCCAGGTGGTGCAAAGGGACTTTGCAAACTGATTGAAATTTATAATTTGTTTTGTAAATGGAGATCAAAGAACAAAATAAAACAACAATAACATTATAATATAACATTATAACATCCTTAAAACTCAGAAAATTAATTTAAAATTAATTTTTAGAAAGTTCATTTCAAAACATGTGATATTCGTAGGCAGCATTTCTCAAGTCCAGTCCTCGTGACCCCCTGCTCTGCACATTTTGTTTGTTTCTCTTATCGCTTCAGACGTTTGTTCCATTCAAACGAAAGTGCCCTGCGAAGTGTACATCACAGGATATTCCGCCATGATTCCAGTTCGAAGCGAATGTATATGTTCCATTCAAAGTGCATTGAAGTGTGCGAGACGTGATTTTAAATTGTATCAGTTTACAGAGGTATATGATGTCACACTTGCCAATGTGTGTAGACTTTGCGCAGCGCAAATCCGTGAATGAATGTCCTAAGTGAGGTAAACTTCAACAGATTTCCCCTGCTCAGGGAGTACGGTTACATTATCTGAATCAGGTGTGTTAACAGAGAGAAATACAAAATGTGCAGAGCTGGCGGGCACGAGGACTGGAAATGAGAAACGCTATCCTAATGCATTAAAAAAATAAAAATAAATAAATAATAATTTACATAAAGGCTCTTAACGCATGTTATGGTTATTAAACAGTCATTATGAAAACCATTAAACCTACACAATTTCCTTATGTTGTATTAAGGGGCTGTCATTTCAGTCTAAGTTTTTGAATGAAAAATCCTGACCTTGGTTGTTGGTCCTCTGTACAAGCCTGCACGTTCATGACACTCTATTCGCATCGCAATTTACTCTGACTCACACCATAAAAATAAAAAAAATAAGTTGTGAGAAATCAAGATTAACCGGCTAAAACATCCCATGGAATACGCCTAGAAATCATACAAAAAGTAGAATATTAACTTGGAATGTTAAGATTACATTTAAGGAGGTGTGCATTTGCCTATGCTATAAAAAAAAATTAAACGATTGAAAATGTGGCTAATTGATGAGTGTTCTAACACATTTTTTGACACTCACACTGATGCCACAAATTATGAAATGCTTGAAATTTACATTTAATAATTCACTGATGTATTTCAGCAGGTCACACATACTTATTCATTACCTGGCCTTTTTTAACACATTTATTCCCGTATACAGAGCCCATGACATGCTGAAAACTATGTCCCTGAATTAAGAAATGGATCACTTTTTATCGTTCCTTTGTATTAATTGAAACATGTTTAAATAATAATTAAACATTTATTTAAATAATAATAATAATAATAATAATAATAATAATAATAATAATAATAATAATAATAATAATAATAATAATAATACATTTTAGCATACAGAGTTTGGGCATGTGGGAGATTGGGGGAATCTGTAAAATGTAAAAAAGAAAAAAAAAAAGAAATTAGACAACAAATTAAAACTCAAGAATGTTCTCATTTAATTAGAAAACGAACCCCGATTCACAACATTCATTTCCAAATGTATAAATCTGGTATTAACCTGCACAGGCCTCAAACCTAGGCCCTTAAGCAGCCTTTGGCTGGCCGTTTACCAGTATCCTCGGCCTGAATCCAACTGGAGCCTGTGTCTTTTTTCTCTCTTTTTTGCTTCCTAATTACACTGCTGTTGTAGCCATTAAAATAGGTCAGTTTTGTTTTTAATTGCAAAGTTATATTTCTCATTGTTTCATAATTAATTAATTTAGAAAAATGTTTGGAACATTTTTGTTTGTTAAATTCAAGTTGTTGCTGTTGATTAAATGACGACCAAGCGGATAGCAGCAGACAGCTGAGTTGAGCACGTTTGATCAGTTTAACATTCTCAAACAATCACGACTTGCTTAAAATAAAATTTGTAGATATTTAACACTTAAAGCATAGTACAATGTTAGCTTAAACATTTAACGTATTTAAAAGTGCAATGTTATGTGTATATCTAAGCTTTTGTGTGGAGAGTGGGAGCTGAAGCATGCTTAATGCATAAGGCACCAGCAGGATCACTTCATTTTGTTCTTCAGTGGAAACAATTAGGCTACGCCGTCTTTTTTGCTCATACAGATAAGACAAATACTTCATTTGAAACTGTAAATGGTCTACCCTTATTTTTGTGTGCATTCACAGTATCAACAAAATGTTGTGTCTTTTGTTAAATAGAGAAAGCAAACAGGATGCTCTTGCAGTCTCGTCTGCCTGAACAGGGTAACGTTGAGCTCGGGCTGAAATGCAAAGCTCTAAAATCAGGTGCAGTTTAGCATCACCGTGTCTCAAACTGATGGTTTATATTCACAATAAGCTACAGAATACATGTAAGACTGGATCCATGAAGGTCTAATAATGACAGTAAGAGATTAATAATGTATAGTTGGGGTTTGGGGGAAGTTAGCTTCATCGTGGGGGGTTGACATAAAGGTGTGAATCTCTTGCTCTTTCATATGGAGAGTTTCTGATGAATGTTTCAAACTTGGTTTAGGCAAAGTATCTGTTTTAGGACAAATGCCTCTTTTGGTTTGGCTTTTGCAATTTTTGCAACGGCATACAGAGTATTACATACAATATAATATGGTTTTGTTTTTTTCCTCAGGAGAGACGCGGCACCTCTGAGAAAGAGACAAAGAAACTGGCCAAAAGAGATGCACGTCTGCCAAAGAGACAAAAACTTTTGTTCTCAATGTACAGTGCTCTCCATAAGTATTGGAACAGTAAAGACAAAATTGCTTTCTCTGCTGTGGAGTTAAGACATTTGCAAATATGATTAAAAGATGAATATGTGACAAAACTACAGAATGTCACATTTTATTATTAGGTCTTTCGACATATACATGTTTTACCAAATAAAAAAGACAGCACTTTTAGAGTTAATCCCACTTTTTGATGTGAGCATAAGTATTGGCACAGTTGAATTTAAGGCAGATGTAAAAGATTAAAAGCTAATATTTAGTTGCAGATCCCTTGCATGCAATCAGAGCAGTGAGTTTGCAACCCATAGACATCACCAGACTCTTGGTCTTATGCTTTGAAATGCTTTTCCCCAGCCTTTAATGCAGCCAATTTCAACTGTGGCTTGTTTTGGGGAGTTTCTGTCATTGTCCTGATCCAAAATGAAGTGCTTTCTAATGAGTTTGGTGGCATTTTCTTGAATATTGGTGGCCAAGATGATTTTGTACCCTTCCAAATTCATTCTGCTACTGCCATCATACATTAAGTCATCATTAAAATGAAGAGGTCCTGTTCTAGAGACAGCCATGCATGCCCATGCCATGACACCACCTCCACCAAGCTTAACACATGAGGTTGTATGCTTCGGATCATTTGCAGTTCCCTTTTTTCTCCACACTTTTGCTTTCCAATCACTTAGATAAAGGTTCATCTTTGTCTCATCAGTCCATCAACTCAGTTCCAAAACTCTACTGGCTCACCTTTGTGAAGAAGCTTGCCTTTCTATTTTTGGTGCTGATCAGAGGTTTGCATCTTGCTGTGTAGCTTCTGTAATTCTGTGTCAAATTCTCCTGCGGACTGTAGATTGACAGAGCATCACCCCAGCTTTCTGGAGGTCGTTGGTGATTTTACAGACATGTATTTTAGGGTTCATTTTCACAGCCTTTATGATTTGTCTGTCATCAACTACTGTTGATTTTCTCAGCTAATCAGGTCGTCGTTGGTTGCTGATGTTTCCGGTGGTTTCCAAACTCTTGATTTCTCCATGCCCTTTGTTTTTCCTATAGTTCTAATAGACTTCAGCTTTTCTTTTAGCATCCAAATTGCTTGCTTTTCTTTCAGAGTCGGCTTCCTCGTCTTCATCCTGGTTTGTGAGTGTCATCATCAAATACAAGACTAAGAATGCAGAAGCAATGGATATAACTGATAAGACACATTCCCTGCTTTAATATCTGAAGAATTAATGCAACAGGACACAGCTGAACACTTAGAAAGACATGTGAGGCAACTGTTCCAATACTTATGCTCACATCAGATAGAGATGAAACTCTAAAAGTGCTGATCTTCTTAGCTGGTAACACATCTTTGTGTTGAATCAGCCAATAATAAAATGTGACATTCTGTAGTTTTGTCTCATATTCATCTTTTAATCATATTTACAGATTTCTTGACTCCACAGCAAACAGAACAATTTTGTCTTTACTGTTCCAATACTTATGGACAGCACTGTATATGCTGCTTTATGCTGTTTTCTGTTGTTATTGTACGGGGCAACGCTGCAGTCGTTTTGGCAATACAAATGTAAAAATATATTGCAGTAATAAGAAACTGTCCCGAGATATGTAGGCTTAATCATTTTTAGTTTCATTATTGGGCAATTCCAGTGTTAGGGGCGTTACATTCGCAGTCAAAAACTGAAATATAAATTATCACAGAATTTATTCATTACCAATATATTGAACCATCTCTTTATGTTTTTCTAAATCCCAAAGTCCAGACATCAGAAAAGTATCCGTCTATGAAAGTGTTTTATAGGCTATTTTGGATTTGGGAAATACACATGCTTATGGACTTGACCCGAGTTGTTTCAGAGAAACAAAAAAAAAAAAAAAAAAAAAAAAACATTTTTATGACTCCTAGTCCACCTGAAGTCCACAATGATCTCCTTAGTCTTCTGGTTGTTTAGTTCCAGATTATTGGTGGCACACCACACTGCCAGGTGCTGCACCTCATCCTTGTAGGCTGACTCATCATCATCTATGATCAGACGTACCACCATGATGTCATCTGCAAATTTGATTATGGTGTTTGAGCCATAAACAGGAACGCAGTCATGGGTGAATAAGGAGTACAGAAGAGGGCTCAGTACGCAGCCCTGTGGAACACCATGTTCAGGGTGATGATGGAGGAGGAGAGGTTATCTAACTTAACAGACTGACGTCTGTTAGAATATTGCAAGAATATTGACATTAAGATGCAAGAATATTGACATTAATGCAAGAATATTGACATTTAGAATCCATGTATTTAGCCTAGCCTGAGATCTTTTAACGCTCCAATGCAAAAAAAAAAAACACCATTTCTTTAAAAGGGAATATAACACATGATTTATATTATATAAATAATGCTGCACACCTGTTAAATGTTTTAAATCTAAAATATGGTGTAATACTTAGCTTAGCATAAATATAAGCACAGGCTCATAAACTTGCCATTTATCCTGTTTGAAATTGTTCTAAAGGAGAGATGCATATAACTTCATAAGTACTAAATTTGCATCATTGAATGAAATATTTTATTTAGGCCTACAGTGTTTTTCTTTCATTTTCCGCCGACTGCAGGCGGAAGGCGACTAACATCGGCGAGGCAAAGCTGAAGGCTATTTGTGAAAATGCACTTTGAAGCGTTCGCTTGATAACTTGTGGTTAAAGCGCCACTCAGTGGTCAAAAGCTGCAAATGCATTTTGCAGACGTGGCGGCGCCCACAGCAGTAGAAAGCACGTTCTGGTTGGCCACCTACTGTATTCTTCATTAAAAAATAAATAATAATAATACTTACTATTGGATGCAGTTTCATGATGGGCAACAACTCTTTAAAATATATATTATAGAGTTGAAGATATATTAAAAGATATTAGAGCATGAGGTGTGTGTGTGTCAGTATATGTGTGTGTGTGTGTGTGTGCATGTTTTTGTGACATATCAGGACACAACTTTGTATAATGACATGGGTATGGCACAGGTATTACAAGGAGAGGGTGACTTATGAGGACATAACCCATGTCCCCATTTTTCAAAACGCTTGTAAACCATACAGAATGAGTTTTTTTTTTTTTTTTGAGAAACTAAAATGCACAAAGTTTCCTGTAAGGGGTAGGGTTAGGTGTAGGGTTGGTATAGGGCGATAGAATATACAGTTTGTACAGTATAAAAACCATTACGCCTATGGGATGTTCCCATTTTTCACAAAAACAAACATGCGTGTGTGTGTGTGTGTGTGTGTGTGTGTGTATGGGGGGGAAGTAAGGGAATTATCTTGTTAGTATCTTTATTGTTTTGGTAGGTGATAAGGATCTGATCCAGGAAGTTCTATTTGATGCTGTGGTCACAGCACCACTGGAAGCATACTGGACCAGTCTCGCTCTCAATAAATCTGAGTAAGAGCAGTACATTTCTATATTGCATGTTATTCCAAAAATGTCTTTATAATCTTTCATTGCAATGTAATTTATTGCATTAATTGCATTAATAATTTCTTTTCAAATAAATAGTCATCAAGCAGCTAATGTTTTTCAGTTAGTTCCCCATTTGTAAAATATATAGAGAGGTCAAATGGGTTGTGAATACCATTTCATGTTGACTTTAACTATAGAATTTTAATTCAAGAATTGTTTCTTATACACTTCATTATTCATTATGTGTTTCTGTGGTTCTCTTTATCCCGGTAGGAATTCTGATAAAGGGGTGGAGGTAGCTTACCTCGGCACTCGAACCGGACTATCACGCATCAACCTTTTTGTGATGCCAGACCAACTGACCAATCAGTTAGCAATTTATATCTTCCATGACAGAGTTCATATTGCAGTCTAAATGCAGTAGAGCAATAAGACAACAGTAACTAATCTGTAATAAATGTTGTGCAAGAGACTGTAAATACCAGTGTTGGTGGAGTTACAATGAAAAGCAACAATATTGCTAACTTGACTAAACTTTTTTCAGTAGTGTGAGAGTGCCTATGCTGGTTTCAAAATAGTGTAGCTTTTTCAGTAACAAGCTAATTTTTTTTTTTTTTTTTTTTTTTTTTTTTTTTTTTTGCAACAGTGGCCTCCCTTTCATATGTGATGTTGGAAATTCTGAATCATTCTAATGAAACCATTTAATCCCAAATGGTCCTCTCTTTCATATGCAATGTTAGTATAAATTAGAAATGTTTGAAATTTTATAAATTTATATAAGTTAGGTAACACTTTATTTTAGGGTCTCTTAACTAGTTGCTTATTAGCATGCGTATTACTAGAATATTAGCCATTTATTAGTACTAATTAAGCACATGTTAATGCCTTATTCTACATGACCTTATTCTACATCCTTAATCTTACCTAGTACCTAAACTTAACAACTACCTTACTAACTATTAATAAGCAGCAAATTAGGAATTTATTGAGGGAAAAGTCGTAGTTAATAGGGAATAAGTGTTCCCTATTCTAAAGTCTTACCATAAGGGAGTATAAATATAAATCTGTGTAAAAAATAATAATAATAATATTACATGTAAAAATAATAAATGGCTGTGTATTTAAATTTTAGCTGTATTTAATGTAAATTCATCAGTCCAATTTGATGTTATTTCCCTTGAAAATGAAATTCATTAAAAAAACATCATTGTTTTTATCTCAGACAACTACAGCTGTACAGCTTTCATGTACAGCAACTATAGCTATCATCTGCTGTATTTTAAACTATAAAATCGGCTAGTTATATTTTTTTAAGATGATGCTTCCATGGGTAGCTTTAATGTAGTTAGCTCATTTTTCTTAGTAACTGGAAGTACTTCCCTGGAAGTAGGGAAACATTTGCTACATAGGTAGCTGGCACTATGGAAACTCTAACCTTGAGTGATCTCTGAAGCTGTTTAACATTGTGTCAATGCAGATGATGTTTGACAATCCACATATTTGAATATTACCATACTCTATGACAGTGAGTTATCAGTTGTGCGGCAACTATAGGCAGCTTCTCCTTCTCTCCTATGAGGGAAAGGTTATGTTTATGTTGAAAATTTAATGCCTTTCAAGTCACTTTGATGCCGTGTCAGTAGCAGGTGCTAAGGGGATCATATGCCTACCACACTGTGCCACAGCCAACACATGAAACAGTGTGTTCTAGTCATCAGGGTAATTAGAAGCACCAAGGAATTAACCCTGTGCCGATGCTTGTTCTTTGAAGGGCTAACATTCTGCCTTGCAGATTTTAGCTCAGACTCTAATCAATTACATATGAACCATCCAAAGTCTTCCGGATTACTTGAAAACAACAGCCAGGGGCATAGGCGTATGTAGCCCTCCAAAAGCAGGGTGGAATAACCTTTGACACTGTCACAGTGTGTTGGAAGAGAAGGCATGACCAGAAGAGATATAATCTCTAACAGGGTATCACACAACAATAAAGTGACGAGACCGAACACAAACCAAAGACACAGAGGGCTAGAAATACACTGGGCAATCAACTCAAAACCTGGATGGAGGAGCTGTGGTGGAGGCCTGGAAGGTGGAACCAGGGATTCGAGCTCCTTCATTGATGCTGGCAATGGAGACCCAAGCAGACACGGAGCCTGGACGACACAGAGGTTCCTGTAGCAGCAGGCACCTGTGACCGAGGTGAAGACGTGGTTCTGGAAGATCACAGTGGAGCCGGAGTGTCTGGGGATGTGGGTAAATCCGGAGGGAAGGAGGAACATGACAAAGCCAGGAGGATGGAGGTGAAGCCAGAGGAGTGGAATCCTGAGGTGGCGGGTGGTCAACGACTGACAAAGGTGGAGCTGGAGGGATGAGGAAGCCCGGTGGAGCCAGTGGGATGATGGGCCATGGTGGAGATGAGGGGGCTAGAAGCTAAGATGGAGTCGATGGGTCGCAGGGCTTAGTTGGAGTCAAGCATCCAGTGGTTGGAGGCAGAGACATGGGATCCTCATGCCTGAGGGGAGCTTGAGACTTGAAATCCCGATACAAACCCAGGCTGATGGCAGGCTGAGGGGATGACAGGTGGCAGTGGAAATAAGTGAATAAGCCTGCTGAATCCAAAGCGACGATGAGTCACATCAGGCACTCACTAACCCACTTATTTTCTCTTCTACTTCCCTCAAGCTTCCCTATGCAGCCGTCTGGCAGCGTTTGCACCCAGTTCCACGTATACACATAAACACACACTTACAATGAACAAACATACATTTACACCTACGTATTTTTTTATTTTTTGGCTGATCATTTTGAACTTGGAATTCTTGATTGCTGTGATATATTGAAACTAAAAGACAAATACTACTGTGCTTCCTTTAAGTTTTTATTTATTTATTTATTTTGAAAACAAAATAAATAAAACTTTCACCCCCATGGACTAATAGTTTGATACCACATCAAAGGAATCTGGTTAAAGTGTGAATTGGTTGATAATTGTTTTGTGTTGATAATTGTGTTTGAATTTTTTGTTGGTGTAAGTGAACAATACATCAATTATGTTTTCTCAGCCAGTTTTTATTTTGTGTTTGTAACTGATGGTTTGATTTATCCTGGGTTAGGAATTGTTCGTCTGAGCTTCCTGCATTCAGCTCCCGCATTCCCCTGAGCGCTTCAGCACCAATGAAAGAGCTATTTACTATTTCTAAAAGAGTAAACAGGTTGAGTTTGCATTTTTTTTAAAGATGTCATTCTGCCCGTGTGTTTCTGGGTGCGGTCGATATATGGCTCCTCGTGACGGCCACGATCGCTGTGTCACGTGTCTGTGCTTTCAGCACGCTGAGACTGCGTTCGTGGATGACTCATGTTCTCATTGCAGGGACATGACCATCTTGCCGTTAAGATCGAGAATCGATTACCTTAAAAGGTATAGTGTCCCCTCTGCCACACTCCGTTCTAGCTCCTCTTCTCGTAAGAGGGCTACTTCGGCTGGTGGCCAGGGTGATCTGAGGGTTACCGTGTGGGCTTCCTCGACGAGCCAGCCTCCTCGGGCCACACCCCCCTCACAAACCAGCCAGTTGAGTTTTCTGGACCCTCTCAGGCTCCTGACATCTCATTCGGGGCTCAGGAGGAAGACCTAATGTCAATCGCCGCATCGCAAGGAGGGGTTGAGTCCTCAGGAGATGAGGATTCGGCTGCGTTGCCTCCCTCAGGAGTGCCAGTGTTGCCCGAGTCTGATCCCGAATTGACGGTCGTGCTTTCCCGGGCATCTGAGAGCATCAGGCTTGAGTGGAATCCTCCACCCTGTCCCGAGTGCTCGTGGCTGGATGATTGGTTCCCCGGGGCTGCTCGTGCTGATCAGTAACCACACCCCCCCCCCCACCTGCTGCTTCCTTTCTTCCCGGAAGTCCACCAGGAAGTGACCAGTTCATGGAAGGCACCTTTAACTGCCCGAAACCATTCTGGTGCTTCCTCTGCCTTCACTGCCCTCGATGGCGGAGCGGCCAAGGAGTATGCTGGGATTCCCCCATTGGAGCACTCTGTTGCGATGCAACTGTGTCCTCAGAGCACCTCTGCATGGCGTGGTGGTCCCAAGCTTCCCTCCAAGGCCTGTAAGTTCTCATCCAAACTTGTGGCCAAGGCTTACAGAGCTGCGGGTCAGGCCGCTTCTGCCCTGCACGCCATGGCCACCCTGTAGGTCTTCCAGGCCAAGGTGTTCAAAGAGCTGCACGGGGGCAGTGCTGACCCAGGGATTTTGCAGGAGGCGCGCACTGCTACCAACCTCACTTTACGGGCGATGAAGGTTACTGCGCGCTCCTTGGGTCAGGTGATGTCCACCTTGGTGGTCCAGGAGCGCCACCTATGGCTAAACCTGGCAGACATGAGGGAGTCTGATCAGACTCAGCTCCTCAACTCCCCGGTTTCCCAGGCTGGCCTCTTCGGCGACGCGGTGGAGAATTTTGCCCAGCAGTTCTCTGCTGTCCAGAAGCAGTCTGAGGCCATCAAACACATCCTGCCCCGGTGGCCCGCTGCTGCCTCCACACTGCCGCTGGCGCACCCACCTCAGTCTGCTTGTCGTCGAGGGCACCCCCCTTGGCCAGTGGTACCCAAACCTTCATTAAAAGAGCTGTTTCCTCTACCTCTGGGTCCCAAGAGGCCTCGGACGACAGTTGGTGACGTGCTTCCTCGCCGCTCTCGTTCCCCTCTCCCCTTGCCAGTTTCCACGCAGAGCCGGCTCGAGAACGCAATGCCTTCTCATGCCCTTTTTGCCACTCGGAATCAGACGAATCATCCGAATGATCAGGCTCGGCTACGCGATTCAGTTCACCCTGGCGTCCCCCCAGGTTTCAGGGTGTTCGCACGACGATGGTGGGCAAGGATGCTCCTGTCATGCGTGCGGAGGTCGCGACCCTGCTGGCAAAGGGCGCGATAGAGGTCCCTCCAGCCGACATGAAGTCCGGCTTTTACAGCTCCTACTTCATAGTACCCAAGAAAACAGGTGGGTTACGGCCAATCCTGGACTTGGGTGCCTTGAACCGAGCTCTTCACAGACTTCCATTCAAGATGCTAATGCCCAAGCGCATTTTCGAATGCATTCGTTCGTTGGATTGGTTTGCAGCAATCAACCTGAAGGACTTGTACTTTCATGTCTCCATTCTTCCTTGACACAGACCGTTTCTTCGGTTTGCTTTCGAGGGGCAGGCATATCAGTACAAGGTTCTCCCATCCGGGTTGGCCCTGTCTCCCCGTGTCTTTACAAAAGTCACCGAGGGAGCCCTGGCTCCTCTCAGGGAACAAGGTGTCCGTATCCTCAACTACCTCAATGACTGGCTGATTCTAGCTCACTCTCGAGTGCGGTTGTGCAAGCACAGGGATCTGGTGCTCAGACACCTCGCCCGTCTGGGTCTTCGGGTCAACTGGGAAAAGAACAAACTCTCCCCTGTGCAGAGGATCTCTTTTCTCGGTACGGAAATAGACTCGGTCGCCATGCTTACGAGCGAGCACACGCAGTCACTGCTGAATTGCCTGAGTCAATTCGAGGGCAAAAGAGTGGTTCCACTGGAACTGTTTCAGAGGCTCCTGGGGCATATGACATCCGCAGCGGCAGTAATACCGTTTGGGTTGCTCCATATGGGACCGCTTCAGCACTGGCTTCACGACCGAGTCCCGAGATGGGCATGGCAACAGGGCAACTCGCTCGCCATCTCCTCTTGTGGAGTCAGAAGCATCTGAGGTTGCTTCGTGCCATTCACATTCCGGGCAGGCTCAATCGTGCAGCCAACGAGCTTTCATGTCAGCAGTCTCGCCCCGGGGAATGGAGACTCCACCCCCAGTCGGTACAGCTGATTTGGGAACACTTCGGAGATGCTCAGGTTAACCTGTTTGCCTCTCCAGAAAATTCCCACTGCCAGTTGTTTTACTCCCTGACCGAGGGCACCCTTGGCACGGACGCTCTGGTGCACAGCTGGCCGCTGGGCCTGCGCAAGTATGCGTTTCCCCCAGTGAGCCTTCTTGCACAGACGTTGTGCAAGAGCAGGGAGGACGAGGAGCAGGTCCTCATGGTTGCGCCTTTTTGGCCCGGCCGGACCTGGTTCCCCGAACTTGTACTTCTCGCGACAGCCCCTCCCTGGCCAATTCCTCTGAGGAAAGACCTTTTTTCTCAGAGACGGGGCACCCTCTGGCACCCGCGTCCCGATCTTTGGAACCTACATGTGTGGGTTCTGGACGGGTTACAGAAGGTTTAGGTACCTTGCCACCTCAGGTGGTAGCTACCATCACCTCGGCTAGAGCCTTGTCTACCAGACACGCCTATGCTTTGAAGTGGACCCTCTTCGTCACCTGGTGTTCTTCATGTCATGAAGACCCCTGGAGATGCCCGATCGGGTCAGTGCTTTCCTTTCTTCGGGAAGGGTTGGAACAAAGGCTGTCTCCTTCCACCCTAAAGGTCTATGTGGCCGCCATTTCGGCTCACCATGACCCTGTTGATGGTAAGTCTCTTGGGAAGCATGATCTGGTCATCAGGTTCCTGAGAGGGCCCAGGAGGCTCAATCCGCCTCGCCCTCATCAAGTTCCCTCTTTGGACCTCGCAGTTGTTCTATCGGCACTGCAGAGGGCTCCCTTCGAACCCTTGCTCTCAGTAGAGCTAAAGTTTTTATCATTGAAGACTGCGCTCCTGACGGCTTTGGCTTCGGTTAAGAGGGTCGGGGACCTGCAGGCATTTTCAGTTGACGAAGCGTGCCTGGAATTTGGGCCGGCCAACTCTTATGTTATCTAGAGACCCCGGCCTGGATACGTGCCCAAAGTTCCCACCACTCCTTTTAGAGATCAGGTGGTGAACTTGCAAACTCTGCCCCAAGAGGAGGCAGACCCAGCCCTGGGGCTGCTCTGTCCAGTACGTGCGCTCCGCACTTATGTAGACAGAACTCAGTGCTTCAGGACCTAAGACCAGCTCTTTGTTTGTTACGGAGGCCAGTAGAAGGGAAAGGCTCCAAGCAGAGGTTATCCCACTGGATAGTGGATGCTATTGTCCTGGCTTATCAGGCTCAAGACCTGCCATGCCCCCTAGGGGTGAGAGCTCACTCAACTAGGAGTGTAGCCTCCTCCTGGGCGCTGGCGCATGGCGCCTCGCTAACAGACATCTGTAGAGCTGCATGCACTGCAGCACTTGCATGCATGCCCTATCGGTCAGCCCTGTGTGGGACTAGGTGCCTCCATGTGTTGTGATTCCCCTATTCCGGGCAATCCCACGTGTGTATTTCCACAGTAAGTCTCTTCATAGCATGTGTCTTTCCATTGGCAAGCACCTTGCCAGCTCTGTCGTTGAAACTTCCACCCTGCGGGCTGGGTACCTCAGAATTCATGTGTATCACCACCTCTCGGTTGATACCTGCCTTTGTAAGTCCTCCTATGAGCAGGCAGCCTGCTAGCATACGTCCAGCTGGAATATGCTACCCAGTGTATTCTGTGTCAGGTATAGGCCCACACTCGTGCTGGCTTCACAACAAGGTGCTATCACTCACACGGGTCACTGGAGGACAGCCATGTGGCATTTTGTAAGGGACCCCATTCGTCAGTCTCTTTCTGACGTAACGTAGAACGTGACCGACTGAAAGGAATGTCTAGGTTACGTATGTAACCCTCGTTCCCTGAAGGAGGGAACGGAGACGTTACGTCCCTTTGCCACATCACTGTTCCCCTGTACGGCCGGGTCACTGGGCTCGGCTCCTCAGCAAAGACTTGAATGCGAGTTGCTTGCACTGCTCCTTATATACCAACACAGTGGGGCGGACCCGCGATGCAAATACCGCAGATCAAGGTACATTGTGTACCATTGGATCGTTTTGTTACCACTCGAAGGTGATTGGGCTCTCGGGCGAGACCCCATTCGTCAGTCTCTTTCTGATGTAACGTCTCCGTTCCCTCCTTCAGGGAACAAGGGTTACATATGTGACCTAGACGTTTTTTGAGCGCAAGTTATTCCATAATGGATACAAACAATAACTCTCCCCGAAAAATGAGACATAAACAAAGGAATATCCATTCATATTACAATGCTATGTTTCGTTGGACTAAAAGTGCTCTGGGGGATGTTGTTCAGTGGACCCTTTCCTTTCTTACTAAACTGGGATTTATAGCAGTAGATGCGTTTGTGACTTGTTATTATGATGAAGCTGGTACTGTATGTACTGCGTTTTTATTATGCATGTTTTGATGTGTACTGCTTATACAAATTTGGCAAATACATTCCTTATAAGATTTCCATTGAAAAACAGGGTAACACTTTATTTTAGGGTCTCATGGGGTACGTGACCTTATTCTACATCCCTAATCCTACCCAATACCTAAACTTAACAACTACCTTACTAACTATTAATAAGCTTCAAATTAGGAATTTATTGAGGGAAAAGTCATTGTTAATAGTGAATAAGTGTTCCCTATTCTAAAGTGTTACCAAAAACAGCAATCTGTCGTTGATGCTTGAGGATTTGACCTTTAGAATTATATATTCTTTTTTATGATTAGTTTTGTCTCTTTTCATTTAATTTATTCGTAATCATTATGATGTGCAAACAAAGAGCATTCAGTGCACTGGCGTCCAGGTGTGGGTTAACAGGTTAAAATCTACCTGGCACCCAAATTAAAATATTATAAGGAATAGGCTACGAATATTAAACAAATGAAGATGACAAGCTAAGTAAAATATAATGAATGTAATATATTGCCCATATGTCAGAATTCTCTTCTCTGGAGTTATTTTTCTAGCTGACTATCAACTTTGTGTACAATGAAAGTCTTTTCTGAAGTAAATGTGACGTTATGTGACATCTACATTTACTGACATATTTATGCAGTTAGTAATTTAGTTAGTTTATTTATAGCACATTATAATACAGCAGAGCATTGACCAAAGTGCTGTACAAAATCAACACAATTTAAAAACACTTCCACACCATAACACACAAACAGGACAGCTAAAACAATACCTCAACACTTAGCTGACTCAAATGCTAAAGAAAGAAGATGAGACTTAATTTAGAGTTGGAGCATATCTAATATTAAACACAGCTGAAACACTGTGAGCAATACAAGTCAAGTCAAGTCAAGTCACTTTTATTGTCACATCACCACAGCACATGTGCCTTGGTGAGTGAAATTCTTGGGAGCTTGCACCAGAAATTGCAGAAACAGTTAACATATAACCATACAGACTTCAACAGGTGAAAATATGCAATATGCACATACATATAGTCAGTACACACAGTGTACTATTGGACATACTTACAGTTAGCACTACACGTTTTACGCAATATGTACATACATACAGTTAGCACTACACATTATACACTATACACAGAATGTACACATTCTACATTATGTAGACATATATATGCATGAAAATATGCTAAGGTGCAACAGAGTGTACATGGGCTGGATACAGAAATGTTATGGATGTGCATTGGATGGAATCCAGTGGTAGCAGGTAGATTATTGTATTAATAGTTTGGTGTTGAACTGTTAAAGTTAAAGTGCAGTGTGTGGCATACCATATTGTGGAGTATGCTGTAGGGTGTATTAGTTCTGACTGTTCATAAGTCTGATAGCCTGAGGGAAAAAGCTATCCCTCAGTCGGCTAGTGCGGGATCGGATGCTGCGGAGACGTCTTCCTGAGGGCAGCAGAGAGAACAGTCTGTGGGAAGGATGGCTGGAGTCACTGATGATCCTCCGGGATTTCCTTATACACCGCCTGGTGTAGATGTCCTGGAGGGAGGGAAGCTCACCTCCAACAATGTGGCTGGCAGTTCGCACAACCCTTTTCAGAGCTTTGCGTTTGCCAGCGGTGCTGTTTCCAAACCAGGCAGTGATGCAGCCCGTCAGGATGCTCTCTATAGTGCAGGTGTAGAATGATCTGAGGATGCTGGGGCTCATTCCAAACTTCCTCAGTCGTCTCAGGAAGAAGAGGCGTTGATGTGCCTTCTTCAGCACTGCATCAGTGTGTGTAGACCAGGTGAGATCTTCACTGATGTTTACACCGAGGAACTTGAAGCTGCTTACCCGCTCCTCAGGTGTCTTGTCGATGGTGATGGGTGTGTGTTCTCTGCTCTGTCTCCTGAATTCTACCACCAGCTCCTTGGTCTTGTCGATGTTGAGTGAGAGGTGGTTCTCCTGACACCATTTAGTCAGGGTGCTCACCTCCTCTCTGTAGGCCGTCTCATCGTTGTCGTTGTCGTTGTCGGAGAATTAAGAGACATTATTAATTTCATTAAGTTGTTCCTTTTCTTTCAACACCATCCAATGTTTGTTCATGTTTATTTTTTATTCACATAACTCTTGAACTGAGGTGCAACAGCAAACACCACATTAAAGAGCGTCAAATGCACAAATGCAAATAAAGAGGGGTCTGCTGCACAACAGCCCTGAAAGGGTGATAGTGCCATAATGTTCATCAAGCCCAACATCTTGTGAAACATTTACAGTGGAAGAGCTATGGTGCTGTCATACAAGTTTTCATGGTTAATTGAGTTTCATTCTTTAGAATTCTGAAGTGCTAGGCAGTCCAAATGTGTAACAGACTGATCTCTGCCATTACACAAAATCTTAATTAAAAAATAATGGATAAATCGTCCAGATAATTCAGAATGTAAACATTGTGCATGTGAGTAGCATGTGTGCATCTAGTGTACAGAAAGCTAAGGACAGGCCGAAGCGAACTGAACCTTGAACTATAATGTTGTACCTCCTAACATAACATATGAACATTTTTCAGGTTCTCTAATATGAGTCCGTCCAAAGACAAAACTTGGTGTTGAAGGTTTTTTGTGTGTGTGTGATAATCTTGAATGAAGATGTGAACAGTGTACTAACCAAGGCACTTAAAGGGTTACTCCAAACCAAAATGAAAATTTTGTCATTAATCACTTACCTCCATGTCGTTCCAAACCCGTAAAAGCTCCATTCTTCTTTTGGAACACAATTTATGATATTTTGGATGAAAACCTGTAGGCTTGAGACTGTCCCATAGAATTCCTTTGTCAACGGTCTTCCCTTTTTGTAAGCGAAGTAAACAAAAATAACGACTTTATTCAATAATTCAATTTGTCAACGGTCTCCTCTGTGTCACTCCATATCACCGTGCTACGTAAGCTCTTCTGTGTCCTCCAAGTCACAAGGATGCGCTATTTTATTTCAAATCAAATCTAAATACACGTAGAAACAGTACATCCTTGTGGCGCGGATGACACAGAAGAGCTTACGTAGCACGGTGATATGGAGTGACACAGAGGAGACCATTGACAAATTGAATTATTGAATAAAGTCGTTATTTTTGTTCACTTCGCTTACAAAAATTGTTCCCGTTGCAGATTGCACGTCTGATGGCAGATGGAGTATTCTGATGACAACTTTCATACCTTTTATGGACCTTGACACTGTTATTTATTTGGCAGTCTATGGGACAGTCTCAAGTCTCCAGGTATCTTAAATTGTGTTCCGTAGACGAACGGAGCTTTTACGGGTTTGGAACGACATGGGGGTAAGTGATTAATGACAAAATTTTCATTTTAGGGTGGCATATCCCTTTAAGTCCAAAATGGACTGAAGCACTCTGGTGACATATCATCAGAAAAGAAAATTGCTTGAATTGGCTTGAATTATGTTCATTTTAGGCTTCAGTGAGTCACTCCTGGAAAGGAGTTCTCAAAGTGTCAGCATCTAATAAAGCACTGATATGACTGATGTAAAACTGAACTTTTTCTTTAAATAGTAGCTTGTCTGTGAACTCTTTTATTAGTAATAGTAATAGTAGTAGTAAATTAAATTAAATTAAATTAAATTAAATTTAAATTAAATGAAATTAAATGAAATTAAATGAAATTAAATGAAATGAAATTAAATTAAATTAAATTAAATTAAATTAAATTAAATTAAATTAAATTAAAATTAAATTAAATTAAATTTATGCATTTAGCAGACGCTTTTATCCAAAGCGACTTACAGTGCATTCAGGCTATCAATTTTTACCTATCATGTGTTCCCAGGGATTGAACCCCCAACCTTGCGCTTGTCAACGCAATGCTCTACCACTTGAGCGACAGGAACACAGTAGTAGTAGTAGTAGTCAAGTCAAGTCAAGTCACCTTTATTTATATAGCGCTTTAATTAAAAAAGATTGCGTCAAAGCAACTGAACAACATTAATTAGGAAAACAGTGTGTCAATAATGCAAAATGACAGTTAAAGGCAGTTCATCATTGAATTCAGTGATATCATCATGCAGCTCAGTTCAGTTTAAATAGTATCTGTGCAATAATTTGCAATTAAGTCAACAACTCGCTGTAAATGAAGTGTCCCCAACTAAGCAAGCCAGAGGCGACAGCGGCAAGGAACCAAAACTCCATCGGTGACAAAATGGAGAAAAAACCTTGGGAGAAACCAGGCTCAGTTGGGGGGCCAGTTCTCCTCTGACCAGACGAAACCAACAGTTCAATTCCAGGCTGCAGCAAAGTCAGATTGTGCAGAAGAATCATCTGTTTCTGTGGTCTTCTCCCGGAACTGCTAGTAGTAGTAGAAGTAGATAGACAAAATGTATGCATAGTAGCTTCCCCAACACTGGCTACAAAACAAACTGTTATTTTGAGTAATCTGTGTCAAATGGACACTACAATAAGTGTTACCCAAACATGAACCTAGATTTATCTTCCAGAATGTCAAATATTATTAGCTTAATATCCATTGTATAACAGCTTGTAATAATGAGTATTGTGTGTGTTGTGTGTTGTAAGAGACTTCCTGACTGGAGAGGATAAGGAGGTGGTGTTCAGTGCTGATCATTTTCCTTTGTGGTACAAGCGGGCTGCTGAACAGGTGCCTGGAACCTTTATCTACTCCCTTCCTTTCAACACAGGTGATTATACACACACAAAAAAATTGATTGAACCAGGCACAATGCGTTGAGTAATTTCTTTGTCTATACTTAATGTAAACCTGCTGTCAAAAGATATTTACTGTTTAAAGGAATAATTCACCCAAAAATCAAAGTCGTCATTAACTCACCCTCATTTTGTACCCCACTATTGCTGGTGTGTTCTGGTTAAAAATAACACAGATTTACAAGGAAAAGATGAAAACATCCAAATGTTTTTTATTTTTATTATTATTTTTTTTTTACTACAAATGCGCCCTGGCGCACGGACCATTTTTCCGTCGTTAAAATAGCAAAAGTGGATTTGGACACGCCTTGAGTGCACCTGCGCCGTGTGCTTTACACTTTGCATTTAGATCGTTAAAATAGGGCCCTAAAAGTTTACTCCCCTTGTGTAGACCTGATTAACTTGCTTACCACAAAACTAGCCTAAATGGCTGCATCAGTTTTTTTTTTTTTTTTCTCATTGAAATAAATATTATTTCATGGACAAATCTTTTTAGATAGAGCTCCATCTCCTCCCCCTTAAAACAAGCTTACTGCCCTGCAGAATTAGTGGAGTAATGATGCATGACATTGTATTCTTTTAGAAAGATTTGTTAGGAATAAACAATGGATTATTTACCATTCATCTTAACTGAACACTGTGAAAATGCAGTGAAATTACAGAATATTCATGCATGCTAATTACTAGTGTTACAGCATTTTTTACTGTAGTAGTTCTGCAGTTAATTAAAATGAAATGGCAATCATATCCACCTTTTCCCAAATGTGTCTACTGCCTTTTAAATAATGGATAGCATTTCTGATTTGAGGAGCTTCCACTCAAAAAGACTGCAACAAATAATTATGTCAAATAATAATGTTGCAAATAATCCTTATCCATTTCTCTAAATGAGCTGTACATTCTCTGTCAGGAAAATATTCTAGTGCTTGGCATTTCAACTTGATTTTGGCATCATAAAAATATCTGTGACAAAGTCTCTTTTCAGTTTGGTGTGTTCTGTTTCCTTATTTTCTTTTTTGCTTTTTCTGTGGAAAAGACAACACATACTGCACTCTTGTGGTAGCAGTATGAAAAGTTCACTGGAATGCACTGGAATGAATATCTTGTTTTCCCAAATTCGCATTCAGAAATTCTCTTTTCTTATGTTTTTACATGATCGCTTTAAAACTTAATTCTCTTGCCTTTCTCACCTCTAATCCCTATCAGTGCCCCCCCCCCACACCCACTGTCAAAGTGACAAGGCATTTAAAAATATCCATTAGTGTTCCAGATAATAATTTCAATTCAAGCTACATGCACGTATGCTATATAATATAGACTTACAGATATCAGTGCAATAATATTTAACAATAGTTGGTTGATGTGGTTAATGTTAAAATGTGGGAAAATTAATTCAGAGCTTGAGATCAGTAGAACACAAAACAACACACAGTTCCACATTAAAACAGAAAGTGCTGGCCTGGTCTTCTCTATTTGTTTTAAATTAACTTTGTCATTGTGTTTCAGGCTCTGAGAATAAGAGTGTGGTTTTGGCCAGCAGTTCCATTCATTTGTTGGATGAGAGAGAGTCGCCCATCGCTGCAGGTACCACACTCGTCCTTTAACCTTGCATAAATATCACTTCTCATGTTACAAAATCTTGTGTTTTTATTGTTGTTTCTGTGCACTGGATGTGTTTATGCTAGAGAGGGATTGTGAGATGGAGAACTAAAGACATAATCCATGTGAGCAAAAAATCACGCTAGACAAACAGTAGGAACGGATGAAAGGGAAAAGAATAACACAGAGAGAAAATTAGAAATTGTCTGCTTGAACATAAGCCTGGAGGGGCACTCACTCACTTACACACATACACGCACACACACATACCCTCATGCACAAATGATTCATGTTATAACTGACAGAGAAATGAAGTAGAACAGACAGATTTTCACCCTCTACTGCATATGATTCATTGTTTTGCTGGAGTGTACATACACACAACTAAAATCAAGTTCTATACAGTGTTTCATGTTGTTTATTGTATATATTTTACATTTTATGTATCTTTTACATCTTTTATTATTATGCTTTAATGCTAGTAACTAATGAACATATTTAACAAAACAATTTTAATACAAACACATACACATATACCACAGATATATGTCAAATTGAACTTTCTAGCTCAATGAGTGTTGGTTGATTTGATTTGAAACTAATAATTATATATATTTTTAAAATAATGTTCATACACTGCTTCAGACGTGATACTGCTCAGTTTCACAAGCGCTTTGCAGCACACACTAATGCAACCTGACATGCTGATGACAGAACTCTCTTGTGTAACCGGGGCATGTGTGTCCTTGGTGTGTTTTAAAGGCTAGTTTACAGGATTTCTTCCTATAATCACAACTTGAATATGATTTGTGCTTGATGACAGCCAAAGCATTACATTCAAATTCAATTCAATTCAATTTTTCCAGTGTGTTTGAATGTGCCACTTTTCACTATAGTTTAAAAATAATAAATATATATATATATTTTCAAATGCTCTTCTAGTGTGGCCGATGTATTTTAAATAATATTAATATTCAGTTTACTTTCTAAAACACTTTTAACTTAAAGACTGCTTGAGGATCAAAAAAAAAAAAAAAAAAAAAAAGAATTAACAATGTCATTTAAAATATTTTGAGATTTTTAGCATGTATAGCATGTTGTACATCACAGGACATGTAAACTTTACCAATGTACAATATATTGCTTAGTTGTGCTGATGTTACATAACATACATAGATCATTTCTGACAGATCAACCCTTCATATACGTTTACATAATCTCGTAATCTCCATCATACAACATCTGTATCACTATTTCCTTCTTGTCATCTCATTTCTCAGGAGCTCTGAATCTCTTAATCCACTGTTTGTATCTGTATACAAACAGATTCTGTATATCCACATGGATGCTTGTATAATAGAGCACGCTGACAAGGATCTGTCTACATGACCTATGGAGTGATAGAAATTGTCCTTTCGTCATAATTTATCATGTTTTTTATTCTAAATTATGCAAAAAAAAAAAAAAAAAAACTTTAAAAAGGTATAGTTTGTCAGTATGTAAATATTGCTTGTTAACGGCTGTGTGTAAATTCTGTGTAATTGTGTAATGTCTGTGTCATGAGCGGAAGCGCAATAATTGTATTATCATAAGGCATTCACACAACTTTTTTCCATCTGTTTAACGAGGGGAAACAGGTGAAAAAGGATGGATTAAAACACATACGCTTGATATGTTCACATAAATCTTTGGCCTAACTAAAGCTCATTGGGAATTAATGTTGCTTTATCCATAGAGCTGCAATAGTGTAAACAGCAGGAGGGGAGTCTCCCCTTAGTTTTTAGTCTTATCATTTTAAAAGTTATAATAGATACCAGAGATTGTACGAGAGAGACCACATATAGAAAAATGAATAGGCAAAATTACACCGCTTAATATGTTCAGTTGATTCAAGGGTACACCTGTGTGTGTATTTGGAGTACTAATCAGGAACTTTGTGCCTTAACTACACAATAATTATCCTCCCCATATTCCAAAATGATTTCCCAAAGATTTGCACAGTACTGAAGAAAAAAAAAAAAAAAAAAAAAAACATAAATAAAATGATGTAAAAATAACTGAAAAATATGGATGAGATAATGTGACAAATAATACTGAGATCTGTAGTAGGCCATAAACTGTGAGCTGGCTACAATTTGGCAGCATTGTGTTGGACAATTAAGGGGATAATTCACTGCTAGAAAGATGAGCTTTTAATAAAACTTGGCTGTTTATGTAGTAGGAAGGCATTGTTTTTTGTTTATTTGTTTTTTTACTACATGACTAGCGAAAACAGAGAAAAGGGGCTATGGCATTCCCTTTCGTCCAAAAGGTAGGGAAACTTCAGCACTCATATGCACTAGCCGTAGATAACATGGAGAAAGAGTACACATTGCTAATTTACATATACAACTAATACAAAACTGGTTGAAAATCTACAAACTTGTCCTATAAAACAGAATGACTCTCTGTTTTGACTGGCAAAGAGCCAACTGCCTTTTTGTCAAAATTATTGGCTGTTGTTTTAGTCTAGACCATGCATGTGCATTTGTTTGACCAGCCTGAACAATACATATTTCTAGCCTAACTGAAGCAATAATAATAATAATAATAATAATAATAGTTTTGGAGTTTTACGTCTTTCCCGTTTCAGGTAGGAGCTGTATCTGCATAATTAGAAAATAGCTGCCCTATTGGGGCATTGCCAGTGTGGCTGCCAAGTACACTGACTTGCCTTGAAAGTAACTTTGTAGATACACAACAGTATGTGGATAATCTGGAGTGTAACCCTGATGTGTATTTGTGCTTCGTGTGCATCATGTGATGCTGATCTTTGGGTTACTCCATAGGTTCCTTGTCCTCCTCTCTTTCAATGTTTTTCCCGCTCCTCTCCTGAACCCGCCTCTTTCGCTTTCTTCTTCAGCTCCCTTTGATACTTGGCATTAATTGCTGCATACGCACATCCGTAGACAGCTGCTGCCAACATCATCAAACACACAATGCCACAAACCACTCCTGTGATGACCACTGTGGCTATGGCGCGTCTGTAGTTCACAGGCCGGGATCTCTGCTTGGCCTCACACTCAGGGAGTATCGCTTCTCCTGGGGGGCTGAAATCACTCCCAGATGGTGCTCTGGGGCTTGGATGGAGCTGCCCACTGAGCATGCGATGCTTGTTGTCCAGGTAGTGGATGTTGGCGAACAGGTAGCTGTAGCTGGTGATCATGCAGGAGTGGAAAAGCTCATAGGGAATGTGCCGGAGGTCTCGTTCCAGCATGAGATGAGGCTGGACACATGTGACGCTGTCGACCATTCCACCTAAAACCAAGAGAAAATTATGAAGTTGAAATGGCGGTCATCTTTTTCCCATCATTTATCATCGTTCTAAAGACTGCTTTTAACCCTGAGCAGAGGAGCATTTCACACTTGTAATTTATAAGTGGTCTTAGTGCCACTTTTTACCTGGGGAATTTAAAGTCTGAAATGCCAGCTTAAGAATACCCAGGATTAATTGTTAATACTCTGGGAAAATTAACACTGATTGTGTGATTTTGAATAAACATATGAAGCTCTGCTCATTCCATATATATTATTTTAATGACCGAAGATCAAGATGTTTGTATGTCATTTATGTGATAAGTATTTTTCCCTTGCAAGGGGGGTTGAAAATGAACAGCGGGTCACCCCATGCTCCAGCTCTTCAAATAAACTCACAGCAGCAGTTCAAAAGGACATGCAAGACTGATGCAAAAACATGTTCCATGATCTGCCAACTGGAGGGAAAATCCACGGAGCTCTAACAGGTGTGGCCCAAATCTGGAGTCTGCTCCCAGTTTTCAGCTGCTTTAAAACTGTTTGTCAGCTGGTCAGCCAATCCAATTGTGAGAAACACGATTAACTCATGCACACCTACCTAGAAAATAATGGCACTGGTAGAAGGCAAGACTGGACAATCATGCTAAACTTTTTGCTTTGGATAATAATATATAATAATAAATATAAATATACATATACATATATTTCAGCAGAATTGTCATAATTATGAAATTTACTTACATCAATTCTTAATTTGTAAGATAATTTTTAGTTATGCATTATTGATTGATTGATTAATTCATTACACTTTATTGTGGATTTGACCATTTTTTACCTTTGAAGGCAAATGTCTCCAACCATAGTTTGAGTCCTATCAGATGACAGTCACATCTCCAAGGATTGCCCTTCAGCTGCAGAACTTTAAGATTCCCAAGAGCCTCCAGGTGTATACGGTCCAGCTTAGTTAGCCGATTGTAATGGAGTGATAGATGGGTCAGAAAGTGGAAACTATCAGCAAGAGCTCCTGGTAGACCACCTATGGTGTTAAAGGACAAGTCCAATATGGTTAGATTTCTTATTGAAACCAGAAGGCGTCGATCAACTTCCCGAATAGAGTTATTGGCCAAGCTGAGGACCTTTAAGCTTTTAAGTCCCAAAAGGGCACTAGGGGAAAGCGTTGTGATTGAATTGTTTGCTAGGTCCAGAATTTGAAGTTGTGGTGTCTCTCGAAAGGACATGGAGCCCAGGCCTCGCAGACGGTTATTTTGAAGATACAGCTCCAGGGTGTCTTGATGAAGTTTACGTGGAATATCATATAATCCTCGTCCTCGGCAGTCCACCACTTTGGCATGAGTGTCACATGAACACTCCTTGGGGCAAGAGGAAACTGTCTGTAATAATAACAGGCTGGATAATGCAAAGACCACACCTGGTGAAGAGATAGAAAAATGTATTAAATTATCATTGGATTCATTTGGCCTTGATTTCAGTCTTTTCTGCTTTCCAGACAAACCTGGTAACATTTGTTGTAATGTGTAATCCTATTTACAGCTCTAATAATCTTGATTTGGTAATCTATTTAAAGTGGGATATATAGTACGTTCAGCTTAATCCACATACATATACTTCAGTCATGTAAAGTATAATATACAACAAATCTTAACTGCTTTCATTGTTTTTATCATTGCAAAATGTATGATTATGAGAAATATATGAATGTGTATATATTACTGTATATGACACATTTAAAGCTTTTAAAACATTTTGTTCACAAAATTCAAGCTGAATAACTCTCCCCATTCAAATTTTAAAATAAAAAGTTTAAAATGTGCTTATTGTGAAGGACAATCTGACAGAAAAGGATAAATTGTTCCAATAACTTGCTACCAGTTTTAAAATGGCGTTATCACCTGTCAATAGCCATTGAAAATTTTCATCCATTCAACCGTCCCTAAAGCAAACTAAAAGAGAAGTCTACAAATTTATACAAGGGAGATTAGCCTGTGTATCATCTCCATGATGTTTTAAAGCCTTGTGATGCTCAAAATGGAATGAAGAGGGAGCATTTGTGAATGAACTAAAACAGACCCAGAATGGATCCATGTGGCACTCTGGTGATGGGAACTGTGACTAATAAGAACAATCTAATTTGCAAAAGTTCCTAGCAAGAAATAATTTTAACATAATCCAGTCTAGTACAGCATTGTGGATGCTTACCTAAATAATTTGTAATTTATTTAGAAGGATACAGTGATCAGTGGAACTCTCCTTTTCTCAGCCCCGTACGTGGGGAATTATTGGGTGTAATGGCCTAATCCATGACCATGAATGTTCTTCCCGGACCACATTTTTATGCAAATGTGGAATGATTGTATGAGCGACGATATGTGAAGATTAGCTTTTGCAGAGTGAGGCATGCTCTTTGAGGGCCATCTAAAGCCTTGTTTATACTTTTGCCAGGCTCTGCAGCGCGAGCGTCCGCTGACTGCGCGTGCACCTCCCCAAAGACATGAGGTGTTGTACTATTCTTTGAAACAACAGGGAGAAACTTGGAGTAATTTCCCTCTGAATCTCAGGGAACAGCGGTGAGAACAAATAGCAAATTTTGCATCAAAAAAAAAAATTAAAAAAAAAAAAAAAAATTCTTGAAAAACCGATGAAAAATCTATTATTGTCCTTCAATCCTCAAAAATCAGCAGTTGGAGTTTGAACTTAAAGACATGCCTGTTTGGCTAGAATCACCCTGAAATTGTGAACCTTCGGTAGCAGAGCTGTCTGGAAAGTTAATACCCTGGGAAAATGCCGTTCACACTGCCACGCGAAATCAGGCCTCACACACTCAACGCGCATTGCTGCCAACTCCACGCTGACGCCATTTTGCACAATTTTGTGCTCATGCGGATGTGGCAAGTATAAACCAGGCTTAAGCCTGACCCACTGCCACGTATGCATTGTCAATCACCTCATGGATAAATGGCAAGGCATATGTGGCAGCAGGCCAGGTTGGTTGTGCCCTGCACACAATGGCTGTTTTGCAGGTGCATTAGACTGACTTGCTAAGAAATTTGGAACGGGGCAGAGATTATCTCCTGAAGCTGTATCTGAATTTGCCAGGTTCACTGAGAAGGGGAATGAGATGCTGCAAATGTGTATATCTGATAAGATAAACATTACATCTGGTAACAAGGATTAAAGCTTTTGGATGAAGGAACTTTAATGTGGATTGTTCTTCAAATTTTAAGACCTTAAAGCATTCAAAAAGGGAAATATCAGAACATGACGATGGCGCTGAATCTACCTCTTCTCAACCCATTTGACATGCACACAGAGCCCGCCAGCAGTGGCGTGTGATGGGCAAAATGGGTGAGCAGTTTCAAACTAAATTTGATGGCCTCCGGCATTAAAGATGATGCTTTAGAAACGTGTGCTGCTGCTTCACCTGGATGGTTCGGATGTGTAAGATATATTTGCGACAATGGAAGACACAGGCGATGATAAAGATTATGAAGTAGCATTGACAAAGCTGAATGATTATTTCACCCCAAAGGCAAACATTCCATATGAGAGGCATATTTTTCGGCAAGCAGTACAAGAGCAGGGTGAATCAGTGAACTCAGTTGTAAGCAGATAGAAGCAGTTGGATGTGACGTGCGATTTTGGCAATCATAAAGATGATTTTATTCGTGATCAAGTCATAGGAACTTTGCAGCGGTTCGCCATAACAAAACGGAACTAAAAGTAAACCAAGTGACATGTAAGGCATCATGGGAGAAGATGATCCTGAAAGGGTGTTTGTTCTGCAAGGGTACACAAATGATGCTGAAATGTCAATACTGGTGGATGGGATGCCAGTGACCATGCTAATAAACTCGGGTGCAAGTTGTAGCATTGTCAGTTCCAATGTGTTCCTAGCACTGCATAACAACGGTCATACACAGTTAAAGAATACATCTAAACAGCTAAATGCTTATGGATGAGTGTGACGAGTGGGGCGGGGCCGAGAGCCGTGGGAACGGAGCGAGGCCGGTGGAGTGATTGGGAAATGAGCGACACCTGCTCCACTCACCGGTCTCGAGTCCCACGGAGGAGATTGGGAGGATACAAAAGAGGAGCGACGACAGTGAAGGACGAGAGAGGACCAGGCCTGGGTTTTATTTTGTGTTTGGTTTTTATTTGTGCGCGGCAGTCGCCCGTGAGGGGCTGTCGCGCTGTTTTGTATTTATTTGATTATTAAAGTTTTATTTGAGTGATCCGCGGTTCCCGCCTCCTTCTTCCCGTGATTATGGAGTTTTTATTATTGTTACACTCCAAACACAAAATAAAACCCAGGCCTGGTCCTCTCTCGTCCTTCACTGTCGTCGCTCCTCTTTTGTATCCTCCCAATCTCCTCCGTGGGACTCGAGACCGGTGAGTGGAGCAGGTGTCGCTCATTTCCCAATCACTCCACCGGCCTCGCTCCGTTCCCACGGCTCTCGGCCCCGCCCCACTCGTCACAATGAGATACACCACTGGCTGTGGAAGGATATTTCACTGCCGACATTAGTCCGGTTGCAGGGAATAAGAGCATCAGAGCTGACATTTTGGTTGTAAATGGTGCACAGACATCTGTGTTGGGATGATAATTTGCAACTGCTCTTGGAATTTTACACATTGGTGCTCTGTCAAATATCAGTGCATGAAGACACCTCTACATTTGCAACCTCATTACAACAGGAATACAAGGCAAGTTTTGAAGGTTTGGAGAAGCTAAAAGACTACCGTCCACAATTACATGTCGACAGCAGTGTCGTTCCTGTTGCACAACCGATACGCAGACTGCCATTCAGTGTCAAGAAATAAGTTGAGGAGAAACTGCAACAGCTCGAACAATTGGATGTCATAGAAAAGGCAGAAGGACCTACTCCATGACTTTCACCTCTCATGGTAGTGCATAAAAAGGCGGAGACATCAGTATGTGTATCGATATGCGTAGAGTCAATGAAGCTGTTGTGCGTGAGCGATACCCCATCCGCACCATCGATTAAATTCTTAAGGACATGACAGGTGCATGCGAGTGGTTCTCTAAGTTGGACTTGAAATGGGGATATCACCAAATTGAGTTGGAACCTGAATCACGAGCATTGACTACATTTGTCACAGACATTGGCCTATGAAAATATAAAAGACTGATGTTTGGCATCTCTTCTGCTCCTGAAATGTACCAACGCATAATCCAGCAAGTTTTGCAGGTCACTGATGGAGTCCACAACATCTCGGATGAAGTGGTATTTGAAAAGACTGTGCAGGAGCATGACACACGCTTGTATCAAGTGCTGAAACTCTTGCAGGAGAAACAGTTGACACTAAACAAGGATAAATGTGTCTTCAGAATGATGGAGATGGAATTCATGGGACATGTGATTTCAAAGAATGGAGTTGGGGCAGCACAGTCTAAAGTGGAGGTAGTGCAAACACTTGACAGCCAAAGAATGCCACTGAGGAGACTAGCTTTATTTGCTTGGTAAATTATTGTGGTCAATTCATTCGAAAAACTTGGTACTATTGCAGAACCTTTGAGGTGTCTCACTAGGCGTATTTTTGAGTTGTCTCACAACGTATACATGGTCATGGGGGAAGGAACAACAGGCTGCATTCAAGGCATTGAATGTGGCACAGGCAAGTTAAAAAACCATGGCTTATTACAGCCAGGAGGCGGACACACAGGTGACTTTAGATTCCAGTACAGTAGGGCTCAGAGTGATCTTGAGCCAAGCACAAGCTGATGGTGTGTACAAGCTAGTCTATTATGCCAGCCATGCTTTGACGGATGTGGAAAGGTGATATTCTCAGACCGAAAGAGAAGCGCTGGCCATTGTGTGGGCCTCTGAGAAGTTCCATGTCTTCTTGTACAGCAGAGAATTTTCAATGATAACTGACCACAAACTGCTAGAGATCACCAAAATCACAATTGCCTGCCAGGATTGAGCATTGGGCTTTAAGGCTACAGCCCTACAAATTCAAAGTGATTTAGAACCTGGCCCACAGAATGCAGCTGATTCACTCCCTCGTCTCACTGTGAACTCACCACCAGTTGCAGCAGGTAACGACAAGCACATATACTTTGTTGCAAAGCATGCCGTCCCGAAAGATTTTACATTTCATGAATTAGAGAAAATAGTAGCAGCGGATGAAACTCAGCACAGTTTGAGGAAATGTATCCAGCAGAGTTTTTGGAGATTGTGTAGTCCTGATTACATGTGCATCAAAGATGAACTGTCATGCACTGGCCACTTGATTCTAAGGGGAAGCCGCATCGTTATAGTTGAATGCTTACGGACATTTTGCTCTGTTTTGTTTGGGTTCAGGAAATGAAATACAATAAATTCCACTGGCTATCCGCTCGGGATACCTGGAATCTGTGTTACAAGTACCCCAGTCATATTGTTTTTTCCATTTTTGTAGCATAAACACCATCAAACCGATGAAATCTTCGGATCTTCTAATGTTTTTATATGGCGCTGAAACCTAAAGATGTCTGGGTTCTTCTCCCCATGCAACTGATACTTGAGTGCCATTGGCTCATCTGGGTTTGAGGGGAGGGGCTTACCAATTACCAATTGTTGCACAAAGTGAAGAACAAGGAATTTGACTTATTGATTGTGCAGATGTGGACCAATCTGCTGTGGGTTTCAGACTTGGTAACCTTATTGAACACACCTTCTTGGAAGATTCTTGCCAGGTGAGACAACCTCAGACAGTCCTGTGTGATGATTTGGCACCTGCACCTGGAGAAGTAGAACCTCATTGCCTAGCTCCTGAATGGTTCACAATGCAGAATCCCTCAGTAATCACCTTTACGGTGCATGTGGTGGTTTTACTGTCTTAGATGGTGTCGTTTTGCACCATGAGATGTTCTTTTCAGAAGAAGAACCTGGTTTGCTTTCCTGGGCATTTCCTGTACTTTCATCAAGAGTGTTTAAAAACAGATCTATCTATATCTAGGCTCAAAGTCTATGTTGTGGGTATAGCAGCTGACCAACTTGCCAGAAGGGGTAGTTCCCCTTTATTTACAGTGTGGTTCCATTTCAACCAGCACACTTCCCAGTTTGAATTTGCTTTTTCCTAGATCCCACACTAATTGGCACTGGTCCAACTAGCTATTTATTATGGAGGTTGCTCCATTGGATGTTTTTGGATTGCTCTATTGGATGCGACTGGATGTTTTCAAATAATGTCTTGTTGGGTGGCCATTGGCCTATGACGAGGGGCTTGAGAAAATATTTTTTTTTCTGTTCTTTTTTTTTTTTTTTTTTTGCCAATGCCTTTAACAGACCTTTTGGGGGCATGTCTGTCTTTTAATTACTTTGCACTACAGGGCTGACACAGAATCCTTGAGTCCTGAAAATTGAGTCCTCTGTACTATGTGACTTTGTGCTGCAGCCTGGAATTGAACTGCTAGTCTGGCCAGAGGAGAACTGGCCCCTCGTTTCTCCCAAGGTTTTTTCTCCATTCTGTCACCGATGGAGTTTTGGTTCCTTGCCACTGTCGCCTCTGGCTTGCATAGTTGGGGAAACTTCATTTCCAGCGATATCATTGACTTGATTGCACAGATACTATTTAAACTGAACTGAGCTGGATGATGACATCACTGAATTCAATGATGAACTGCCTTTAACTGAAAAATTAGTTTACTATTGTCATTTTGTATTATTGACACATTATTTTCCTAATTAATGCTGTACAGTTGCTTTGACACAATCCGTATTGTTAAAAGCACTATATAAATAAAGGTGACTTGACTTGACTTGACAGAAGCTTCATCTGATGTGGCATTTTAATGTATAAGACACAGATTGTTGAAATGAAGTTAAATGAATGCATTTATGCTGCAGTTACAATTATGATAATAATGTTACAAGGTTAATGTTTTAATTTTAATAGAAAATTTGTAAAATAGAAATGTTGGAAGAAATGAAATTATAATTTTGCAGTATTATAATTATATATATATGAAACTGCCAGTGGGTGGCGACAAGTTTTAATTGGGGTTTAAACTGGCCAATTCCATCATGGACAAAGCAAGTTGCTTTGTGTTTGTGTTTCGATTATAGATTTTATAAATGCAAAAAACAAACAAACAACAACAAAAAAAGTACATCAAAGAGTACATCAAAAGAATTATCATGTGACTTTTACATGTGCCATGTGACCTGTAAATGCTAAAAAAAAAAAAAAAGAAAAAAAATCCTCATGCGAGTAACATCCTTATGCGAGAAAATATTTTGTGATATATGGGAGTTTTTCTAAAAAATACACACACACACACATACTCACCGGCCACTTTATTAGGTACACGTGTTCAATTGCTTGGTAACACAAATTTCTAATCAGCCAAGGGGATTTAACTGACTTTGAACGTGGAATGGTTGTTGGTGCCAGACGGGCTGGTCTGAGTATTTCAAAAACTGCTGATCTACTGGGATTTTCACGCACAACCATCTCTAGGGTTTACAGAGAATGGTCAGAGAAAGAGTTGTGTGGATGAACATGCCTTGTTGATGTCAGAGGTCAGAGGAGAATTGGCAGACGAGTTAGAGATGATAGAAAGGCAACAGTAACTCAAATAATCATTCGTTACAACCAAGGTATGCAGAATATCATTTCTGAATGCACAACACATTGAACCCTGAAGCAGATGGGCTACAGCAGCAGAAGACCACACCGGGTGCCACTCCTGTCAGCTAAGAACAGGAAACGGAGGCTACAATTCACACAGGCTCACCAAAATTGGACAATGGAAGATTGGAAAAACGTTGCCTCGTCTGATGAGTCTCGATTTCTGCTGTGACATTCAGATGGTAGGGTCAGAATTTGGTGTACAGAAAATGAAAGCATGGATCCATTCTGCCTGGTCTCAACGGTTCAGGCTGGTGCTGGTGGTGTAATGGTGTGGGGGATATTTTCTTGGTACACTTTGGGCCCCTTAGTACCAATTGAGCATCGTTTAAACACCACAGCCTCCCTGAGTATTGTTGCTGACCATGTCCATCCTTTTATGACTACAGTGTACCCATCTTCTGATGGCTACTTCCAGCAGGATAAACCACCATGTCACAAAGCTCTGATCATCTCAGACTGGTTTCTTGAACATGACAATGAGTTCACTTTACTCAGATGGCCTCCACAGTCACCAGATCTCAATCCAATAGAGCAGCTTTGGGATGTGGTGGAATAGGAGATTCGCATCATGGATGTGCAGCCGACAAATCTGCAGCAACTGTGTGCTGCTATCATGTCAATATGGGCCAGAATCTCTGAGGAATGTTTCCAACACCTCGTTGAATCTATGCCATGAAGAATTAAGGCAGTTCTGAAGGCAAAAGGGGGTCCAACCCGGTACTAGCAAGGCGTACCTAATAAAGTGGCCAGTGAGTGTGTATGTATGTATGGATGCATATGCATGTGTGTGTGTGTGTGTATATATATATATATATATAATGGTCATTTTATTAAAAATACAATTTATCTGTAAACACTATATATTTAGTGTCAGGGGGTTATTGAGGGTATGAATAGATTCAGTGTGGGAAAATTATTGGACTATAAAATAAATATCTGGCTTTAAGGTGTTGCATTTACAAAGTGATTTACTGACGCTTACTACAAGGCCAATCACTCTTGAGCAACTTGAAGCTGAGTACTTTATTATGGGCACATAAATGTAATATTCACCCTTGTGGATTTTACAAAAAAAATATGTTTTTAAAGCCCCAACCCTAGTTGTAAAATCTCACTATTTGATGAGAACCAACAAGCATTAACATTTGTGCAGTGTTTGGAGTGAATTTGTTCACTGACCTGAAGGGCTTCTAAATTAAGGACACAAACGTCAGACTTGAGAACAGGGCCATATTGTGTGTGTGTGTGTGTGTGTGTGTGTGTGTGTGTGTGTGTGTGTGTGTGTGTTTATACACATGAGGTGATGTTTTACCTTCAAATTGTATGTTTTCGAGTCACACACAAATTCAGATGAAATCACAATATTAATACTTATTAATTCTCATAGAATGTCAATTTGGGTGAACTATTCTTTCAAATAACAACTAGTATTATGTTAATCCACAGATTCTCTAGTACAATTTGATATATAACAATTACTTATATTTCACTTAAGGAAAAAGAAATACTAAAAATACCATGGCTGATTAAAGAGGAGGGTGCTGACTTCTACTTTCTACTATATTTTACCTCATATTTTTACTTGATATATTATATTTGTTCTTTATTTTTTTCTTTTTCTTTGTTCTTTTTTTTTGTAAAATAAATGTTTTTGCCTTTTTAAATTATGGGATAGATTTGGGGTATGGGGTTGATGGAAGTTGATATAAAATATTTAACAAATTAATCTGAATAAAAAAAAAATGCAAATAAATAAATAATGCATGTAGAAAATTTGAACTAATGTTGTTTTTAGTGTGAATTGATAATGAATTAGTGAGTTGATGAAAAACTAGTAATTACTTAAATCAAAAGTAACATTACAATAAACAAATGAGGCTGCACACTTTTATTAAAATAAAAGTGAAATAGATATAGGTCTTATTATATCGTGATTGTTAATCAAAGTTTGTGATTCTTCTGATGAGCAGCACTTCATTTACACACGTGCAGCTGATAATATCCTGTTTTCAGAGCAGTTTGGTTCATAGTAAATGCTGTTTCTTACCAACTCTGTCTGTAAAAGCGCTGTGAGCTTAATGTGCATTTTGGAAGATGATGTGTGCTGTGTTCACTTTATTTACATCCACACCCGCGTAGTTGACAGCTTTTTTGTGGGCATTCGTTTATAGCATTTCACCAACATTCTGCCAAAATAAAAGCTCAAAGATGTAATAAAAATAAATAAATAAATAAATAAATAAATAAATAAATAACTTTATTTTGAAATTAAAGAATTTAGAACATATTTTTTATTGTAACTTGTAGGGTTAGTTGGTTCTGGTAAAGAGTGTAAACACCCTTAACAGTAACTGTTATCTGTTTACAGTATTTCAAATGCCATGTGACCATTAACCGACCAAGTGAACCATGAACTTGCAAATATGTCACTAACAGTGTTGGGCAGTAATGCATTACTTAGGAACGCGGTACGGTAATTCGATTACTTTTTTGGTAACAGAGTAATTTAACGCGTTATAATTTTCTAAATATTAATTCGAGTATAGTTACAAGCAGAGGTTTCTATACGGTATTGCACATTGTTACATTGTTACATTGCTGACAGAATGCAGTGTTTTATAATCTAGAGCTTGCCAGTGGATTAGGGACCCGACGCAACAGACGCGGGACGAGATGCTGCTGCGAGCGGGTAGACACTCGTGTGCGGGATGCGGGAGAATAAAATGATTCACGGGACTCCCGCAAAATATAAATATCCAAACATAAAATATCTACAACAAATAAATGCTTTTTCATCTATTGCACAAAAGCAACATGAACTAATATAAAATATAAACGATTAACAGGTGCAAGCATATGCAGAGTTTCTATTTAGGCTACAACACGTGTTTGCAGCGTTGAGCAATGCAGTGCTGAAATTTGCGTGCTCACGAATCCTCTCATTATTATACACGAATTGTAGACATTATGAAAGATTCATTATGCATGTATTTGTTGTGTTATAACGGAGATTAGTGAGATTGCGATGAACTGAGATGTATTTTAGAGATTATAAATGCAGCGCTCTTTGCTGGCATTCTGCCAAACCATGCACGCAGCAGCCGTTTGCTTTAGTGAAAAATAACAGTGTTCTGTAAATGTTGATGCTTTAATAACAAATATCTATCGGGAGCGTGTATGCTGACATTTCATAAATTTCATGGAGAAAAAAAGTAGCCTAGTAACTAGTAATGTAACTAATTACTTTTGAAATAAAGTATCAGAACAGTAACGTGGTTACTTTTAAAAGGAGTAATCAGCAATCAGTGATCTGATTACATTTTTAGAGTAACTTGCCCAACACTGGTCACTAAATCAAAAATATTAACTTGAAATGTCATAGAGGACTTTAAATATTTTGCATCTGAGTGGTTCAGCTGACAAAAACCTTTGGTAACCTCTGGTTTATTCAGTTAATTCTTTGGAGCTTTGCTGCACTTCAGTACATAGAAAAAAAAAAAAAATCTCTTTAACACACATAGTGTCTAATTAGTTTGTCATGCCAGTGATTATTTTTGATGTTAAGTAGACCAGTAACACAAAGATTATCTTTTGTTTAATTTTATTTATTTTTTTATTTGAGTATAATTCTGTTGCGTGAACTCACCTGCCATGGTTTCTAGAGTGTTGCTCCTGTCAGCGTGTCCAGGGTTAGTCCAGCATGTCTGATCAGATTAAAGCTCACAATCCCAGTAATAAAAACTTGTGTTACTGGACGGCAGTCATTTTCTTCTTCTGTGCCTCTTTCTATCTCTCTTTCGTTCTCTATAGATGTGCATACATGCAAAAACCTTCATGTTTTGCTCTGTATCATCTTTACATCCATTGCCTCATACATACCCACACGCAATAAAAACACACTCTCATTGTCAAGGGCCACTCTCTCTCTCTCTCTCTCTCTCTCTCTCTCTCTTTCACACACACACACACACACACACACACACACACACACACACATACACAGTGTTCTGTTGAACTGCTCTGACATCACAGAGTGTCCGCAGGCAGAGAACTGGCAGAGTATGCCCTAGCATTTCTCTTGTCCCCCCTCCCAATCCCCCCCCCCCCCACACACACACACATGCCTGAAGCTCCTTCACCAGCTCACGCAGTGTTGCTCACATGCACACTGCCTTCAGAAAGCACTGACCTCCTTTGCATTTCCAAATGTTAGGCTGTGTGCACTTTCATTAAGAAGCTATCACACCCTTCAGTGTTTATAGGTACATTTATGTTCACTAACTCTTTAGACTGAACAACAGACAGCAGTTTGATGATGTTTATTTACTATGATGTTATTTTAAGTCTGGACTAATTTTTGCTGAGTGCTCTGGCCCTAAAAATGTAGTGTCATCATGCTGGATGCTACATATTACATACTGAGTTTTATATGCTCATCCACCACTCATCACCACATGCCAGTATCCCAAATATTCTTTAAGTAGGTTAACCAGAAAATTAATCACAAAAGACCACACTGGTCCAGCAGATAAACTAGAACCAAACCGACACCATCAGCATTAACCAGTCTGGACCAGCACAAAACATCACAGCACGGCAAACTACAGCACTTCTCTTCTAAAGGTTTCAGGATTTGTCAAATGTTTTCATTATTTTATTTATTTATTTATTTTTTTCTCAGAAGAGTCTTTCTTCAAATTACTTTCCTAAATGGAGTTAGCTGATAACTGGTCAGTTTCTTCTATTATTATTATAATTTTTTAAACTCTGAAATTCTGTTGTTGTTGTCGCTGGTGTCATTTCTTCTCATGTTGCCCTGTATGGCCTGGTCTTAGCAGTGTTTATAATGTGTTTCAGCCAAGGGTTCCTTAACTTAGGATCCAGTCATAAACCAGTGCTCTTCACTCACTTGGTGCTATGATTTCTGTTGTTTGTATGTTTGTCATTCCTTAGCTTTATAAATGTTCTCTGAGGCTAAAAGCAAAGCTTTTTTAGACCTTTACTGATGTGCCATTTTAAATGTTCTGTAAGTTGCTGTGATATCATAGCTGTTGATTTTTAGTTACGCTTCTTTGTAGAAGTCTCTGCCATTCTTTACCAAACTGACCTTTCCATAACATTTCTGTCTCATTTGTATTATATTATCAGACAGTTTCTGGCAACATTCAGAAATCTACACTTGATAGGTCTGATGTGAGCTCCCATGTATTTTTAGAAATTACTCTGTAGGCAGATCTGAGATCATTTGTGCTATTAGTGTTACATTGACATTTGCATTAGTTGTGCAAGTGGAAATTGGTGTGTGTATGTGTGTGTGTGTGTGTGTGTGTGTGTGTGTGTGTGTGTGTGTGTGTGTGTGTGTGTGTTTCACGCGACTGTTCTGACCTTGTGGTGAATCTGTCTTATATTCATATTTTGAATAGGATAATGACTAAAATGCATTGCTCATTTTAAAACAGTTGCGCCAGTTGCTTATTTATTTATTTATTTACAATGGTACCTGAGGTCCAGTTACAGTGTTGGTAAGAGTTTTGCATAAAAAGAAGTTATAATTTTGAAATATTTATTTGAAAGGGTATTTTCTACTCTGTTTTTGATCCTCTGGTTTGAATAAAATTCGCAGAGCAGAACTCGTGCTGAACTGAAGTGATTTACAGCTCATATAAAAGGAGTGTTCTTTTGCCAAACATTTTGATTTTGCGACAGAATGGCTGATGACAAGTCATTGCATATCATAATGACCGGGATTTAGAATTAACATAGTTCATTTCACTAAAAGTGTAAACAACTAAAAATAAAACTAAACTAATTTAACTAAAAGTGTTATTTGCAAAGCTTGCTTACAGTTCTGACATACCTATAAATAGCTGTGCCCTATGATAAGCCACTTAGTTGGCCAGTTCCCAAAATGTTAAAATCCTTTGGAAAGTATGCAGAGACAATGTTCTTCTACAGCTGAGAACTCCTCGCTGGTCATTGCATGACAAGTTCATAGCTGGCCATAGGGATTGGTGCCGAGGACTTCTCTAGTTACTAAAGTCAGTACCCTATTCACACACTTATTTATTTATTTTTCTAATCCTCGTGTGCAGAGAAAAATATTATAACTTACAACTTATAAGTTATGAGTTATCCATTGGTAGGCTGATTTCATGTGGCACTTGCTTTTAAAACATGGCTCTGTTTGTTTGCGTGGCCCACCAAGCTCAGCTGTTATCTAGAGAGAGCTATCTGTTGACATTCCCATTCATCTCAGTGGCAGTTGCCAAGGCTGGCACAGGGCCCGCGGAAGTACGCTATTAGAAGTCACCTTCTAATCTCAGTTCTGGATTCAGCTGTTTTTAAGTCCGTGACCTGAGTTGTAAATAACACTTTAATAAAATGCTTACTACATATAGTAATTACTACAACACAGCAGCAACCATAAAATCATTTGTATTGATAACAAATAATAATCCTTCCACCAAGCAGTGCGATTCTTCAGCAATATTGACCAGACTCAGCAGAGATGCGTTATACTGATGTAATGAAGGTGTGTTTATAATGTATTTTTACAACAACTTCTAGGTGGTTCAACCAATCACAATCAAGAAAGGAACTATCCATTTATCATTTGAATTTTGCTTTGAGTAAATGAGAATCAAAGGTTCGCTGACATCCTGCTATGGTTTGTTTTAATATTTCATCAGCTGTGGGTATTCAGATGAAACTAGAGTTCTTCCAGAGGAAGTTCTGGACTGCCAGCAGACAGGTAATCAAAACACACACATACAGAAAATTTAAGCATATAGTCATGTTTTATAGTAATGTTACAGCCCACCTCACCTAGTTACAACTAGCCCGAGTAGTAGGGTAGGTTGGTCCAGTAGCAGTAAACAAGGAATGTCACCCTACAGTCCTCCCCAGATTGTCAGTGATGTATCTGTTTGTTTGTTTAGATGAATGTTGGGTGATTCAACCATTTTAAATTTAATTTTAAAAAAATCAATATTTTACTTCATTGCCTAATGGCTTTTTAAATGACATTGCCTAAAACCATCACCCTAATGTTACAGTCTATAAAATTTTTAAGTATTGATGTGCTTGCCCTCATTGCACTTAAATTCTGTTATGTCTGGTGAAATCCAAAAACTGCATTTCATGATAAGAACTTCATATTAGCAGCTTCTGTAGCTGAAGCATGGTTGAGTCATGCAGAATGACAATGATCAAAACATACAAGCAAGTCAACCTCATAATGGTTGAAAAAAGTTTTGGAATGGCCAAGTCAAAAACCAAGTTCAACTGAAATGTTCAGTTCATGCTTGAAAGCCTATAAATGTCACTGATCTGAGAAGTTCTGTGAAATGTTCTGTGAGAAGGAGTGGGCCAAAACCCACCACAGTGCTGCTGGACATTCATTAAGAATGAACTATTCTCACTGCATGTGCATCAGAACCATGAGCAAGGTAAAGCAACGTGCTCGTCACTCTTTGAACAGCCACAATATTTTTATTTACATTTACGTTAGTCTTTTTTTAAATTAATTTTTTTATGTATTCCTGCCCCAATGCCTCCTCCTAAACCCATTCATTTCTCCATAAAATTATTATATATAACACAGGATAATAACATGGATACAAGTACAATCACAGTAATTTATTTAAAATTTACAAATGCTGTAATCCAATTCTTCCAAGGCCAAACAATTGCTTTGGGTGACGTACAGACCCAAAACAGATCACATCTTCATCTGTCGTAATTCTCAGTGGAGTTGCTAGCTTAACAAAATAGCAACACCTAGGCCTTTAGCGTCCTGATGGTGATGTGTGAGGTACTTAGCCATGTTTTAGTTTTTAACGGTTGGTCAAGAACTTAATAAAGCATTTGGTTGCAGTTACTGCAGCTAATGGGGTTATGAATGTGGATAATATGTATTTTTCATGATATTTTTTCTACCATAATAGTCTTCTTATTTTGTATCTGTTAGTGTGCAGCACTTGACGGGAAGTGTTCCATCAGCTGTGATAATGATGTGAGTTTCAACATTTACTCTTTTTACTTTTTCACTATTTGCAGTACACAATTGTTCATGTTTTTGTTGTTTTTCTACCACCTGTACCACTTTTCTGTTGCCCCACCCAATGTAGGAAATCAGCTGTTACCTCATTGACAACAATGGATTCATTATTGTGGCTGAGGATCTGTCTTTGGTGAGGGATGATTATCTGAAGTATTATCCAGTTCTACTATATACTACTTACCTGACTATTCGTAAATACTTAATAAATGTATAATCAATAAATAATTTTTATTCAATAAGCTAAAGTGTGCATGTAAATAAAATGAATAAAAGACTGTACTTTGCTAGAAGTTTATTTTTATTTTTATTTTTAGTATCACAGTTGATCTCGGTTGCTTAGACACAATCCATTCTAACCTAACCCTATCCTTGTCTCTTTCAGACTGGAGTGTTCTTTGGAGAGGCTGAGGGAGCTGTGATGAGCAAACTTGTTTCAATGGGTTCTTTTAAGAGGTATGTCAATGCTGAATGAGACTAAATACATTAGATAGTTTCTCTTGAGTATGAACAGATTACATTTTTAGTTAATTTGTGTGTTAAAACAAGTTGGAAGAAGAGAAAATGCACCATTAGAGAAAATATATCCCATACTGTACTTATTAAATATTAAACAGTGACCCTTTAACTAATACTCTAAACTAATAACTTACAGTTACTGCTAAAAGTTAAATTCCCAACATGTTTAACATTGAACAGTTTCTAACCTCAATCACTTGAGCTAGTATTTTTGACCTTGTGGTATTTTTTATTTATTTATTTTTTACTACATATAGCTGTCAAGGTTTCAGAAAATAAACACATAAGCAAGCATTTAATCATTTATTGATAGCAATCAGTAACTAGTTGACTGATAATAGCTTCAACTTTAGAATGGGTAACATTTAATACAATAAAAACATAATTAATAAATGATTTGTAAAGATTTAGTCAGCTTTAATAATTTTTATTCAGTTTAAACCACAGGTTTAATGTCTGACTGTGGTGACATTTCTGCAAAAGTATATTATTTTGCTTCTTGCATGTTTCGTGACACTTTTGAAGTGAAATGTCCACTGAGTGACACGGAAATCATGTTAAGTTTTATCCTAAAATTTAAATATAAATGTGGCAATGTATTGTTAAGTTAGTTGTTGTATGTATCACAGTAGTTCTCTAATGTGATGTCTGGAGAGTGACCCTAAAGGCATAATGTTTTATAATGTTTGAAAATAACTACATACCACCTACACCAAACCCTGCCCTAAACCTAAGCAATAGTGTTAACAAAAACAAATGTCAGGTAAAATGCACTTGCTGAAGCACCCTTGGCATTTTAACTTGCCTCTACAAATCTTTTTAACCCTTTAATCGTGACTCATGCTTCACAGAACCGTACCCGAGCACTCCGCATCGCATGTTGGATGCTGTGTTGGGTCAGCAAGTTTACTATGTCAGAAAACCATACATATGCGATTGGTTATGTGATGCAACATGAAAATATATTAGTTTAGTATGTGTGCTTTGAGGTCATGAGATAAAGTACTATGCAAGAAACTGCACAGAAATAAGTCTTTATTAACTGATAATGAGTGTTCAAATCAGCTGGAAACTCCAGTGAATTGTGTGTACAGATACACTCAAAAATAAAGGTAGAGCGCATTTTTTTTAAAACTGTGTCTATGTTGGGAACTTTGTCATTTGGGACTTCGTTCTGCAGGGCAAACATTCAGAATTAGTGAATGTTATGTTTAAGCTCAGAACAAATATTTATTCATATAAGATCTATGAAAGCAGCTTCTTTGGATTAAAATATTATTTGGATTGCTCATGAGAAAAGAGTGAGATGATGATGATGATGATGATGATGATGATGATGATGAATATTCTCTCATATGTACTCATGGATGTGAAATGAGTCTTCTGCATACATCACTGGTTGAGGTACAGAAAGAGCTGCAAGCAATGACTATAATTATCTTTATCTAATTAAATGTGATGGAAGCGAAGGCCAGCTCAGGGCCTTACACACACAAACACACACAACTCACTCTCATTACCGTAATGGGAAAAAAAAAAAAGAACTTGTGAGAATACATGTGGTGTACTATACACCGTGTGCATAATTATTAGGCACATTGATATTCTGATTATATTTTTTTCCAAGCACAAGCACATTTTACTTTACAATTTCTGTATTGCATTAGTTTAAATATTTCTCATGGGGATTTAATAATTTTGGACATCTCAGTCTGAGTTAAACCTCTTTTGTTGGCTCATTTTATCAGTAAAAGAAAGCATACCTAATAATTATAATTCTGAAAGTTTTTCACTGCCAGCCTTCATAGACAATTATATATCACTTATAAATGATTAAATACAAAATCAATAGTAGTTATTAAGATGTGGTTTGGAATTGGTAAAATGTGCTTGGAAAAAAAATATCATCAGAATATCAATGTGTCATGATCTGCTGTTGTGTTGGAGCGAGGAGATGAAGGAGCAAGGAGACGGAGGAAATCCAGAACAAATATTGATTTATTAAACACAAAGGAAATCAGGAACACACACACAGCAGGGGATAGACGAACAATACCGGACGAAAAAACTAGGAACCTGAACTCACATTAAATACACTTGACGAGACACACCTGGGAGCAATAAACAATCAAACACACAGGAAAACTAGGTCAGGGCAGGCACACACACAGACAGAGTCCAGGGGTGTGACAAATCACCCACCTCCAGGAAGACGAGTTCTCGCGTAGAACAACGGGGTGGGGGTGGTTGGGGGGGCTTGAGAAGTGGCTTGGGAGGAGGACGGGCACCCGGGAGGAGGCTGGCAAACAGAGTCTAGGAAGGTGACAATGGAGGGAGGAGCCAAGAAGGAAACCATAGGAGCCAGGGGAGATCAGAAGGAGGGAGGAGCCAGGGAGGAAACAGGAGGAGCCAGGGCAGATCAGATGGAGGGAGGAGCCAGGGAGGAAACAGGAGGGACTTGGAGCATGCGGCGCCAGGTGGCACCCAAGCCACAGCCATGATACTGATCCACTGTGGAGCCTACAGAGGGAGGAACCATGGAGAAGGAAGGAGGGGCTTATGATCCGGAGGAGCCCAAGGTGGGGACAGAGAGCTGATGAGCCAGGGCAACGGGGAGGATCCGGAGGTCCAAGGCGGAGCAGATGGCGCTGGGACCGAGGTGGAGGCGGGGATCCAGTAGGCCGTGGTGGAGCCGGAGTGACATTGTGTTGGAATGGGAATGGGAAGCAATATCTTTCAACTTTGATGTCCCTCCAGCCACAGGTTCTGATGCCAGGAACTACTATATCCTCATAACCATGGCCTATTTTACCAAACGTTGAGGACTGCAGATCACAATCCTCATCAGCAAGCATCAGTGTGTCTGGGACTAACCCGTGCCCCTGTGGGCATGGCAGACACCTGTCAACAGGACCAGGCAGGATTTCAGTAATTCTGGCAGAAAAAGTTCATTATAGCAGAACTGTACATGTGCCTGGAGCTTGCTAATAATAATACTACTAATGCTTATTTTCATATTAAAAAGATGAAATATAAAAATTATTATTAAAAGAAACCATGGAGGAGCCATGGAGGAGCCATGGAGAAGGAAGGGGCTGATGATCTGGAGGTGCCCGAGGTGGGGACAGAGAGCTGATGAGCCAGGGCGACGGGGAGGATCCGGAGGTCCATGGCGGAGCAGATGGCGCCGGTGACTGAGGTGGAGGCGGGGATCCAGAAGGCCGCGGTGGAGCCGGAGTGACAGAGGACTGAGGAGGATCCAAAGGGATGTAGGAGCCTGACAGAGCCCGAGGGACAGAGGGACGAGGTGCAACCAGAGGAGTGGAGTCCCGAGGCAACGGATGGTTGACGCACCCGGGAGCAATAAACAATCAAACACAAGGGAAAACAAGGTCAGGACAGGGCACATGGAGGGAGAAAAACACACAGACAGAGTCTAGGGGCATGACACAATGTGCCTAATAATTATGCACGCAGTGTAAGTGTTCATGTGTTCATTTTCTTTATGGTATAATATATCGGTAAAACTTTAGGGAATGATTCTCGCTATTAAGTAGTTGCTTATTAGCATGTATATTGCTAGCATATTGGCTGTTTATTAGTACTTATAAAGCACATATTAATGCCTTTTTCTGCATGACAGTATTTTAGATTCCTTAATCCTGCCCCATGCCTAATCTTAACATCAACCTTACGACCTATTAATAAATAGTACATTAGGAGTTTTATGAGGCAAATGTCATAGTTAATAGTTAGCTAATAGTGAGAAATATATCATTAGTTCAACTCCCACACACATGCTTGTCATTGACATTTGCATCTGCCACAGTATGGTTTTGTTCTATTTTTACAAAATAATAATCCTGGATAAAATGCATTAATAAAAAAAATACTAGCAGAATGAAGAATGTGACTTTTTTTTTTCCTTTTCTTTTTTCCAGGGTGAATCTGTATGACTATCAGGCAATCTGTAGGGTGTATTCGCAGACCAGTGATACAGCACACACACTTTTGCATGTGAGTACCATATAAAGCCATTACATCTGTGATTTTGCATGTGTTTCTCATTCTAGTTTCTTCTGATCCAGTATTTTTCTCTGGTTTCTTTTGTATTTTTGCAAAAGCAGAACACTAAATTATCTTTTCTTATTATGCTCCCTCATTGAAGTCCTTAATACATACATCCTCGTAGAATCAGCAGCTTGTTAGTTCTCCACGGACATGTTTGAGACGTGTTTCTCAGTTCTGTGTAGTAACTTGTGAACAGTTGTAACCGTTAACAGACTCTTGACTTTAAAGAGAACTGCTGTCACAGTAGTTTATCGGTGCACTAGTTTATGCGAGAACTACTGCTACTTGATTACTGTTATATTTCTAATAATTATTTTATTTGTTTTAAATTCTGATGTTCAGCCAAAAAAAAAAAAAAATTTCAACCCTTTTATGAAACCTTTGTTGGTAATTCCCCAGAATGGTGGGCATGACCGAAAGAGACTGTTTGCAGTTCAGTGTGTGTACTGTGCACTGACTCGCAAGCTGTTGAGAGACTTGTGACTGAGTAATGCTGATGTGATGTGGAGGAGGTGCTACTGCTGTAGACAGGGACAGGGAACATGGCTCATGAATGCCTCTGAATTCTAAAGAAGGCTAGCACGAAGAAGGAATTGTCACTCTCTCTCATATCCCCAAAAGGCAATTGTGCACTGACACATTAGACTCGAGGCTTATTCGTCCTGTGCAGCCCTTTCAAGCTCTCATCAACACAGGATTGACCGTGTAACTCCTCTGCCCAGGGGTCCTGTGAGGTCCTGCAGAAAGCATTTCTCAGAACTACGGGCTAATGTTGATGAGACATGCATCATAGGACTACAGTGGATCTCCTGGCATGCTTAAGGGCATGTATTAATGTGGTGCAAGCTATGCTCCAAAAAAGAGACAGAGAAGACTCAGGGCTTAGTTTGTGGAGGGAGCCAGCCAACTGGAACAGCCTAAGTTGGCCAAAGGTGCCCAGACCCCACTCCGCAGTGGACTCAGATGCCAGTAATGTGGGCTATGGAGTCCAGGGGCCAGTTTTCCTAACAGCTTGCACCAGTGCAAACCATCTTTTGGTGTTAAAATGTCAGGATTTACTAAAGACAGACAGTGATGAATTAGCACTGAAAAGATGTGGACACAGTTATTTTTGCACCTGACCTTATTGAATATGCATTTCTAGGAGCTTCCCTTTCAGACGCAAAATTTCTGGGAGGAGAGTATTCAAATGAATCACACAACACGATTTACTAACGTTTGCGCTTCTCAAATTACTGGTATTTGCGCCATTATTTAACACCCCCCAAAAAACATGTCTTAAACTATTTTGCACTTGAAATGGCCGCAATTATTGTTGCTAGGAAGAGGCATCACAGAGAACAGAGAGTGCGTGCTAGAAGGAAGAGGATTTTTTCCACACATATTAATTTATTTGGATTGCCAAAAGAACACATTATCTGAACATATAATTTGCCAAGCCATGTTATTTTTAATTTGCTTCAGGAACCCTCAACTAGGAATCACACAACCCTTTTTTTTTTTTTTACCTCCGGTTCTTTTCAACCTAGCCTACTGTGGTTTCTTTATTGTTTTATTCTTTATTTGCGACTACGCTAATTTGCGCTGTGCTTGGTATATTGCATTGGTCGATATGTAAATGAGATGTTGCATCTGTGTTGTATAATTAAGTTGTAAATCACTGTTAAGTTGTTAGTTGTTTTCTACGCCCATCGGCGCTGTTTTGGAATAGCGCTCTTGCACTAATTTTCCCCATTTAGTAAACTGCCCCCTGCTTTCCCAGCCTGGGGAAGACAGAGATTGTATTCTTTAGCCCAGTGGTTCCCAACCACGTTCCTAGATTTTGCATGCCTCTTTTGTCTGACACCTATTTCAGATCTTGGAGTCTCTACTGGTGAGCTTGTGTGCTGTGTTTGATTTAAGGAGTGATGGGGCCGGGGGGTCCTTTGTCTAGGAAAGTGGTTGGGAACCTCTGCTTTAGCTGAGTGCTAAAACCAGTCAGACAGGACTTAAAGTGTGACCTGCTGGGACTTTCTCACAGTGGTGCAAACAATCCAACACTTCTAGTCATCTACGAACAGGTCTTGCCTCGCTGACCTGGCTCTTCACCTTTAAGAATCCAGCAGGCGAGAAGGCAAGACAATGTGCAGCACCAGGAGCCTGATCCCATTTTAGCAAGTGTGCAAAAACAGTTGGGAAAGAGGCAATAACTGGAATGGGAAGCAGTATCTTTCAACTTTGATGTCCCTCCAGCCACAGATTCTGATGCCAGGAACTACTATATCCTCATAACCATGGCCTATTTTACCAAACGATGAGGACTGCAGATCACAATCCTCATCAGCATTCATCAGTGTGTCTGGGACTAACCCGTGCCCCTGTGGGCATGGCAGACACCTGTCAACAGGACCAGGCAGGATTTCAGTAATTCTGGCAGAAAAAGTTCATTATGGCAGAACTGTACATGCGCCTGGAGCTTGCTAATGATAATACTACTAATGCTTATTTTCATATTAAAAAGATGAAATATAAAAATTAATATTAAAAGAAACGCTGGGAATGGCAGTGAGCAAATGACAGTATAAGTGTTTATTTTTATGTTGTATGTATAATGGACATGTCACATGCTTAACCAAAATGATGCCATGATAATTTAACTACTGTGTAACTCTCAGTGATTGATTAGTTATTGTTCTTTTCTTTTCAGCCCTACTTTGCTTTATTCGCAGCTGTCCGGTGGCTTCTGACTGAGTTTGTCATGTAAGACTCTAATTTCATGAACGTTTCTGTGATGTTTTGAGATTTGGGGATTTAAATGTGTGTATTCCATTTTCCATGCACATATCAGGACATTCAACAACAGGTGTCTGTTGAAAATATCTAAACATCCTAAAAATATCTATCTACTTGATAGGCAAAACTGGATTTGGTTTGTTTGAAATAAATGCAAATATTTTACCAATAGGAAATGAATGGGAATAATTATCCTGGGAAAACATTTATTTTAAATATTTTTAGTGTTTTTTTTTTTTAATAAAAACAAATTTATGGATATTTGGATATTTTAATTCTAAAACAATACAAGCATAATGAATGATTTTAGCAATATAATGTGATGGCACAAACAGCATTTACAATCTGCATCTCATATTTTTCAAGTGCCATTTGCGATAGTATCACATGGATGGGAATACGCTCATGGAAATCAAAATCTTTTAAAATCTTTCCAGATTTGCTTTAGTAATCACAACATTAAGTTCACCATGTAGATACCAAAGTTTATTTTTATAATATATTATGATATGGTTTGCATTTATAATATGATGAAGCATCTCAGGTTGGAAAGCACATATAGGACACATTAAAATGACAGTACTGTACTTCTCACTCTTTGTTTTGGCCGCTTTTATCTATGTATTTCATTCACTTATTAATTTATTCATTCATGCATGCATTTGTCTGTTTGTTTCTCTCGTTTCAGCACTTGCTTTCATTATTGATCTCTTTCATTTGCTTTCACAGATTTCTGGTTGAGTTTAACCTGTACAGTTGGTGGCACTCTGACCTCACCATTAAGGGTTTGTATGTTTATGAGATTGTGTGCACAGTCACCATGTGCAGTGCTACATTTCAGCTGAAGTAAAGTGATGTTTAGGGGTGCAACTCTACTCAGCCACGTATAACACTTAATACTGAAGCACGGACTGTGAGCCAGGCTTTATTTGCCAATATTATGGCCCAACCGCCTTCAGTTGAATAAAAAATCATTCCTGCATTCTTGTGGAAAGCAGCAAATGATGAACTAACTATAGAACATTATACAATAATGTTATTTTGAAATTTTGGATTGCATAATAGAGTATCTTGTATGCAGAAATATGCTGTCTAGTGAAGCCACTGTGAATATACAATTTTGCTGGCTAAAGCATGCAGCTCGATGCAAATAAAACTACTGAATTCACAGAGACAGGACATATTCAAAGCAAAGGAGAAAATGTTACCATGTTATTTCCTACAATTCACTTTTTTTTCCACTCTCAAGTAAACAATTTATTATTAAGATGTGTAACATGTTGATCACATTAAATTGATGATTCACAGCATCATGTACCTTACTAGATAATGTATTACATCTGTATGCATTCTGAAAAATCAAAATCTATAGAAACAAAATATATCTTTAGCAGATTCAACAGGAGTGCATGCCTAGCATTCATGTCTGTCCATCATTTTTTACAGAATTTTCTGTCCCTAAAGCGATACAGATAAGCCTTGCCACAGAAAAACATTCGAAGAACAATCTCTCTCTCTCTCTCTCTCTCTCTCTCTTTCTCTCTCTCTGTTTTTCTCTCTAGCTCAGAGAGGAGGCAAAACTATGTTGGTTCCTTGTGATAAAGAGTATCCAGCATTCGTGTCTGAGCGCACCATTAAAGAAACCGTGGGGAATATTGACTGTGAAAGCTGTGTAAAGTAAGTGCAGTACTCAGACACACAACAATCACAAATTCAAGCACAAGCACATATACATAAAACAGCTTGGGTCAGCTGAAAGATATCAAACTTTATAATCTGTTCACTCACATAGGATTGTTATTCGCTTGATTCAAAAATTATATATGAGTGAACAGACTACATTTACACTTACTGTATTGTATATATACTGTACAGTGCCACTATCTTTCATATCTTGCCACAAATGAGCATCTTTGTTTGCTCCACAGCATGTTGTATGTAGCAACAGGGTATCTTTCTACTGAGCAACTTGCATTGTACATTTACATTATTAATTGCTCAGTTGACTATAATGAGTGATATAGTTTTGTGTTATGTGCATGAGTGAATAATGTACAATATAAGGAAAGAAAGAAAAAGGGCCAAACTGAAATCTGTTCTTTTAAATGTAGTTTTACAATGGTGTTGTGTGCATTACATCATAAAGGAAGCTTGCAATCCTTGTCTTTATAACATTGTTGTAAATATTCAAACAGCTAATGTTGGAATCCTCTCCACTTTGTTGGCAATCATGCATTTCTCCAATGCGGCAATTAGTTAAATTAATTACGAAAGCATCCGATTACATTTTAGTTGTCTTATTTTTATTTATTTATTTAATGCATACTGTACATACCTTGGCTTTTCTATGTTTGGTAAGACTTTATTTTGATGGTCCGTTTTGAAATTCTGTTGACTGTAAGTAACTTGCAACTACATGTCAGCTAACTTTAGTTATTAGACTATTAGTAGACGGTTAGGTTATGGTTAGGGGTAGTTTTCTATATAGGTACAGTCTATGACAAAAATGGATTTTTTTAAAATAAGAATTCCAACACAAGCTTGATGCTTCCAAGACAGTTTTTGAAGTGTTACGGCATGTGACTCAAACAGCACAACAAAAGCCAACTTACTGATTTGAGGTCAGACTGACTGTAATTCGCCATCATTTACTTTTATCCAAAGTAAGAGACTATGCTAAAGAATTAACCTGTGTGCATTCAAGTAAACATGTGCGGTATATGTCTAGTATATAAACACTTGTCTGCCTACATAGTGTTCTGCCGCCTCTTCCTGCAGAGGACGCCCTCAACAACTCTTCTTATGTGGAGCAGATAAAAAAGTCATTTGAATCTAATTGGCTGTCTCCCCTCTTGTCTTGTCTTTCCCAGATCGTTTGTTATTCAGCAGATTCCCAGCAGTAATCTTTTCATGGTGGTCATTGACAATACATGTGACTGCAGTGACTTTGGACCTGTCACCATGGACCCCATCGAAATTATGTATATCCTTAATAAAAAGACAGTTTTCTTAGACAATTCTATTTAACCCTTCATTTGAACTCACACTGATACTACAAACAGCAGACTAAAGCAATGCTTTCTTTTTTTAGACACGGTCTCTGTGGTCAGTGTTTTCCTCTGTTTTGCCAACTGTCTTTTATCATGTTTTTCCCTTAATTTCATTGCACATAACGAGTCTTTGAAATGTGAAAGGTTGAAGTTTCAGAAGGACAGAAGGCGACCAGACACGTGCCACCCCTTCCATCATGAGGTACAAAAACCAATCAAACTGAGCTGAATGAAAGGATTGCTAAAGATTTTTAGCTGCACACTTGTAACAGAGGTACAGCAACTATAACTATAACCATTCAGTGCAGGTAGATGTTATTTGGACCCCTGTCCAAATTGAAACATGCATTATTTGCATTTGATTGTATTCAATATTTCATTATTTTTGCAAGCATTTGTAATAGCCATTCCCAGGCACCATATTGTATCATTTAATAATCTTCAGCAAAGTGAAGCTTGAGTTAGAGTAATAATTAATAAAGTAATATTTGATTACTACAACAAAACATATGCTGATTATTTTATTTTTATTTTTATCTATGTTGCATTTCTGCACCTTCATAGGTGAACACTGGGATCAATTGTGCATTGCTAGTCGTAAAGTTTAGAATTCTGCTATTAAGTCATTTTGTCTCTATTTGATCCATCTGCAGGAAAACTCAATGGAGTGTGGTGGTTCTGTGGGCTTGACACCATCACTAACATCTACAGTTCTTATAGTCCTGATAGTCACCATCTTTCCCAGGTGATGAAAAAAAAAATTGACCCATACGTCCACCTTGGTCATGCCAGTTTTACTCCGTCCAGCATGCAAAAATTGATTATATAAATATTTATTTTACATTACAAGACTAAATAAATTATCAAAATCACTTGAAAGACAGCTACATAAAGTGCTTTTTTTTTCTTTTTAATTATATTGATATTTTATGTTCACATAGATAATAGGCAACATTTTACAAATATGGCTACAAGAGACTTATTACTGTGCTAATTATTTGAATAAAAGTACAATTCATAAATATCTAAAAATAAATATAATTGTGTCATAGAATCAGCTTTTTTGTTCTGTAATAAGTATTATAATTTATGTTTTTCAGCCAAACGACTGTGATAATGCAATAGTAAATATAAAAAGTTGATGTTCTAAATGAACATTGCCTTACAAAAAAACATACTGCAGTTTGTATACTTTTGAAATAAAATCTTTAAAAAAAAAGAATACAGAGAACAAAGATGTGATATTTGATATTTATTTATTTATTTTTATTTTATTTTTTATTTTTTTGTGCCACATCTTTGTGTGCAATGCCATTGTCTGCTTATGTTTTTAAAAATCTCAATTCCATGGCTTCAGCAGGCAGGTTTGTAAGACCTGAATCTTCTTGCAGGCTTTAGGAAGGTATTTCATATTTGGTATGTTTCTCAAAACCTCATAGGTTCCCTTCCACTTGACATGTTGTCAGATGCTGTCAAGAGCTTTAGGTTTTAAAAGGTCCTCCTGGTACATACATACATACATACTCAAATGACATGAGAACAGACAAAAAAAACATTTAAATAGTAAGACTTGACAATAAATAATAATAATGTGCATGAATCTGGAATAGTAGATTTATGTACAGATGTGTGCATTATTTACTCTATATAGAGCTGTATAAATAAAGATATATGGGTAATATTTAAGGGTCTCTTAGCTAGTTGCTTTTTAGAATGCATATTATTAAAATTTATTTATTTCACATTTATTACATTTATTAGTACTAATTAAGCACATATTAATGCCTTATTCTACATTACCTTATTCTATATCCCTAATCCTACCCAATACCTAAACATAACAACTATTAACTATTAATAAGCAGCAAATTAGGAATTTATTGAGGGAAAAGTTGTAGTTAAAAGTGAATAAGTGTTCCCTATTCTAAAGTCTTACCGAGATATGCATATGTATTTACATAATACTTGAGAAAGAGGCAATAACTAGAGATGGAGGATGAATTACAGAAATTAATTACAGAACATATGTATTGAGTCATGTGTTAGCTGTTTAAGCTGGAGATGGCATGGGGAAAAAAAACTGTTTTTATGTCTAGATGTTCTAGTGCGCATAGATCTGTAGCGTCTGTCGGAGGGGAGAAGTGCAAACAGGTTGTGTCCGGGGTGAGAGGGGTCTTTGATGATGTTACCTTTACCTGCCTGTTTCTTCACTCTGGAGTTGTACAAGTCCTGAAGACTGGGCAGGTGCACACCAATGATCCTTTCAGTCAGTCCGTTGCAGTCTTCTTAAATCTGATTTGCTGGCTGACCCAAACCAGACAGTTATAGAAAGGGCACAGAACCGACTCAATAATAGCTGAGTAAAACTGTGTCATCTGTGCCTGTGGCAGGTTGAACTTTTTCAGCTGATGAAGGAAGTTTCACAATGGAGTCAATGTGAATGTCCCACTGCAGCCACAGTGCTGTCCATGATGGTGAGAGGGGGAAGAGCGGGTTCTCTTGAAGTCTACTATCATCTCCACAGTTTTGAGCGTGTTCAGCTCCAGGTTGTTGTGATTGCACCAGACAGCCAGCTGCTCAACCTCTTGTCTGTAAGCAGACTCGTCTCCATCTTGAATGAGGCTGATGACTGTGGTGTCATCTGCAAACTTCAGGAGCTTGACAAAGCCTGAATTTTCTCAGCTGTCGCAGATGGTAAAGTCTTTTCCTGGCTTTATAAACCTGTGTTTGAATGTGGGTGTTGACCAAGTCAGGTCCTCTGAGATGTTTACACCAAGGTACTTGAAGCTGCTCACCCTCTCCACAGGGGTCCCGCTGATCATAAGAGGAGTATAGGGCTGCTGCTGTCTCTTCCTGAAGTCAACAACCAGCTCTTTAGTTTTGCTCACATTCAGAGAGAGACAATTGTCCTGGCACCATGATGAATGAATGAATGAATGAAGAATGCATTTATATAGCGCTTTATTGTGTATTGTTGTACACCCAAAGCACTTTACAATCATGTGGGGGGTCTCTCCTCAACCACCACCAGTGTGCAGCATCCACTTGTATGATGCGACGGCAGCCACAGGACAACGGCGCCAGTGCGCTCACCACACACCAGCTACAGGTGGAGAGGAGAGAGAGACAGAGCCAATCAAGTGGTTGGGGATTATTAGGAGGCCATGATTGACAAAGGGGTTACACCCCTACTCTTTACGAGAAGTGCCATGGGATTTTTAATGACCACAGAGAGTCAGGACCTCCGTTTAACGTCTCATCCGAAAGATGGTGCTTCTTGACAGTATAGTGTCCCCGTCACTACACTGGGGCGCTAGGACCCACACAGACCACAGGGTGAGCACCCCCTGCTGGCCTCACTAACACCTCTTCCAACAGCAACCTAGTTTTCTCAGGAGGTCTCCCATCCAGGTACTGACCAGGCTCAGCCCTGCTTAGCTTCAGTGGGCAACCAGTCTTGGGCTGCAGGGTGATATGGCTGTGCCTATGATGTGAGTTTCTCTACCTCATCCAAGTATGCGGCTTCATTATTGTTGGAAATGAAGCCCAGAACCACAGTATCATTAGCAAATTTGATAATAGATGTGGAGCTGTTGGAAGACACGCAGTCATGTGTGCAGAGAGAGTAGAGCAGGGGACTCAGGACACAGCCCTGTGGGGCTCCTACGTTCAGGGTGATGGAGTTGGAGGTGAACTGGCTTACTTTCACCATTTGAGGTCTACCAGTGAGGAAATCAAGAATCCAGTTGCAGAGTGAAGAATTCAGGCTGAAGTCCATGAGTTTGGAAGCTAGCTTGATGGGGACTATAGTATTGAAAGCTGAGCTATAGTCGATGAATAGCAGCCTTACATAGTTCCCATTGCTGCTGTCAATGTGTGTGAGAGAAGAATGCAAGACGTGAGACATGGTATCTTCAGTAGATCAGGCAAACTGAAGAGAGTCCAAAGTATCAGGGATGGAGGAGCAAATGTTGTTATTTATAAGTTTCTCAAAGACCTTTATGACTGTTGACGTGAGGGCAACTGGACGACAGTCATTCAGGAAAGAGGGGTCATTGTTCTTAGGCACAGGGATGATGACAGATTTTTTTAATGAGTCCCTAAGGTAGCAAGGGACTCATTAAAAATAGATTTAAACAAACCAGCGAGCTGATCAGCACAGGACCTCAGAACACGGCCAGAAATTCAATCAGGACCTGCTGCTTTCCTGACATTCACTCGGTTTAGAGCCCTCTGAACCTTGTCCTCCAACACGGTGATTACATGATTATCACTGTTCTGACTGCTGTTTCTTGAAGCAATGATCAGCAGACTGGCGCTGCCTTGGTTGCATCCAAAGCGGCTGTAGAAAGACTTTAACTCGTCAGCCAGCGACGGGTCTGCTCTCACAGCTGCAATGGATTTGTTTCCAAAGGCACAGAGGCTCTTAGTCCTTGCCACATGCGTCGGGAGTCATTTAGTTGGAAATTAGACTCTATGCGTTCCCTGTATCTGTGTTTTGTGGCTTTTACTGCCCATCGGAGATGATAACATGATGTTTAACAGGGTAGCAAGGCATCCTAGGTGTTTATGACAATGCTGACATCTACGTCATGCTCCTGGACCTGCTTCTGTGTACAACTGTTGGCGCAAGATTGATTATAACAATTATTTCTTTTTTGAATATTTTTTTTACAAAAGCGCAGCGATTCGCTACAGGAGGCCTTTGTTCACCCACTAGAGCCGTGTGAGGCACTTTTTATTATGGATGGATGCGCTTTATTTCACATCTTTTGGACCGATGCACTGCAACACTCGCTGACTGCCTTTAAACAGCTTGAAAAATCAAAGACAATTTTTAATATAACTCCGACTGGATTCGACTGAAAGAAGAAAGACATATACACCTAGCATGGCTCGAGGGTGAGAAAATAATGGGCTAATTTTGATTTTTGGGTGAACTATCCCTTTAAAGTAGCAGGTCTGTAATCATTAAGTCCTGTGATTTTTGATTTCTTTGGTACAGGGATGATGGTGGAACATTTGAAGCAGGAGGGGACTACACACAAATTTATATATATGTGTGTTCTGTGTATATTTATTATGTGTATATAAATACACATAAATACAGTATATATCTTGAAAATATTTGCCTATGTTTGTAATGTCTATATTTATATTCATATAATTTATATTATAAATAAATATATTTATTATATAAACATAACTTTTCTGAAATATAAAAATTCATGTGTGTGTACTTATATATACATAATAAATCAACACAGTAGACCCACATATATTATGCAAACAAAAACTTTTTTTTTATTTAGGATGTGATTAATATATATATTGTTAATATTTCAATCATCTATTCTGTTTATCCAGTGAACATCTAATTACAGTGTAATTTTATATTTATGTTTACTGTGTTGAGGTGTGCTTGAAGTGCCAGTGGTGGTGAGGTTGTGATCAAGTTGAGGGGAGAATGACAAACTTCAGAAATGTCATTCTGTTGTTAGGAAAATCCTTGAGTGGAAAGTTTGCAACATGGGTGTTTGGTGTTTTGCGGTCTGACCGAATATCTCTACTTCTCTCTAACTCCTTCCTCCACTTGGGGTCTGGAGATAGAGGCTTTTACCTTCTGCAGAGGTCACACCTCTTGAGTTTGGCTTAACCAATGCCAAACGTGTAATTTCGAACAGGCAAATGTTTCTTTGTTAGGAAGCTGACTCATTTGCATGATCAGAGTGGGCTGGCAGTTTTTTATTTATTTATTTATTTATTGGCAATTTATACTCAAATTAATGTATGTATGCAGTGATGACACCAATGTGTAGGGACTTTCACAAGATATATTCTGACATAAGACATGGTACAAATAATGTAACATTGTCTAATAATTTTATCATAAGGCATGCATAAACAGAATACAATTCAAAAGACAATATACAAACCAGTAACAATACACAATGTCCTGGTGATATATGTTCATTCGTAGAAATGTTTGCCTTTGAAAATAATGGAGAGAAGTCCTTTTGTATGGGCATCATGTCTGTTTCACTAGTGAATGAAGTTATTTATTTATAAAATATAAATTATTTTGGGTTGTAAAACAGCCTTATTTTGATGATTTATCTTTGGTAGCCAGAGGCCTGTTCTGTATATGGGTATTAGTTGTGGTTTGGGGGTAGTTCATAGACACCTTGGCACCTAGTTTTGTTGTTTGGTGAGGGGTCTGTTGGAGCCAAATTATAAGAAATGATTAATGTCTTGCTGCATAGCTGTACTGCACTGGCTATGAACCGGAATTATTAGTTCACCTCCTGAGTCTTCTGTTTGAAGTCATTCATACTTTTGACACATGATGGCCACTTAACAAGTTGGTCTGTTCATTTTATTATTTTTTTTCCCGACTGCTGACACGTTTAGTATTAACTTAGGCACAGTTAATACAACAGAAGTATTATTTTAACCTAATCAACACTTTGATGTTTTGTGCCTTAAAATCATTAATGCTGATACTACAGGTATTGCAAATGGACCTCTTGTTAACTATCCAGGAACAGCAGTAATTTGATGGGGTGCTTGAGGAATGGATGTTCATAAAATGTCTCCTTAACCATAGTAAAGATTCTCTGGAAACCCTATTGTTATTTTGCAATGGTTGATAACAAGGTCTTTAATTATGAATTGTTGATTGTATATGTAAGTCAAGACTGAAGGATGTTGTTAGGCACAATATGAAGTGCACACACTGCTCTCGAGTCCCTTGAAAGAGCTCCAGAAGAATAAAAGGATGATGACAGTGTAGGGCGAGAGAGGACCAGGCCTGGGTCATTTAATTGCTGTTTTGTTTGTTTATGTGACAGTAGTCTGTTAGAGGCTGAAGCTTATTTTAATTTTGATTGTTTATTTTGCAATTAAAAATTATTTTAAATGTTTAATGGTTCCCATCTCCTTCTTCTCTAAACATGAACTTTGTTACAAACAATATCTAATATAAATGATGACATTTTGACATTTGCACTGGCTGCTGTATAGAGGGCGTGAAGGTACACTGAATTAGTACTGTTTGCAGATATAGGTTTAATTGTAGGTGATTTTAACATCCCTGTTGATTATGAAAAAGATGCATCAGGGTTGGCATTTTTATTAGGGCTGTCAGTTTAACGCATTAACTTAATTAATTATTTATTAAAAAAAAAATGCAATTAAAATATTTTAACTCAGTTAACGCATTGGCCCCACCCCCAGACCTGTACATTAGCTTAGCTTGACTGTTGACTGAGCTTAGCTTGACTGTTGACAATTAAAATTACAGATATTGGAGCAAAAAATGCCCGTGTACGAGATTTTGTCTCATATTTATATCACAATATCACACCAGCAGCGAGAGCAATATTACACAAGTGCTGTTTTTGTCAGGAAGAACACAAGTGCAAATGTGATTTTATACAACAGTTCAGTAAATAAGAGGTTACGATTTTTTTAATATTTAAAACACAATATTGTGTGTTTTTGTTCAAGTTTGCCAATGAAAAAGTTAATTGTTCAAGTTTGCCAATCAAAAAATTAATTGTTGTGCATCTGTCAGCAACACAGCGGTGTTTAGTTTCTGAATAAGTCCACGTTTTGAATGAATCGTGTGAACCAATGATTCACTGACCCATTCATAAAGAGATCCTTTTACTGAATTCTTGAATGAATCAGCCATTGGAATAAATCGACTTATAAAGACATTTACCGCCACATGCTGGTAGTTTTAGTTTCTTCTTTAGAGTATAATTTAATTTATTAAAAAAAATAAAATAAAAAAAAAACCTTAAAGGGATAGTTCAGCAAAAATAAAATTCAATAATATATATTAAATAAATAAATTGTGTCATCATTTAGGCTACTCACCCTCATGTTGTTTTAAATCTGAATGACTTACTTTCTTTTGCACAACGTAGAATAAGGTATTTTGAAAACTTTTTTTTTGTTTTGGTTATCAGTGACTTTCATTGCATGAATAAAAAATATTGAGATGTTTCTCAAATTATCTTCTTTTATGTTCCATACTTTATTTTAGGCTGTTGTAGCCTAAACATTTAACATAATAATAGCTATACATTATCTTTTGTGGGCATTTTCACAGCCAAATTTTCTTTGCAATTAATTAGATTGATTAATCACAGCACCCTGTTATTAATTAGATTCAAAATTCTAATCGACTGGCAGCCCTAATTTTTATATATCCTAAATTTCAGATACCAGATATCACATTCCCTAGATATCCTTTGCACTTAAGGAAGATTAACAGCACAATACTGTGGTATACTGAACAGTCTCAGGCCTTTAAGAGAGCAGCCTGGAATATGGAGTGCAGATGGCAGAAAACAAAACTAGAGGTATTTTGCATTGTGTGGAAGGATAGTGTTTCTATCTACAGAAAAGCCTAAAAACTGCTAGATCTGCTTACTTTTCTACTCTCTTAAAACAAAAACAAAAAACCCTATGTATTTATTTGATATAGTGGCTAAACACTTTCAGACAACCCCAAACACCACATCAGTAATGATTTTATGAACTAATTTTCTTTTAGTAATTCATCACTTTCATTAGAACATGTCCCAAAAACATTGAAGCTGGCTGCCTCTCACTACTACCAAGACGCAGTTTCTGAGCGTGAGTTATTCCATAACGGACACAAACAATTCTGTCCCTGAAGAACTGAAATGTAAACAAAGGAATTATCATCCATATTACAACGTTATTCCTTCGTTGGACTAAACGTGCTCCATGAGATGTTGTTCAGTGGACCCTAACCTTTCTAACTAAACCGAGATTTACAGCTGTGGATGTGTTTATGACTCGTTATTAGGACGAATCTGGTATGTACTGCCTTTTCATTCTTCATGTTTTGATGTGTACTGCTTACACAAATTTAGCAAATACATTCTTTATAAGCTTTCCATTGAAAAACAGCGATCTGTCGTCGATGCTTGAGGCTTAGATCTTAATAATGATATATAGTTTGTCAAGATTACAAATGTCCCGTTTCATTTAATCTATTCGTAAATATTGACACATGCAAACAAGGGGAGTTGAGGACGCCGGTGTCTGGGTGCAGGCTAACGGGTTAAAAAGAAGAGCTAGTTAATTACAGACTGATCCCAAATCTCCCTTTTCTGACAAAAAATAAAATAAATAAAAAAATTGAAAAAGTTAGTTTATTTTATTTTATTTCATTTTATTTATTTTATCACTGAAACTGCTCTCTTATCTCATCATGGTTGCATCTCTCTATTAGTACTAGTCAACCTTAGTGCTGCCTTTGATACTATTGACCATAACATTCTCTTGCATAGGCTTAAAAAATATGTTAGCTGTCACGTTTATGTTCTGTTCTAGCTTAGATTTTCCTGTTTCTGTTCTACCTTCTTTGACCTAGCTTCCCTTAGTTCCCCTGATTAGTTCATTCTGTTCACCTGTGTTGATTAATCATCTCGTTTGCTCCTTTGTTTCCCTGTCTTTATAAGCCTTCAGTTTCTATCTATACTTCATCATGGATTGATGTACATTTAATGGTACACATGTTGATGCTATTTAGCTCTACTTTTCTTGATGTTGAAGTTGGAATTAAAGACCATAAATGCTTACACCTTTGTTGTGCGCTTTCTACAACCACATACTGTGACAGAATCCAGGACCTCAACAAGAAGATGGACTGGGCTGAGGATTTTTTACTAAACATCCAGCAGGATAGAAGGCCTTTGGAGTGATATGTGGAGGAGTTCCTGAGTGTCTTCCATCTGGTGAGCTGGAGTGATCATATGCTTAATCTGTGCTTCCTGATGGGACTGGACGATGATAATTTATTCTGAATCTCGTTTCCAGACGATTGTTATAGACCCGTAGCAGACTTTAATTTTTAATTTTTAAATTGCTCTGATTTCTTTGAAGTAAATAACCATTCATTCCCTATCCAGAGACATGTTGGCACTCCAGCTCACCATAAACCAGCACCCTCCACATACCGCTCCAATAAGCCCGCTCCCTCCATTCCACCCCTGCTTTCCCGAGCCCATCCAGCATCCATTTCAGCCCTAAGTCCAGAAAAAGAGGCACCAGCGCTCCCTCCAGAGTCCACTCCTGTGTGCCTCTCAGCGCTCCTGGATTTGGCACTTCCTCTGGAGTTCTCGGCCCCTATCCCCCCCGAGTCTGCTCCAGTGTCGGCTCCAGCCCCTGAGTTGGCTCCATAGTGGTCGAGCCAGGGACCGGGACAAGGCCACTAAGGCTCCTCCCCGGCCTCCCGAATGGCCAGCACCTCTGTAGCCTCCTGAACTGTCAGATCCACCATGACCCCCTGGACTACCTGCTCTGCCAAGGCCCCCTGAGTTCCCTGCTCCGCCATGGACTCCTGAACTCCTTGATCCGCCCTGAAGGCCTTCCTTGTCTCCGCCCTGTTCGTGCCTTGCACCAGCCTCCACGGCGGCCACTCCCTCTTCCCATTGGAACTCCTGTTCGGGGGGGGGGGGGGGGTGCGATTTGTCACGTTTATGTTCTGTTCTGGTTTAGATTTTCGTGTGTCTCTGTTCTACCTTCTTTGACCTAGTTTCCCTTATTTCCCCTGATTTAGTTTATTCTGTTCACCTGTGTTGATTAATCACCACATTTGCTCCTTTGTTTCCCTGTCTTTATAAGCCTTTAGTTTCTGTCTGTTCCTCGTACTGGATTGTTCATTTAGTGGTACCTATGTGTTGATGCTATTCAGCTCTCCTTTTCTATGTTGAAGTTGGAATTAAAGACCATATATGTTTACTCCGTTGAGTGCTTTCCACAACCACATACCGTGACATTAGCATGATTGAACTGCATTTAAATTGTACTTCTCTGGCTGTTATCACTTTGTAGCAGTAAACACAGAGGTATCAAGTCAATCACAAGTTCAGTGTTGGGCAGTAATGCATTACTTAGTAACGCGTTACTGTAATTTGATTACTTTTTTGGTAACGGCGTAATTTAAGGCGTTATAATTTTCAAAATAGTAATTAGAGTATAGTTACAAGCTGAGGTCTCTATACATTACTGCAGCATTACATTGCTGGCAGAATGCAGTGTTTTATAATCTAGAGATTGTAAAATGGATGTAGCACATGCACTGTCGAGTCAAGTGCCAGTGGATTAGAGACCTGACACAACAGCAGCACGGGAGAAGATGGGCGAGTGCTGCTGTGAATGGGTAGACATTTATGTGCGGGATGCGGAAGAATAAAATGATCCACGGGACTCCCCATAGAAATATCTAAACATAAAATATCTAAAACAAATAAATGGTTATTCATCAACTCGTATAAAATATACTATTAACAGGTTCAAGCATATGCAGAGTTTCTATTCAGGCTATAACACGTGTTTGCAGCATTGAGCAATGCATTGCTGAATTTGGCGTGCTCACGAATCCTCTCATTATAACACACAAACTGTAGACATTATGAAATATTCATTATGCACATATTTATTGTGTTATATCACAGATTTGTGAAATTGTAATGAACTGAGATGTCTTTTAGAGGTTATAAATGCAGCGCTCTTTGCTGACATGCCATGCCAAACCATGCACACAGAAGCCGCTTGCTTTAGTGAAAAATAACAGCGTTCTATGAATGTTGATGCTTTAATAACAAATATTTATCGGGAGCGTGTATGCTGAGATTTCATAAATGTCATGGAGAAAAAAGTAACATAACTAGTAATGTAAATAATTACTAATTGCTTTTTAAATAAAGTAATCAGAACACTTACATGATTACTTTTTAAAGGAGTATTCAGTAATTTGATTACATTTTCAATATAACTTGCCCAACACAGGTATTGTGTTGGGCCCTGGTAGTGTTCCTGTGGCTCAGGGGTAGAGCATTGCGTTAGCAGCACAAAAGGTTGTGGGTTCGATTCTCAGGGAACACATGTTGCGTAAAAAATGTTAGCCTGAATACACTGTAAGTTGCTTTGGATAAAAGTGTCTGCTTAATGCATAAATGTAAACGGTATTGAGTGCCGCAAGGATCTAGATTTCTTACTAAATGCACCACTTCACAAAATGAATAGATGGTTTAATAATAAAAAATAAATAAATAAAAACTGACTAGTAACTTCCAACTTTTAAATTTAGAAATTCAGAGGTATCCAAAACCTCCACACATAATAACCTAGAATGTCTAACTCTTGATGGATGTTCTGTTTGATCTCCATTGTCAGTTAAGAACCAGAGTGTGATATTTGTTAGTAGTCTGTAATTTAAAAGCCCTTTTCTAATATTTAGTGTTTTTCTATCTGAAAAAAAAGAAAAAAAAAAACTCTAAAATACAATACAGTGTGTTTGACTTGAAGCGGTGCTGCGCAGAACAATCAGTGTATGACATCAAAGGATGCCAATCCAAGTCAAATGCACTTAGAGTCATGAGCATTTTAGCATTTTCTACATTTGATAAGGAGGATCAATGAAAAGAATTATATTATGACCATTTTAAATTGTGTACATTTAAGTCAAAGTATTTATTATACCTTAATTTAGAGACTGTTTGATGTAATTTACAACTAAATGTCAATTCATGCATTAACTATAAAACATGTACGAACGTAGTTAAGGCTGTCATTATTCATGCATAAATCCTTAAGACACCAGTTGTGGTTAAACATAGCTCTTCACAGGTTCATGGTTAACTCATGTGTTCACTAATTATGAGTTCATGTTAAAGTAAATATTAATTCAATATTAGTTCATGATTATTCATGTACCTTTATTGTAAAGTGTTTTACCTTAACTTCATGTGAAGGCGGAGCTGGAGTGGATGAATAGACGCAACATAAATTCTCTTTAATGACTTTATTTACAGTGACTGCAAAAAAATGTGAAGATATTGTACAGAAATGATATTGTTTACTGTAGAAAACCTGTTGCATAAAATCCACAAAGTGTGACATTATGTCAGACTAAAGAACACAATGGTAACTACACAGTAACTGCGCATGTTTTGTTATGCAGTTAACTCACTTATGTCCTGAAGATGCCCCACCACGCACATGGTTTATATCTCCCTAACCTGATCTAACCTAATTCAACTGTATTTCTTTATTATCTTGTTCTTTCTAAATCAAGATACTTTTTACTTCAAAAGGTAAAATTATGTAAAATAAAACTTGTTTTCGGAGAATATATTGTGAATCAAATTTATATATCTTAACCCATTAGCAAATTGATTAATTTTGTTTTATAAGCATAAATTAAGTAATAATAGAAACCACTGACAATTTAAGACTTTTTCTTAAAAAAAAGTCTTATTCTCAAATACAATGATCTGGTTTTAATGAAGCTGACATTTTTTACAGGGAAAGGGTTTTTATTTATTTATTTATTTATTTATTTATTTATTTATTTATTTATTTATTTATTTATTTTGCAGTGTGATTTTTCATCTGAATGTACAGTGCTCAGACTGAAAGACTCTGTATTCAGGCTGTTTTCATTTATATTACATATCAGAGGATTTCAAAATCATATTTATCAAAAAATAAATATATAATGATATTTGCAGTTTAGATGTTTTGTACCTAGTACTTAGAAATCGATAGCAAGGATCCAATCAGTCTCATAATGATTTCAGCTCTATAAAAATAATTTTAGTTTTTCCTTCTCATCTTCTTTCACATGCTCTCATGACTTGCCTCGTGCTACTACTTGCACACAAACTGGTCAACTATTCGTGAACAGTGCTTGCATTTGACGTAGCAGCACCAGTGAAACTTGCAGTGGCAGCGCTCAACCAGCTGTGTCTTGTACTGATCATAACCTCGACCGCAACACATGAGTGCGCAGCCATCCATGCCTTCGGACGTCTTGTTACAGAGGCGGCCTTGAGTTCCTAAAGAGCCGGTAGTTTTGTTCTCTACGCAGTAATCTGGACTGGGGTCGATGTACACCAGGTCATTGCTGGTAGGAGAGTTAAATTTAGAGTGAACTTGAACAAGCTTCCCGCGGCTGTTCAGCCTCATGGCAGCGGCGCTGTCATATTTCTCCTTCAGTGCGTCACCCACCTTGCGGAAATCAGCAAGTTGCAACCAGCAAGTTTTAAGGCTGCAGGAGCCGGACACGCCATGACACTTACAGGACACATGGGCGAGATCTGATACTATCTGTGATAGAGAAAGTGGTTGTTAGATAAATAGAACCATGATAAAATATAATGTGATTTTGTACGCCAACACAGTATTTAGTATCACCCTGGTTCCCTTTACAAAAAGACAATAGAGATGTTCTATTGGATTTGGTTTACTGTAGGAAAAATTATTCTTACTTGTTTTGTTCATAAATACAACTGGCAGAAATAAAATGCTATATTTAGGTTCTAAACAAACTATGCATGGTTACATGACTTCCCCACTGAAATTCCAACTATTTCAATATTTATTAAAAAAAAAAAAAAAAAAACTTTTTCCCTGAAAAGGATCTGTGCTCTGTTTGTGGTATTATGTATTTGTTTTTGCATGTATCTCTTTTGTGGGCAAAAGTTTCAACTTTAAGTTTAAAGAATAAGTATTTTCTGATAAATGTGCCAGATACAGCTCAGAATCTCCATTGAGCAACAGCGGTCGAGAAATGATAAAACAAGCATGTTTCATTAAAAGACGTTTTGTTGCATCTTGGGGTAAAAAAATAAAAACCTTACAAATAATTGGGGAAACACACACACACATGCATATATATATATATATATATATATATATATTGCTGTCAATCGATAAAATAAGTAAATAAATAAATAAATAAACTTTAAAATTTACATTTAGTCATTTAGCAGACACTTTTATCCAAAGCGTATTACAAATAAGGACAATGTAAGCAATCAAAATCAACAAAAGAGCAATGATATGCAAGTGCTATAACAAGTCTCAGTTAGCTTAATGCAGTCCACGTAGCAAGTTTCTTTTATTTATTTATTTATTTATTTTTTGTTAATTATAATAAATAAAAAGAAAACAGATAGAATAGAAAAATAATAGAACAAGCTAGTGTTAGAGGCCTTTTTTTTTCTAATTGTATAATAGTTCACTAGGAGAATTCAAGCTTCTAGATGCACATAAGTGTGGAGTAATACATTTAGGTAAAGGGGTGCAGAGCAAGTGGTGGTTTTGTAGGCAAACTTGAATGCCTTGAATTTTATGCGAGCAGCTATTGGTAGCCAGTGCAAATTGATAAACAGAAGTTTGACGTGCATTCTTTTTGGCTAATTAAAAATTAATTTTGCTGCCGTGTTCTGTATTAATTGTAAAGGTTTGATAGAACTGGCTGGAAGACCTGCCAAGAGAGCATTGCAATAGTCCAGCCTGGACAGAACAAGAGCTTGAACAAGGAGTTGTGAAGCATATTCCGAAAGAAAGGGTCTGATCTTCTTGATATTGAATAAAGCAAATCTGCAGGACCGGGCAGTTTTAGCAATGTGGTCTGAGAAAGTCAGCTGATCATCAATCATAACTCCAAGGTTTCTGGCTGTTTTTGAAGGAGTTATGGTTGATGTGCCTAACTGAATGGTGAAATTTCGATGAAACAATGGGTTTGCTGGAACCACAAGCAGTTCTGTCTTGGCAAGTTTGAGTTGAAGGCGACGGTCCTTCATCCAGAAAATAATGTCTGTTAGACAAACTGAGATGCGAGCAGCTATTGTCGGATCATCAGGATGGAATGAGAGGTAGAGTTGAATGTCATCAGCATAGCAGTGATATGAAAAGCCATGATTCTGAATGACAGAACCTAGTGATGACATGTAGATAGAGAAGAGAAGTGGTCCAAGAACTGAGCCCTGAGGCACCCCAGTAGTTAGATGTTGTGACTTGGACACCTCACCTCTACAAGACACATTGAAAGACATATCTGAAAGGTAAGATTCAAACCACTGGAGAGCGGTTCCTGAGATGCCCTTTGCCAAGTTGACAGAAGGATATGGTGGTTAACCATGTCAAAAGCAGCGGAGAGATCCAGCAAGATAAGTATTAAAGATTTGGAATCCGCTCTTGCCAGTCTCAGGGGCTTTAACAGCTGAGATAAAGGCAGTCTCTGTTGAATGTCCACTTCTGAAGACAGACTGGTAAACATAAAGATTGTATACTTTAAATATGTGTTTAATGGCATCTTTTTACTAAGTAGTAACTATTATTAATGAAGGCCAGTATCACTGATACCAATATTGCTTCTGACATCTCTATTAAATGCATTTCCCCTCAATTTTAGCCAATGGTTATAGAAATTCAACATAACAGTATAATTGAATAGCATTTAATAAGCTTTGAAAAATATAACTTTGAATTTAAGTGAACTTAAAACAATCTTCAAATAAACTATAAATTGCAGAGCAGTGAGTGATTTCTCTTTTTCTTTTGTTCTTTGATTTACATCAATGGCACAAACTGCAGCAGGTTTCCATTGCGATATGATTGGATATGACTGCTAATGTTTGCTGTGATTGGTTCATGCGATAAATCCTGCCTCTGTTCATGCGTATTCACTAAACAGTCTGAATTAAAAAAAATATAAGATATAAACAATTTGTTATGTCAAAATAAGACTTAAATTTGCATGGAAAATTAATCCGTAGGAGCTTTAGTGGGTAATCAGTTTGATGAAATGTAAAATAAATCTTGATGTCTGTGACTAATATTTACTGAATTCTGATGACTGATGATGCGAAAACTATTAAACTATTAAAAAGAATTGCTTAAAATAAGTTCACAAATAAAATCTATTGTTTAAATTGTTACTGCCTTGAGTTATTATTTTGGAATAAATGTAAAATGCTTAAAAACACTAACTTGATGAGATTCATACGTGGCTTTAATAAATAGAATATAAATTACATTGTTTTATATATATATATATATATATATATATATATATATATATATATATATATATATATATATATATATATATATATATATATATTTCTGATAGGGTAAGTAATCTAAAAAAGAAAAGAAAAGAAAAAAAAGACAAGAAACAGCAGTCTTACCCTCCGTCCTGCCTCATTGTTATGAAGGTTCATCAGCAGTCTTGCACTCTCCATAGAGCCTTTGGTGAATGTTTTTTCCCGTTCACGTGCATCCACAAACTCCTTGCTGAAGCGGTATCCATAATTGAGGTTGTCACCACAGCCGCCCCACAGCCAGTCTCGTGGCAGATCTTTAGGTCTCGCTGCCCTGCTGCAGCCACAGCTCGACAGCTCCCCCTCTCTGCAGGCACGGCTCACTGCATTGACCACGCCAGCGGCGCTGATTGCGTATGTGAATGCTGTCTCTCTGCTCCCTGGAAAGCAAACAACCGCCATGTTTATTTGCTTTTATGATCAACAGTTTATTAGTAAATCATAATCATTTATTTTGTTAGCCCTAATATATTTATCCTAGGAACATCGACCAAATCTGAAAGAATCTTAAGAATTACTGTTCTGAAAAACTGTCTTGTACATTATGTAGCATTGCTTTCATGTGTCAGAATGTTAAAAGAGAAGGAATTTCAAACTAAATAGACATATGTAGGTCTGATATGTTTTAGTTTAAAACCAAAAAGACAAATTGAGGTGCATCACAATGATGTGCTGCTACATGCACTAAAATGAATTCAGCAACATACAGTAAGCTCACCACCTAGTGGACATATCTCCTCATATATAACCAATTAGACATTCAGAGATCAGCATGTATAAATACCACAAAAGAGACATATACCATGTATACAAACAGAACATTGGGTTTCACAGTAATGCAAAACAGCTTTTTCCACTGAAGCAAGTGGGCATTTGAGACAGGCTGACTGACTTGAAATGTGGCTGTTGTTGGAAATAAATTGAAAGTTGAAAATTTTGTTGGCCGTTTTTGTCTGTTTAGTTTGATTATAAAAAGAAACCAGTTTCTTTTGAATTGAATTGTCTGAGCTTGGTTTTGTTAGACAACAACACTCCCACACAAGATGCCACAAGGTGCTTCTATGGTGTTTTGTCCATTTTGGAGCAAAACATCTGTGATTATCATCAATTACTGTTAAAAACAGCTGCCTAAAAATATACCTATCTGCATGACTCTGCCAAACACTGAGGAGTTGTCCACTGTGCTGCAGTTCCAGCGGCGGTTGCGAAACTGGTATTGGCACTCCCGGATGCCTGTTTTGGCACCCTCTCCAATGAACTGCATGTGATCTTGGTACAGCTGGCAAAGCTTCTTCTGACCTTTAGACAGTCCTGCTAGTTGACTGCACAGCGGCTGTCCTCCTATGATATATGCTTCTGGTATCAGGAGGGGATTCATCGCTAGAGACCTGGAAGACCCCTCATGTATAAGCACACACATTTAGTGATGGACATGTTTTTGTATATATGAGCAAATTGACACTCATAGCCATGTGATATCGTTCTATATCGGCATGGATGTGATTCGGCCATAGGCAACAAGGCCACAGTGCCATAGGTAATCATAGCCATGCTGATATAGAGTGATGTCACAAGGTTACGAGTGTGATATTGCATATGTACAACAGTTTGATTGCACAAGTGTGTAAATAAATAAGAAACAACACTGAGTGTCTTAAAAACCCTGTTTGTGTGCAGAACTACTACCTTCCTCAAATCTCAAATTGACAGTTTAATAGTTAAGCCCAAGCCTCTGTAGCTAATTTGAAAACATAACTTTAGAACTTGTAATGAAGGAATGCTGAATTGCGTCATTGCAAGCTTATTGCATTATGTAGAGTATTATGACAGAGAGACGGACAAAGTGAGTGTGATTACTTGCATCTGAAACAGCATTCATACTTCAGCTCAATCTCATATTCACAATAAACATTAGTTTGAATGTCCACTGAGGAAAGTCATATCTTTGTCAAAGTATTCTTTCAAATGTTAAAGAAAACATAGGTCTGTACGTGCATGTTTCTTTAAATGCAAATGAGTTGCTGATCCCGACCCCATTTTCCAGAATAGAGCTGTGCCATTACAGCTCGTATCTGCTAAAAAACCCAAAAAAAAACAAACATCTGTTTTGGTTTTGATTATCATGTTTATCGTGCTGAAATCATGCGTTTTAAACCACATTAGTTTAAACTTCTGATATACGGTTTTCTGAGTGCACACATCCGAAGCACACAGACAGAAAGCAGCTGTCACTAAGTTCTCATTCACAAACAAGTTTACGTTAAAAAACACACACGAGTTACAAAAACATTTGGTTATGTCTGTGAAGATAAAAATTGGATGTTTATATTAGATCTGTGTGGCAGCACAGGAAAAATTATTTCCTTATTTTTCCTTATTTACAACCTTCCTTCAGGCTCTTTCAATATAAAAGTCTTTACTGCTTACTCACTCATAAAGACAGTCACTTGTCGCCATCAATGTAACAATCTAATCATCATCACTATGTAGGTGCCCATTGAATATATCCCAAATGAATTATAGCTCATGTTTAACCACTACAGAGACATCAAAACCAGCGGCAAATTCCAGAAAAGCTGGGATAAGATGAGGCTGCTCTCGGCAATAGATCATGAGCACTGAATGGCCACTAACGCCCTGGAGATCACATTTCACATTTTTATAAATAAACATTTAAATTTAGCAGGCACTTTTATTTAAAGCGACTTACAAATGAGGACAATGGAAGCAATCAAAATCAACAAAACAGCAATAATACACAAGTACTATAACAAGTCTCAGTTAGCTTAAGGTAGTACCCGTAGCAAGGTTTTTTAAATCATATAATAAATAAAAATAAAACAGTAAAAATAAAAAAGATAGAATAGGAAAAGAATAGAGCAAGCTATTAGATGCATTTTTGTTTTGCTTTTGTTAATTGTATAATAAATAAAAAAAGAAAACAAATAGATAGAATACAAAAAAAAGATTAGAAAAGCTAGTGTTAGTTTCTTTTTTAAAGAAACAAGCTGTTAGTAAATAAATAGAGTGCAAGTCTAAAAGGGGCATTTTTTTAAGAATAGAATTTGAATAGAGAGTGCTAGAGTTAGAGGGTCATATAAAGATGGAATAGATGTGTTTTTAGTAATTTCTTGAAGATTGCTGTTAGTAAGCTAGTAAGTTAGTAAGCTACTACTAAATATTGTAGAAACTTAATTTTCTGTAAAGTTGCTTTGCAATGATTTGTATCGTAAAAAGCGCTATACAAATAAACTTTAACTGAATTGAAAATTGCTAAGGACTCAGCTGCTCAGACTGTGGGCAGATCATTCCACCAGGAGGGAACATTAAACCTTAAAGGCAGTTAAAAATGATTTTGTGCCTCTTTGGGATGGCACAATAAAGCGACGTTCACTTGCAGAATGATGAATTTAAGTAAAGGGGTGCAGAGCCAGTGGTGGTTTTGTATCATTTGTTTCAAACCAGTGGTTTGAAGCAGGTATCAAACTGCCAAAGGCACATGATTTCAGTAAATGAGGCTTCGTTTCGTCATAACTGTTTCAAAATGTTTCTAAATTTTAATGGTTTGTTGATTGGGGTGATGATGCTGGAGAACCCATGAATCAATGATCACCCCAGCAGCAAAGCTAATCTACGATCAGTTTTAAAATTGTCAATTATTTTTAATTAAACATTTGTGTCTCAAAAGGAAGAGATGTAGTCAATAATCTCTTATTGGACTGTTTAGACAGGTCCTGGGTTTGTAAAAGCTGTTTTATGCATGTGTAGAGTTTTTATTGTATTTGCATGTGGTATTTCGATCATTTCGAAAAAGTGAATCAGTTTTTCATCCTGAAAATAAGCAGTATGAGGAAGAAATGGATCCTCACAGTCATGTTGCACAATGTATAAGACATACAGAGTTACACAAAGAAACAATGTTTCTTAAATGAAAGAAACACATACATACTGTGATGACTTTGTATTTTCAAATGTGTTTTTGAAAAAAACACTACATACCACCATGAGCTAGCTTCCACAAACACCTGCATAAAGAAGGCACAGAAGGTAATGGTGACCGCTCCGTGTCGTGAGTCCATGATTCCACCCCATCCCAAGCGCATCAACTTCAGCTTGAACAACATTCTGACCTGAAGAAATAAGATGAAGAGTTTCACACAAAGCTCTGCAGACTGAAAATGCAGACTGAATTTATGTATATTAGGAAATAGACATCAATGTCACATCAGTGCGACAAAGGCTGTCCCTCCTCCAAATGTGTTCTTTGTGTCCAGGCCCATTAAGGATACAAAGAATGGATCCTTCATGGACCAGACTATCCCAAGGTTTATTACGTGAAGACAGGATTTTTATTTTATTATTTATTCATTTATTTTTTAAGACAATGCTGGTTTACAGTTTCAAATGTAAATATTGAGCTTCAACTTACTTGAAAACAATGTAAACACATTAAAGCAGTTCAAAAGTATACTTCTTTCTTACTAAGATGCGATTTTATAGGTAGTTTATAAATTTTATTATGTACATAATGGACCAAGGTGAACATGTTTAGACATATTGTGAACCTTGTTTTGTTTTCAAACAGTTAAATATAACTTTTAAAAAAGTACAGTACAAACTTTACTGTAATTCAAAATTGCTAGGTGACAAGAGTAATCCCCCAGACTGCTTCATAAACAAGGTTCAGTTCAACGCTGGATTTTCACAAAGGTTGATTCTGAAAGAGGGCTCAATACCAATGCTTCGTGCGCGAATGTCAGCTCCAGACAAAGTATCACACATCATATTTTGTTTTCCAAATTGCCTTTCTGAAGGAGTTTCTTGGCACTTTGTAAGGTTCATTTTTGCTAAAGCTACCATGAATGATCGTAAATAGGAATGTGGTAGTTAAAAATTGCACGTGAAAGCAACATATAAGGCTGAACACAGTTACTGAGAGTTTTATTGTTGCCGGTATATTGGAGCATGAGCTCTTGAAGCTCTGTCCTCTTCTGAAAAGGGAGCCGGGAGCACCAGCTTATTTGCATTTAATGGGATTAAAGAGGACAGAGGGACCAAACAACAAAGGTTATTTCCACCAGAAAATGCCTAAAGTCCATAGTGTGGGAGCATTTTGGGTACACCAAGAATGACCAGGGCATCATTTAAATATTGCTGTACACAAAAAAATAAAAAAATAAAAAAAAAATTCCTGCTAAAAGAGTGAATACATAAGGAATAATGCACGGCTAGCTGTGCATTAAACCATTTTAATGCATGACATGAAGTACCACCTGACACAAAGCTACAGCTCATCAGCATTCTGCCCACTTCAGATCAGATAGAGAGGAAATAATGTGGTAAGGTCACAATTATTTGAATGAATTAATTATATAATTTAGCTACTTTAATTATTCAATCGAGAGGGAGAGTGAGAGAGGTGACAGTTGTGTGTGTGAATTAACTTTACCTGCGTATCTCTCTACAAACAATGAAGCTGTGAGTTTAGTAACTTCAAAGTTCAAACACAGCAATTTTACCCCCTTGCTGCTGATGAATATAATGTAGAGATCCAAGTATTTAAGCTATTTTATTAATAAAAGTCACGAGGGAGGGTTGACAACAATTTTCTGTACTCCTGTATATTTCTGTGTGTGCACAACACAATCTCCAATCTCACAAACCAAAATAATAGACATGATTTTTAGGGCTAACCCCTAATAGACTAACCGTTAGTCGACTACAAGAGGCTTTATTGACCAAAATAATATTAGTCACTTAGTCAAAGGAAAAAAATGCACAGGCAAACTCACGCAGTCTGTGACTAACAGATCGTTAACGGCTGGTGTATGTGGTAGCCTAATATAGGCTAGTTACATCGGACAGGACATCCAAATGCTCGCCTGTCATGATCGACCTCAAATATGGCTTATCATCTGAAAAGTATTAGCAGCTTTACATGGCCGCTCAATCTAATGTTAACCCAAAGAAATGTGTGCTGTTTAACAGCGTGTCTACACCAGACGCGAACAACACGACAACTGTCACGTCTGGTGTAGACACGGTGTAAGTATGTGCGCTGGGAGAGGAAGCTGAACAGCAGCTCACTGCAGGACAGATGGAGGCACCTATGCAGTCACTTGCTTTTAAAATGCTCCGTAATTTTTGGTCGTACAGATAAGAGTAATAAATCTTTCGAATCTGTAAAGACGCTACGTTTATTTGTGTGCACTCACAATAACAACAAAACGCGCTTTTGTAAAATAATGAAAGCAGTCAGGACGCGCTTTCTGCTGTTTGTCTCTGTGAACTTGAATGTGAAACTCCGTGTAAATCTTTGCCTTACAGACATTAAAAATATGTCTAGCAAAATGTCTACTTTAAAATGAACTAATTCAAGTGGAAAACAAATATTCTCAGATTATGTAATCTGTATGAAACATGCATACAGGCCCATCACTACTGTGGAGATGACGAGTCAGTGTGGCTGACTTCATCTCTTAAACCAAAAACAAAGAAAGCACTAGTTTATCAATGAATTATTAAAATTTTAATGCAGCCTCCTTACTGTTTTTCCCTGACACATTCATAATCATTACTTATGCTGGTGGCAAGCTTTATGCGTGTGCTTGAGCGCTTATTAGGCTAATGTATGCAATTAAAGGCTCGATAGTATGATTTTAATGGTTTGTTAATAAACGTGCACTTGGTCGACTAATGCTTCAAATAAATGACTATCCTTAGTTGGGGACAGCCCTAATGTTTTTCTCAGGCCACATGTAAAATCAGATGAACTATTAAAAAGATTATTAAAATGAATATGTGAGGGTAACAGTTTCCCCTGTGGGATAAATAAAGTCAAAATTAGTCTTATATTAATAATAATGGTTCATTAACATATTATCATTTATTATACCTGTTGTAGTATTATTTATGTCAAAAACAAACAAGATTTTTTATTTTTTATTTTTTGCCATGTTTCCAAGTTCTCTACCTCCGGTCCAAAAGAAATGTAGAAATAATATACAAACGGAAAATACTAAATACTTTGATCTATTTTCATTTTGATTTTTTCAAAAGGGAAATACTGACTGTAACATGTAGTAAAACTCAAGACACAGACAGGTTGGAATCAAACAGACGGGTTTATTGTACAGATGTTATTGAAATGGCAGATAAGCAGTCTTTACTGAGCTGAGCAAGGATACTGTTGATGGAGTTAACTGTTACCAGGTCTTGGAGAGCGTGAGAAGACGGAAGGCTTTCGTGGGAACTGGTATCTGGGATTAGATGCAGGTAGGTAGGTTCACACACACACACACACACACACACACACACACACACACACGCACACACACACACACACACACACACAGAAACAACAGAAGACGGAGGAGATCAGGGGACTTGGAATAGGAGTTCAGGTAAGTAGCTTGGCGTGAGCAATGAGACTTTATCCACAATGGAGACCAGACAGTGTGTTTGTGTGAACTGCATGCTTTTAAACTGCGGTGCTGGTGATTAGTGAATGACGGTCAGGTGCGGTGATCAGAACTCCGGTGATTGGGATCGTTGATGAGTGGAAGAGCCTGGTGTTTCCGTGACGGAACCCCCCTCTCCACGGCCCGCTCCTGAGTGCCGAATACCCCGACTTCGTGGAGGATGACCTCGACTATGTGGCACTGGATCTTGGGAATGGGAAGCGTGGAACTCTGTCAGGAGATTGGGATCGAGTATATCATCTCTTGGGATCCATGTTCTTTCTTCGGGGCCATATCCTTCCCAATCGACCAGATATTCCAATCCACCCCCACAATGTCGGGAACACAGGATCTCCTTTACTGAGTAGACTGTTCCTTCCTCCAGCACCATCGGAAGAGGGCATTCATCTATGGGACCAGGCTGTGTGGAGACAGAGGAAACAGGTAAGTGATAGGGTTTGAGCAGAGAGACATGGAATGTGGGGTGAATTTTGCATTGTGAAGGGAGCTGGAGTTCATACATGACCGGATTGACTTGGCTGATGATGGGGAAGGGACCAGTGAATCTGGGACTCAACTTTCTGCAGGGAAGTCTAAGTTGGATGTCTCAGGTGGAGAGCAATACCTTCTGTCCTGGGTGGAATGTGGGAGTGGAGGCGCTCTGGATATCCACATGATGTTTGTGATGTTGTGTGTGTACACTGCCCAGGCGATGAATCGGTTCCAGGACTTCTGGTGGCTGTGGCAGAAGGTATGAAGGTAGCGCCCTATCTCCTGGATCTTCCTTTCCTTTGGGGATGCCAAAGTTTTGAAAGACAAGTACATCCGCAGTCTTCATGGCAGTTGGGAGTCCTTTCAGGGGTACCAGCCGGCAGGCCTTGGAAAATCTATCCACGGCGACGAGGATGCCGATATTACCATCTGATGCGGGTGAGTCTGTGACAAAATCACCTCCTAGTTGTGACCATGGATGCTGAGGAATGGGGAAAGGAAGGATCTTTCCAGATGGTAAGTGGGCTGTCTTGGACATGGTGCATTCCTGGCATCCTCTCACGTACCTTTTGATGTTGTTTGCCATTCCTGGCCACCAGAAGCGATCTTGTAGCAGTCAGAGGGCTTGATTGGTCCCAGGATGACCAATACCCAGTGAAGTATGTGCTGTATGGATCAATAGGGTCTTTTGGCTGTGAGGAACATAGGTATGGGTCGGGGGCACCCCTGCGGAACAGGATCAGAGACAATGGCAGCCGCGATGTCCTCGTCCAGGGTCCACTGAATCGGGCTGACATTCAGACTGGATGGGAGGATTAGTTCAGGGTTTTCTGACAGATCATCCGGAGTGTGGAGCATCTGCTGTAGTGTTTTTAGTCCCTGGACGATATGAGATGGTGAAATGGAATCGGGTAAAGAAGAGGGCCCACCTGGCTAGTCTGGGATTTAGTATTTTAGCCTCCTGGAGATACTCAAGGTTTCGGTGGTCAGTGTAAACTACAAACGGATGGCAGGCGCTCTCCAGCCAGTGTCTCCACTCCTCAAGGGACGGGCTTGATGGAAAGAAGTTCTCTATTCCCAATATCATAGTTTTGCTCCGCCAAGGATAATTTCTGGGAGAAGAAGGCACATGGATGAAGCCGAGGGGGACTCCCCTGCTCAGAACGGCTCAAAACAGCTCCAACTCCAGATGTTGAAGCATCCACTATGAGGTTGGTCAAAGGGACTGTAATCGAGCTGTAGTTGTGAATGAAACATCTGTAGAAATTCGAAAATCCTAGGAATTGCTGGAGTTCTTTGATTAATAGTGGGTTTGGGCCAGGTCTTGATGGCTTCAACCTTCTCCTCGTCCATCTTGATACCTTGGGAGCTAATCTAATACCCGAGGAACTGGATTGAAGCCTGGTGGCAAGTGCACTTCTCAGCTTTTAAAAACAGCTGATGTTCTCAGAGCTGTAGGAGGACCTCAGGGACGTGCAGGCAATGTCTGGCCTCATTCCGGGATTACACCAGGATGTCATTGATGTAGACCAGCATGAAGTGATGTAGGTACTCCTGGAATACCTCATTCATATAACCTTGGAAGACAGAGGGGGCATTGACCAATCCATACAGAATGACGAGATATTCATAATGGCCAGTAGGTGTCACAAAAGTAGTTTTCCACTCGTCCCCCACATGTATCCGAATCAGGTTATATGCACTCCTGAGGTCCAGCTTGGTGTTTAGAGCCCGGTAATCTATGCAAGGCCGCAAGCCTCCGTCCTTCCTGGCCACGAAGAAAAAGCTAGAAGAAGCAGGGTAGGTGGATGGATGGATGTAATGTTGCTGTAATGCCTCCTCGATGTACTCCTCCATGGCCTTCTGTTCGGGGATGGAAAGGGAGTATATTTTACCTCTGGGTACTGGTGATGTTGATGGTGTTGAAATTATGCAGCCAAGCGATGATATCTCAGATCATTATTTAGTTTTGTGCAAACTTCATATAACTAAAACTGTAAATTCTACTTCTTGTTACAAGTATGGTAGAACCATCACTTCTACCACAAAAGACTGCTTTGTAAGTAATCTTCCTGATGTATCCCAATTCCTTAGCATATCCAAAACCTCAGAACAACTTGATGATGTAACAGAAACTATGGACTCTCTCTTTTCTAGCATTTTAAATATAGTAGCTCCATTACGCTTAAGGAAGATTAAGGAAAACAGTCTGACACCATGGTATAATGAGCACACTCGCACCCTAAAGAGAGCAGCCCGGAAAATGGAGCGCAGCCGGAGGAAAACAAAACTAGAGGTATTTCGTATTGCTTGGAGGGAAAGTAACCTATCTTACAGATTAAAAACTGCTAAATCTGATTACTTTTCATCTCTTTTAGAAGAAAACATTCATAACCCCAGGTATTTATTCAATACAGTGGCTAAATTAACGAAAAATAAAGCATCAATAAGTGTTGACATTTCCCAACATCACAGCAGTAATGACTTTATGAACTACTTTACTTCCAAAGTCGATACTATTAGAGATAAAATTGTAACCATGCAGCCATCAGCTACAGTGTCACATCAGACAGTGCACTATAGATCCCCTCAGGAACAGTTCCACTTATTCTCTACTATAGGAGAGGAAGAATTGTATAAACTTGTTAAATGATCTAAACCAACAACATGTATGTTAGACCCTATTCCATCTAAGCTCCTAAAAGAGGTGCATCCAGAAGTCATAGATCCTCTTCTGACTATTATTAATTCCTCATTGTTATTAGGATATATCCCCAAAACCTTCAAACTGGCTGTTATTAAGCCTCTCATCAAAAAACCACAACTTGACCACAAAGAACTAGTTAATTATAGACCGATCTCGAATCTCCCTTTTCTGTCCAAGATACTAGAAAAGGTAGTATCCTCACAATTCTATTCCTTCTTAGAGAAAAATCGGCGTTACTCTTCACGCTTTACATGTTACCCTTGGGAAATATCATCAGGAAACACGGTGTTAGCTTTCACTGTTATGCTGATGATACTCAGCTCTATATTTCTTCGCAAGCCGGCGAAACATACCAATTTGAAAAACTAACGGAATGCATAGTCGATATAAAAAACTGGATGACGAGTAATTTCTTACTGCTAAATTCTGAAAAAACAGAGGTGTTAATTATAGGACCTAAAAGCTCTGCATGTAATGACATAGAACGCTGTCTAAGATTTGATGGCTGCTCTGTCAATTCTTCATCATCAGTTAGGAACCTAGGTGTGCTATTTGATAGCAACCTTTCCTTGAACTGCATGATGACATCACTGAATTCAATGATGAACTGCCTTTAACTGTCATTTTGCATTATTGACACACTGTTTTCCTATTTGATGTTGTTCAGTTGCTTTGACGCAATCTTTTTTGTTTAAAGCGCTATATAAATAAAGGTGACTTGACTTGACTTGACTGGTTCATCAGGTAGGAGATCAATGGCGCAGTCCCATGGTCTGTGAGGTGGTAATTTGGAGGCTCCCTTGTGCAGAAAATGTCACTGAAGTGGGCATAATGCTTTGGAATGTCGATGGAATGGTTTTCAAAGGGGCTCTCTATGGAAGTGGACTTGACTGGGATCATTGTAACCAATGAGATGGGTCTTGGAAGGTGAGGAAAGCATCCAGGAAAACATTCATTAGCCCACTTCAGGACTTCTCCAGTTGACCACGAGATGAAGGGAGCGGAACAGGTGGATTTTAACATTGAATATCCTCCATACAGCCATAAAAACGATTAGCCACCAGGATGGAGAGTTGAATGAAATGCTCGAGCCCCAAGGTGTCATCATAATCGGCGAGATGCAACCACAGAGAGGGCTCTAGTCCTTGGTGATAAGTCGTCAACAGGGAGCGGTTGTTCCAACCACTTGAGGCTGCAAGAGTGTGGAAATGTAGAGCATAGTCTTGCACAGAGGTTTTGATGATATAATTTCTCATTCACTGAAGCATCTCCTACTGGCCAACCGAAAACTTTGTGGAAGTGGGTAATAAAGGCATTCAAGGATTGAGTGACTGGTCCATTCTGCTTCCACAATGATTCTGCCCATTGGAGCACTTGACCTGTTAACAAAGACAGAATAAATGAGAGTTTAGCCCTTTCTGTCGGAAAACAATGTGATTGCATCTCCAGGGTGAGCGAACACTGCAGGAGGAATCAGCTGTAATTGTCCGCCGAACCAGAGTAGGGCGCCGGATTGACCATGGGACTGGAAGCATAGATGGGTCCACGTCTGTTTGATTCATGATGGTACAGTCTGGTCTTCTGTAACATGTAGTCAGACTCAAGACACAGACAGGTTGGAATCAAATAGACGGGTTTATTGTACAGATGTTATTGAAATGGCAGATAAGGAGTCTTGAGCAACTGAGCTGAGCAAGGATACTGTTGACAGAGTTAACTGTTATCAGGTCTTGGATGACTTTCGTGGGAGCTGGAATTGGGGATCAGGTGCAGGTAGGTAGTAGGTGCACACACACACACAGGAATTACAGGAGAAGATGAAGGAGATCGGGAGACTTGGAATAGGAGTTCAGGTAAGTAGCTTGGTGTGAGCAATGTCTTTATTCACAATGGAGACCAGATAGTGTGTTTGTGTGAACTGCGTGCTTTTAAACTGTGGTGCTGGTGATTAGTGAATGACGGTCGGGTGCGGGGATCAGAACTCTGGTGACTGGGATCATTGATGAGTGGAAGTGCCTGGTGTTTCCATGACACTGACATGGAAGCAGAGGTCACCTTTTTTAATTCCAGTGGGAAAGATTAACATTTGTTTGTCTTTATTATTAGTTTGTACTGTATTATTTGGTTACTGTGTTATTTCTGTTTCAAAAGGCAGGAATAAATAGCACTTTAAAATCTAAAGAGTTTTCATGTGATTTTATACATAAGTAATGTTGTGAAATGAATAAATGCATAATAATCATGATAATCGTGATTCAGACTATAATCAGACTATAATCTTACCAACACTGTCTATAATTGTTGCATCACCACCTGCATGGCATACTTCAATGTGATTTCACTTGTGCTTCAGACACTGGCACACACTGGAAGTGTACCAATAGTGTCAACACAATGATGCTGCATCTTGTTCCCTTCTCAGAGGACCAGTATGACATACATAACCCTGAAACATTTTCTATAGTGAAGTAAAGTTATGTAAAACCTTTCTGCCCAGAGGGTAGCAGAGGTGTGACTATACTCTGCCAACATCAGGGGTACTGTGACTGTGACCCATAATATAATGCAACCTAAGTTAAACTATGTGAACAAAATGTTTAACTCAACCAGTGTAAACTGCTTCCTAAATAAAATACTCGAATGAGCTTTTATGAATTAAAAATGTAAATCAGAAAAGCTGTCACCCAGTATTAAAAAGTGTATAATTAGGTTCTACAACAATAAAATGCAAGCTCTAACATGCAACACGTCTGTCCTGCTTATTGTTTTTTTTTTCTTTCTTTTTTTGAAAGCAGACCCACTGCATAATTTCACAAGTCTCTTTTGCTGTTGTTGTTGTTTTGTTAAGTTTTTTGTTTGTTTGTTTTTTGTAGTGAGGTGTTAAAGTAAACTCATTGAATCTTTTCAAGCAAAACCAAGCTTGAGAATCTTGAGACATTTTAAGAATTTCAGCAATTTTTTAAGCTACAACTCTACCTCTTGTACATACAAACACTGTATTAAAGCAACTATGTGTAAGTGTTTTTACCTTGAAATATCAGTTTCAAAAACAGTCAGATGGTACACTGGCTTCTAATAAGGCAAGCGCCTTCTGGATGGATAGGTCAAGAATCGAGCTATTTTATCTTTTTCTGTCTCGTTCATTACATAGCAAAATCCAAATTTGAAATAAAGGATTTAAATGGTGTCCAAATATTCTCAAAAGAATAAAGTTTACCTTATATATATGTTCTGCATCTTTTCCATCGCTAAACAGAAGGACCTGGTATTGATCCACTGTGAAATAGATGGCCTTTTCACTTTCTTCCAGTACAAAGCTATTAGACACTTTGCTTGGAGTATACATGTGTCAGTTTACATGTGCTCCCACGGTATACAATATTATCAAGAATAATTTTCAAAATAAAACTTCTGACTTCATGTGTAGATTTATAGATGCCATCTGAGAAATGAGTATAACAACCTCTTTCCCAAACTCTGGCACCTTAGGGCAGTTCCACAAACCAAACCCCAAAGTGTCTTTAACTTATACGCATTACTCCATTAGTCATGTCACATCAGGCATGATATTTACTGTCTCCTAGCGTAAGAACAAAATTGTGAAAGCTAAACTACACTGAAATTGATGAACGTTATTACACACCAGATTGATCATTAAAAGGTATATCCTTTGTGGCTGTAAAGGTTGGGCATTGAATATGAGGCAGAGATTGTCCAGATCAAGAACAGGACAAGTTTTGTGATCTCATTTCCCTGTATCACCCTATCTGATTTGTAGTATAAATTTACATAAAATGAATTCACAGATCTTTAATAAAACCAGTCTAGTCTTTTTAACATTTTGTTATATTGCTGCTCTATGCTAAATTTCTCTGATATGCATTTTCAGCTTTTATCTGTTATATTAAAGTTACATAGGATGGCGTGTAGCTTTCTAAATCATGTCCAACCAGTTGGATTTTTCATGGATGCCATTCAAACTCAGAGAGTCATCTCTAAAGGGTCATAGCAAAGAGATATGTCTTTTTTCTTTCTTTCTTTCTTTCTGTAAATTAAATCTGGGTTTTTTTTTTCGTTTTTTTTTTTTTTGTTTTTTTTTTTGCTCTATCATTATTGAGCTTTATAAAATGTTATTCTTACGAATACATTGAATCGAGAATTAAATTCTCGTTTTGCAAATAAAGATTTAATACATCCTAAATAAATTAAGAACAGATCAAACTGAAACAGTCGGCGCCGGTAGATGGCGTCATAATCAACTGGTTATAAAGACATATAGGCTACTAGTCGTATAGATAGATAGATAGATAGATAGATTAACATAAACAGTTGGATAGTTTATAAAACTTACAAGACGTTCCTTTAGTGATGTCTGACCAAGTCGATGGAAAATTTAATTTATTATCGTGTTTTATTTCCCCGTTTTATCCGTCTCAGGAAGACCTCCTGGGCTCTTTGTGGTTATTAACAAAAGACCGGTTGACAGATTGGTTTATTTAAAAAATAAAAAAAGAAAAATAATAAAGGGTACAATCCCACTGAGATGTTGATAGAGAATATTCCCAATGCTGTTGCAGTTGACTCGTGCTGGTTGTCTGGATATTTCTACATTTCTCCCCAAGATCCATAGAAAGTGAAGTTTAGGCAGATAAAAAAAAGGTAAATCCACACGTCACAAAAATCACACAGGTAATTTTCCCCAGGGTGTTCCAGGAGACAAACTCTTCATTCTCAGCGCTCTCGATCAATAAATATTACAGATTCTCCGTCTCGTGGAGCTATGACGCTACTAATCCGCAAAATATCACAGGATCTTTGCTTCAAGCAGTTCACACTCTTGCTGCGAGTAGATGTCCGGTATTGTGCCGCTGTGTTCAGAGTGTGATGAAGCGTCTCCCGTACCGCTGTAATCATTTGCACAAGGAGTTTTTCATCTCCGCGCTACAAACTCCGCCTGTGATGCTCGTGGGAACGCAGCGCATGCACTTATATTGGGCTTCGTTACTCGCATCAACAACAAATACGAACAATATAGGCTATTTAGCCATGTAGAGTATGCATTGCAAATATTTATTTTGCAATTAATTTTATTAATGTAGTAAAGTATTTGCGCTTTTTTATGATTTTAATAGAAATTGGAATAGGCTAAACAATGAATTGGGGCTGGACAGTTTGCCAAAAAAAAAAAAAAAGCAGTTTTTTAAATTGCCATGTCAATTGGGATAGCCTGCAATAAAAAGGTACCATCTAAACGTCTCATATTGCAACTTTTTATTACTAAGGGGAAAATGAGATGGTCCCTGAATTAAGGTGTGTATTAGAGTAGAGTAGAGTAGAGTAGAGGAAGAGTAGAGTATACTAGACTAGACTAGACTAGACTAGAATAGAATAGAATAGAATAGAATAGAATAGAATAGAACAGAACAGCATAACAATACATATAGAAATAGCTAACTGTCATAATGACACTTTCATGCAGCATTCTTCATGTAAATCCTAAGATCTGACGGCCCTCTGTAATGCATTTGCGATGGATTGCAATCCAATAAGTAAAACCACTTCAGGGGATGACTGGAGACAGATTACAGATAATTAATGTGAATGGATCTTTTTTTTTGTTTAGGCCCTATGTAAATTTAACTCCTTCCAAAATTTTAAGTAAATAAATAATCAAATAAATGCATGTGTGAGAGCATGTTACAGTACCACCACTGGAGACCCACTGTTCTGCAGAGTTTAATGTTGCATTCAAGTCATGTCGGATAGATCGTATTTACGAGTTGAATGCACAAGAATGCCATCACAAAGTCGTTATTACGAGTGGGAATCTCAAAACTTCCCTTCAAAATTATTTTTCAGAGTTTTCCTTGTCAGTGAGAAAACGTGCCGGATGCAATGTATGTAGCCAAAGACTATAGATATGCACTGTCTGTATTGAAAGTAAATTTGTTGAAATTAATAAAATTAATTTCAGGACTAAAGGCCCACCTTAAGAAAAATGTGCCATTCACTGCGCCTAAAATGTGTAATTGCAGAAAAAATATATACGTTGTCTTAAACATTAATAGAGCAACATATTTTGTCAAGTCAAGTCACCCTAATTTATATAGCGCTTTAAACAAAACAGATTGCGTCAAAGCAACTGAACAGCATTAATTAGGAAAACAGTGTGTCAATAATGCAAAATGACAGTTAAAGGCAGTTCATCATTGAATTCAGTGATGTCTTCATTCAGCTCAGTTCAGTTTAAATAGTATCTGTGTAATCATTTGCAATCAAGTCAATGATATCACTGTAAATGAAGTGTCCCCAACTAAGCAAGCCAGAGGCGACAGCGGCAAGGAACCAAAACTCCATCGGTGACAGAATGGAGAAAAAACCTTGGGAGAAACCAGGCTCAGTTGGGGGGCCAGTTCTCCTCTGACCAGACGAAACCAGTAGTTCAATTCCAGAGTCAGATTGTGCAGAAGAATCATCTGTTTCCTATGGTCTTGTCCCGGTGGTCGTCTGAGACAAGGTCTTTACAGGGGATCTGTCTCTGGGGCTCTAGTTGTCCTGGTCTCCGCTGTCTTTCAGGGCTGTAGAGGTCCTTTCTAGGTGCTGATCCACCATCTGGGCTGGATACATACTGGATCCGGGTGACTGCAGTGACCCTCTGACTTGGATACAGACTGGATCTGGTGGCTACGGTGACCTCGGAATAAGAGAGAAACAGACTAATATGAGCGTAGATGCCATTCTTCTAACGATGTAGCAAGTACATCGGGTGTTATGGGAAGTGTTCCCGTTTCCAGTTTACCTAATTAATGCAGCCTAAAAATCCTTTAAAGGATTTGGATATTAGAAGTGTATTAGTGTGTTATGTGTAAGCCAGGTTAAAGAGATGGGTCTTTAATCTAGATTTAAACTGCAAGAGTGTGTCTGCCTCACGAACAATGTTAGGTAGGTTATTCCAGAGTTTGGGCACTAAATAGGAGAAGGATCTGCCGCCTGCAGTTGACTTTGATATTCTAGGTATTATCAAATTGCCAGAGTTTTGAGAACGCAGCGGACGTGGAGGACTATAATGTAACAAGAGCTCGTTCAAATACTGAGGTGCTAAACCATTGAGGGCTTTATAAGTAATAAGCAAGATTTTAAAATCTATACAATGTTTGATAGGGAGCCAGTGCAGTGTTGACAGGACCGGGCTAATATGATCATACTTCCTGGTTCTAGTAAGAACTCTAGCTGCTGCATTTTGGACTAACTGGAGTTTGTTTACTAAGCGTGCAGAACAACCACCCAATAGAGCATTACAATAGTCTAACCTTGAGGTCATAAACACATGGATTAACATTTCTGCATTTGACATTGAGAGCATAGGCCGTAATTTAGATATATTTTTTATATAAGTATGATTTAAACCATGCTAATGCACTTCCATTAATGCCAACAAAGTTTTCTAGTCTATGCAAAAGAATGTTGTGGTCAATAGTGTCGAATGCAGTGCTAAGATCCAATAGCACTAATAAAAAACTTTTGTGTGAAAATAAATCATTCAAGTTGTGTATTATGTGCGCTTTTTACCCCAAGTACCATATTTTTACATATTCTTTCGTTATTTAAAAACTGTTGCATTAATTATTTTAATCAAAATGGAAAATCATAAAGAAGATCTTTGTCTTAAAATATATGCATTAATTTTAGCGATTCTCATTTGCTACTTAAATCTACAACCTTTTAAAAAACATAAAATATTAGATCAAGTAAGTACAGAATCAACGTTGCGCTGCTGCGCGCGATCACGTCAAGGATCAGACAAATGTACACATGCATCTTGAAAAGCGAATGTTTTTGAAAAGCGAAGTACTATTCCAAGTTTTAGTGCCATCTAGTGGTTTAAATGAAAATAATATCAAAGGTGCCTTTAGCCCCGTTGTATCCTACAAAAAAGCTTATAAAAGTTACATATACAAAATATGATATTATTGTATAATTAATTACCATAGAATATATGATTCAGTTTACATCACCTTCATAAATTAAAACCAGAAAAAAAATAATAATGTTGCACATTAATTATTCATCATTTTGTAGAATAATTTTATGTAGAAATGTTAAACTGCCATCTTGTTCCAAACAAAGTGATTTGAATGCAAAGTGAGTTGACTTGTCAACTCGTAATTACGAATGTCCCAGGAGGACTTGAATGCAGTACCACCAATCCTAATCAAACACACCTGAAATCAGCTAGTTAAGGAGCACTGAAAATTATAGACCGATGTGTTGGGGCAGGTTGGAACTAAACTTTGCAGGACAGAGGGTCTCCAAAAGCAGCTTTGAAGACCTTTGCTCAGGTTGCATGTTTAGAAATAACAAAACACTTTCCCGACTAATTCCTTGACCGGTACAGGATAGAATGAACACTAATTAAATTTTCTGCTGTTTTGTAGATGTGTTGAACATAAAAGAATGAGTTAACCTGTGCCCTTTTTAATTGCTCATTATGATGGAGACTTTGAAAAAAGAAAATATTATTTAAGGTTAAGGAATTGCTGAAATCTATATTAGACCAGACAACAAACCCATAACTGACCATTTTCATCTGCTGATAACTGTATGACTCATGGTGGAGCCTATATTACATGTGCTTAAATTAACTTCAAGATACAGATAAATATTGTGGGGTGTTGTCACACTACGCTGCCGGAAGGAACACGGAGCCAAGGATAATCTAAAAAAAGTCTTTATTAATCCAACACAGGGGTAAATCCAACATGGAAAACAGGAAGAAGACACACGTACGCACTGGTAGACCCGACAAAACTGAACTGAAAGGACTGGGGCTTATAAAGACAGGATAAAGAGAAAGCTAAGGAGACACACCTGGGACCTAATCAACAATCAAGGGGAGACAGAAACTGGGTCACAGGGGAAAAAAAAAAAAAACAGGAGGAGTTTAGAGCAGGAGGAGCCCAGCAGGACCCAGGCCACAGCCATAATGACGGCCCAAGGTGGAGCCGACGGTGGGAGGAGCCATGGAGGAGGCCGCCAACTCCAGGGCGCCGACCAACGTTGGTGGAGCAGGAGGCGGAGGAGCCCGAGGCGGAGAGCAAACAAGCCAGGGGGATGCAGAGGATCCGGGAGGCCAGGGTGGAGCTGAGGGCTCTGGCAACCGAGGCGGAGATCCAGAGATCCACGGCGGAGCCAGAGTGACTGAGGACCAAGGTGGAGCTGGCGGGAGGAAGGAGCCCAATGGAGCTGGTGGGACAGAGCGACTAGACGCAGCCAGTGGAGAGGAGTCCAGAGGTGATGGCGGGTCGACGCCCGACCAAGGCGGAGCTGGAGGTACAAGGGAGCCCGGTGGAGCTGATGGATTGATGGTTGACGGTGGAGACGAGGGAGCTAGGAGCTGAGGTGGAGCCACTGGGACTACGGGCCGAGGCAAAGTCCAGGCCTCAGAGGCTGGAGGTGAGGGATACTCCAGCCATGGCGCGCTGGAGGATGGCAGTCCTGCTGGGCTCATACCGCATAGATGGTGGGCTGAAGGTGAGCAGAGGGGCTGCCAGACGACAGTGGTGGAGGAGGCAGGAGTTCGGCGTTCAGGCGTGACTCATAGAAAGCGCAGAGCGCGTCATCCGGGTAGCTGGTAATGTGAGCGAGCAACAGGTACTGTCTGGTATGGTCCTCGAGAGAACATCCTACCTGCTCCAGCAGAAGGAGGAGGAATTTGGGGCGAAGGAGGAGACCCATGAAACACAACGGAAAGAAAAAGGACTGAGGAAAAACGGAAAACAAACAGAGGGTAGACTCGCATTTTAAACTGTTTATCGGTCGGGTCTTCTGTCACACTACGCTGCCGGAAGGAACACGGAGCCGAGGATAATTGGAAAAGTTTTTATTAATCCAACACAGTGGTAAATCTAACATGGAAAACAGGAAGAAGACACATGTGTGTTACTGGTAGACCCAGCAAAACTGAACTGAAAAGACTGGGTCTTATAAAGAGGTGTTTATCTCCGTAATTGATCTCCTGCAATAATCTCCTTCTTAGAACTTCAATATTTGTCTCTTGCATTGTAAACCACACTCTCCCTCCATCATGTTCTCCTGTAAAGTATGAAGTCTGTTTATTCTGTGATTGTCTGTGTTTATGATTTGTGGTGTGTGAAGTGTTCCTTACCTGTACCAACCTGCCTGCATTTGGACGTCGAACTTAACTCTTTACGACTCTGGTTGCCACCCTGACAGCCACACTGCTATTTTGGGGAGTACATGAAAATGTTTTGTTGTGTTTTTTTTGGTTTGGGTTTTTATTTATTTATTTATTTGTATTTTTTTTTACACCAAAAATCAGTTGTTACATTCATCAGAGGAAATTTAGGCAACCTACTTTTGAATGTATGTAATGTGTAAATAGCATGCAAAAAGAGTGTGGAACTTTATTATAACTGTTTTCAGTATAGACTGTACTGACATATTAAGCAGAATTTTGATATGAATATTTCATGTTTTGCCAAATATTGTATTTCATCCATGTATTTTGTGCATATAGAAAATTGACATACTGTGCAAAATATGCATACTGGTGAAACAGAAAAAGAGTAGTATGCTGAAGCCAATATCTACCCATACACACAGCTACTGGTTTAACGAAATTCGAAGTATAATTTAGTTAAAACCTTGGTTTAATTTGACTATTTAGATTCACCAAAATACACTAATTGTTAAAAGTAAACCCCTTAAAAAATAAATAAATAAAATAGGAATAACAGATACATCATACTAATTGAGCAACTGTGGCTGGTAGTTGGAGAATACTAAACTAATGACACAATTAGCCCCCCCGAAATTAAAAGGTTTATTATTACTATTATTATTATTGCTGTTGTTGTTATTTTCCTGTTCTATAGCAAAGACCAATAAATCCAAAACATTGAATCTAGTGTAGCCGGACAGTTTGCTCCAATTTTATTCCAATTGGTTCCAATCAAATATCTATGTTCAGAGATTAGGGGTCAAAGCTAGGCGTTCATTAGTTTTAATGAGAGGCCTGTTAATTTCTAAAGCTTCTTCAATAACTTCTGCAGGTTCTGTTATTTTTATACAAAAGTGTACAATTTAAATCTCATGATTTGGCCTGTTAGACTTTGTTAACATTGTCATAGCATTTAAAGAATGGAACAAATGCACAATCATGGAAATGGGACATGGAAATATTACACTCTGATATTATATAAACTCTAAACTTTAATCATACTGTGATCATTTGGGGTCTGTGACCCCAAATTAAACATGCCATGTTGTGTGAGTTTTAGCTGTAAATATTCTCAAAGCAGAAATGTGTGACACTGTGTTGCTGAGGAAATGTTATGAACCATAAAATAAACATGGCAGTACATTTCAAGCTGTTAGATAAATATTTTGTTAAATGAAACTATTTTGTTTCATGTGTAGGCATGTTCCAGATGTGAAAAGCAAGAAACCCACAGTATATGTTGTTTCTTTTTATTTGATTACAAGTTTCCATTATGAGTCTAAATGATTTTGCTTTGCAGACTATAAAATATCAGGTTAATTTTATATGACCCAATTTATATTAAGCTAAATTAGCCGATTTTATGCACAAAGGTTTTTTTTTTTTTTTTTTTTACATTGTTTTTGGTAACACTTTATTTTAAGGTGTCCTTGTTACACATTACATGTACTTACTATTTGTAATAACAATAAAATATGCTAATTAAATGCAAGTAACCCTAATCCAACCCCTAATCCTAACTCTAACCCAATAGTAAGTACATGTAGTTAATTAATATTATTCAGTACTTAAATGTATATTACACTGTAACAAGAACACAAAATAAAGTGTGACTTTTTTTTATTTTCCTTTTTTTTTTACATTGTAAATTTCTGTAGTTACATCTATAATTACACTGTTGATCCCTAACCTGGTCCCTGCACCCTTAAACATAACCATGCCACCAAGCCTGTGAAATCTATATGAAGCGCAACTGGCAGCCAACTGACAATAACATCTGGCAAATACTTTTAATTAATTATTTTTGGAACTTAAAAAGAAAACTTTAGTCATATTCATTTAAATGCCAGAACCAGAACACAGACGTGTATAGGAGGACTAAAGGCCCCGATATACTTAATTTTTCATTCTTTGTTTGGGGGCAAAAAGAAGTTTGAAAAGGCTGAGCGATGGTATACTGTTTCCGAACTTTCCAAAACCCTTGTGCTGCTGGAGGCGGGGTGTAGATAAATGTAAACATGTGTCGCGACGCTCGCGCGTATCCCCTAAACACAACAACGATGAAATGATGAAGTGTAGGCAATCTAGGTGTGAGACGGGCACCAATGGTCAGAATATTATAGACAAAAGAATTATGATTTGCAGCAGTTCAGAGTCAAGTATCATGTTTGCAATACAAAAGAACCATAATCAGTCCTTCATGGGAAGTGTGAATGGCCCATAATCTGAAAACTTTAGCATGATGTGGAAAAAAAATTGGAGTCAGTTTGATACTTTATTTTATTAGTGTTCTTTTTTTTTTATTAAACTGGATAAATTGTTACCTTGTTATATTTTATGTGGTTACATGATTTACGTTTGACAAAAACAAAGGTTTATTATTGTATGTTCATTTGGCATTTCATTTATTGTACCCTTTAAATTTGCTTATTGATAGAACAACAACAGCAGCAGTATGGTGTAACATTTATTTGAAACACATATATCTGGTACTTGATACCTTATATCTTTAGTCGTTCCTTTCATTCTTTTCATGGCTTTGGAAAACTTGTCTCGGATGTTTCTCTACGTCACTTTTTGCATAACTCCGGGTCATCGACACCAAGCTTTGTTGCATTTTCTTTCTAGGAATTAAATGCTTTCTCTGAATCTTTAAAGTCTCTCTGCGAGCGATTGTACAGGTGTGGATATATTTGTGCCAGCTCAGCTATTCGACACTCCGGTGTACTCAGGAGATGTTGTTCTCCTTTCGGACCTCTGTAGAATTAGAAATGAACCGGGGGAAAAAAAATTGCACGTCAAAGAAGGTGTAGTTTCAGAACACACCCACCGATTGCGTAATGGTCACAGACCAATGGAAGCTCAAAGGTGTTTAGGAGCCAAAACGAACCCCCCAGAAAGTTTGCTTTGGTCAGCTGTTTCTAACTGCTGAAACGAACTCAAAACTAACTTTGTTTCGGCCGGATTTTGTTCGAAATGACCTCATATCAGTTCGTTCTTTGATTTTGTTTGAAGTATATTGGGGCCTTAACTGTGTCCGGCATTAGCACAAACACTTTCCCAACCTTTAGAACAATCCCCCTCCCAAGGAATGTTTAAAAGGAGCTGCAAAACAGAACCCTTACTCCTCGGCCTATATTTCTTCATGTTGGTCATAATCGTTTAAAAGGAAGAGGACAGGAAGAGACTGTAAAAACAGTTCTGCTATAGATATCTACACATCAAAATCATGAGTGTTTATTTTTAAGGTCTAACACTGCTACAGTTAATAAAATAAAAGTGTTGATGTTCTTACTTGTAGTTGGTGTTTTTCATATTTAGTCAACCACTTCCTTTATCAGTTTTGTTCTTGGCTGTATGATCGCCATTTTGTCAACTTCAGAGCAGGGGTGCATTTCCCAAAGCATTGTAAACTGAAGTAGATCATGGAAACCACTGGCACCTGTGGTCTTTACAAATAACTTAGGCTTGCAATGCTTCTGGGAAATGCAGTATTTAATCACATAATAATTATATATTTATAATTTATGTTTGTGTAAGTCTCCCTTTTTTTGAAAGGGTGAAAAGGAATTTCCATCGCTGTTTGCGGAAGACATCTAAACAAAAATTATGGCCAGCCTACTTCAGACCCACGGTAATTGTGATTCTAAAGCATAAGCCCCTAAATACCACACTGAATAACTCAACTAAGATACAGAAACTATAAAACTGCTGATGGTGATATTTAAAAAAATAACACATAAGAGAATAATTTAGACACAAGCGCCAAAGCACCTGTGTTGTTATCTGATGTAGCAGTGTCTCTGTGTCTGCCTCCCAAACAATGTCAGGTAGATTGTTCCACAGTAAATAGTAAATATATTAAATATTACGTTACTCCTACTGTCAAGTGGAGACATTAAGATTTAGTCTGCATTTATTCTGTCATGTATCTGAGATTGCCTGTGGTTCAGTGGCCTACATGATCATCAAGCATGGCAGGGTCCAGAACTCATTCATCATAGCCTGATCTCAAGTGTACAATGTACACACCCTTGAACATTAGTAAAAGAAATAATGCAATTAAACTGTAAAATCAACCACAACAACAACAACAACAATAATAATAAAGTTTACACTTTCGTTCTGCTCAGAGATCTCAAGGTGTTAATGACAGGTTATGGTGCAGTCTTTAACACCTGTGGCACAAGACGTTTCCTCATAGAGCTCCAGTATGGATCAGTCTGAACCTGTATCTTCTGTCTCTTTCCCAACATTCTCGTCTGCTATCTCAGCCTCTAATTATTACTTTCCACTCCCTCTACTTCAGTAAATACAACAGCAAACAGGAAGTCCTGAAATTGGGCAGTGCGTATCAAATAACAAAAACAATACATTCTCTCTTAATAAACTCTATCTATCGTGTTAGTCCATTATACATCAACATTATGCATTTTTTTTCCAGAGCTGTTTGACCCTTAGAGGTGCAGTTGAAATCAATGTGTATAGTAATGTGCTTTTGAACACCTCAGACTATAGAGGAATATAAGAATAAATATCAGAAAATGAACAGAAATGGCATTTAAAAAATTAACGATGCCCTTATATTTTATAGCACAGCCCTCAGTCAAAATAACTGCTATCATCCACTTCTTATAACCATTGATAAGCTTCCAGTTCCTCTTTACTGGCAGTTTGGATTTACACGCAAACTCATAGCTGACCATTTCAGGACAGTCCAGCATTTTTGTGTCCAGCAGAAATGACTGCTTTTGTACAGCTAAAAAAACTGGAAGTTAATGACACCGGAAGCCTTGAACATTAAAGTTACAAATGGCTGCCTCCACTTTTACATCAAAAATAAAGCAATAGAAGAATTGGAGACACACCTTTTTACTCTAAATTATGTGTCATCTTTCTAAAGGTGGTCTCATAACTGGATAGATTTGAAAATGCCAGTTTTGCACTGTAGTGTGGACTGTGGAAACATCTCAGGTTACGACTGTAAACCTTGACACTGTGTCACTTTGCCACATCCCCTGAGCTCCTGAGAAGTGCTTGCTTTAACTTATCATAAACTAACCCTGTTACCTTTTTAGCACAAAAGCTGCCACATGCAACACCAATCGAGATTGGACTAGTTTTGCATGGGCGTCAAACGCTGTCATGCAGAAAGCATTCCCCAAAGTGTCCTCATTCGACACAGCATCTGATTTTCCTTTAAGGGAACTTGTGCTGCATCGAATGATGACACTTTGTGGAAGTAAACATCCACTGACTAGTGCCTTTCCTGGTGTTATGCTTGTTCAGGCACAACTCAGGATGAGAGAACTTGTCATCCCAGCATGGAGGGAGGTCCAGAAAATCTAATAAATGTATGTGGGGAGGCTCAGCCTGCAGCATCACAGACCAGCTGTAGGAAGACCCCTGATAATAGGGCTTTAGAGTGTGCCAGTGATCCGCATACCCAGAACATCTGAGAGAATGAGTTTGTGGGTTAATTAATATAAACATGATTATTGTTGATCCTTGTCATTTGAGATGTCCTTAAAGCTTAATAAAGTGTTGGGAATAAGTATGCAAAATTATTTATTTGACAAACAACGGTAATTTTCTGTAAGTATATTTCAGTTACGGAAGCTTCCAGGCAAGCGGATTCTTCACAGCTTTAGCACCTCCACTCTGCTGCTATGACTCATCAGGATTGTTGTGCATTCTTAGTGGTTTGCTGGCATGATCTCGATTGCCGAAAATTACATTGTGTTTGATGCAAAACTAACTAAACTAAACTAAATAAAATTAAAAAATTAAAAAATTAAAAAATAAATGAAAAGAATAAAAGTAAAAACATTGTGACTGGATATTTTCATGCTTTCTCAAGCAAAGCAAATTTTGAAAGTCCACTGAAATCTTACATTTCTGGTCAAAGACAATGTTGAAGATATTTGTCATTGTCAACATGCCTATAGTGGTAAATAAAAATAAAAAGTTTATAAAAATGTATAGAATTTTTTTAATAATAATTAAAATCAGGAAAAAAGAGGAAAATAAAATCCGCAGAACATTTTGAACATTCTATTTATTTATTTGTTTTTTATATTTTAAAGATTTTATTTTTAGGCTACCATTGTTTTCCGTGTGCTTGTGTCACTAACAGTTCTATTGTTGTTTGCAAAGTTACTTGGCAATATTTTAAAGATATTATTAATTTTGGTATTTTGCATGGACTGTTGTTGAAGAAGTGTCACCCGTGCGGGAGTTTTAACTCCTATTCACTGGGAATTAAAAAAGCAAATCATTCATTCAATGCAGAAATCAATTAAATTTTTAAATCATTTCCTAAGTTTTAAAATTGCTTGTTTTATTTTTGTTATTATTTTTCTTCATGATTATTTTACTTTCTTTTATGTAAAGCACTTTGAATTACAAAATGTGCTATATAAATAAATTTGCCTTGCCTTGCTTTGCAGAGACACATAGACCGGGAGAATCTCCCATCTGAACCCTTGGAATATAACGTATCATAACGTAACTACATGTAAATGTTATTTGGCGATTTTTACTTGGAATGTAAAATGTTGCTATGAATAAACCTGAAATGACAGAAGAAGAATTGGAGATAAATTTAATTCACAAATAAGGCAGGAGGTGTTTCCCTCTTTGAGTGCGTACTAAAAGCCAATGAGGATGATGGATCTTAATCTTTGCACTCAGCATACCCACTTAAAAAAAGTCACAGCTCGCCACTGGAGTATGCCATACCTCTAGTTGAATGAGCTCTTACTAGCAGAGGCAAAGGCATCAAACTCTACAGAAATCGTCTCAACAATCCATTTACTAATAGTTTGCTTTAAGACTTCCTCCATCAAGAAGATCTGGTCACATAGGCCTCCAGGGCCCTGAAAGGACACATCCAGTACAGCTTCTCTTGGTCTGCCTACATCTCTGCTCAAAAATCCAGCATTGCTGGTCACCAGCATAAGGTATGCTTCGCATTCTGGGACCAGCTTGGGATGCTGGTGGACCAGCATTTATTGTGATTTGGGTGCTGGTATGATCCCCGCAAGACCATAACAAAACTTTTGTATGTTTTACATATCATGTTTATTAGTGTGTGTTTGTAGTGGAAGGACCTGGGGATGTGGGACCTGGGGGGGGTGGGGGGGGGGGGTTCATAGTTCAGTGGTGCCTGAGGCAGAAGAGGGACGGGGGGGCAAGTTCGGGAGCGAGTTCAGCTTCCTGACAGCCTGATGGATGAAGCTGTCCTTCAGTCTGCTGGTCCTGGCCTGGAGACTTCGCAGTCTCCTCCCTGATGGCAGCAGACTGAAGAAGCTGTGTGACGGGTGAGTGGGATCACCTGCAATGCAGAGGGCTTTTCGAGTGAGACGGGTTCCATAAATGTCCTGGAGGGAGGGGAGAGAGACACCAATGATCTTCTCAGCTGCTCTCACTATGCGTTGCAGAGTCTTCCGGCAGGACGCGTTGCAGGCGCCATACCACACAGTGATGCAGCTGGTCAGAATGCTCTCGATGGTGCCTCTGTAGAAGGTGTACATGATGGGGGGTGGGGCTCTGGCTCTCCTCAGTTTGCGGAGGAAGTAGAGACGCTGTTGTGATTTCTTGGCCAGTGCTGCAGTGTTGTCGGTCCAGGAGAGGTCCTCTGTGATGTGCACACCCAGGAACTTGGTGCTGCTCACTCTCTCCACAGTCGCACCGTTGATGGTCAGAGGAACATGCTGAGTGTGCGCTCTCCTGAAGTCAACAACAATCTCCTTCGTCTTCTCCACGTTCAGAGAGAGATTGTTGTCACCACACCATCCGGCCAGGCAGCTCACCTCGCTCCTGTAGTTTGTCTCATCTCTGTTGCTAATGAGACCCACCACAGTCGTGTCATCCGCAAATTTAATGAAGAGGTTGGAGTTGTGTGACGGTGTGCAGTCGTGGGTCAGCAGAGTGAAGAGGAGGGGGCTCAGCACACATCCTTGGGGGCCCCAGTCAGAAAGTCCAACAGCCAGTTGCACAGCGAAGTGTTGAGCCCCAGCTGGACCAGTTTGTGAATGAGCTGTTGAGGGATGATTGTGTTGAATGCTGAACTGAAGTCTATGAACAGCATTCTGACGTATGAGTCTTTTTTCTCTAGATGTGTGAGTGCTGAGTGGAGGGTAGTTGAGATGGCATCATCGGTCGACCGGTTGGACCGATATGCAAACTGGAATGGGTCCAGGGAGGGGGGGAGGGCAGACTTGGTGGTAGCTTTGAAGCATGTGGGAACAACAGCCTGACTAAGTGAGATGTTGAAAATGTCTGTGAAGACATCAGTGAGTTCTGCTGCACAGTCTCTCAGTACACGCCCAGGAATGTTGTCTGGACCCGGAGCTTTGCGTGCATTGATCCTGCTGAAGGATCTCCTCACACTGTCCGGGGTCAGCATCATCACCTGGTCACTGGGAGGAGGTGGAGTCTTCTGTGCAGTGGAGCTGTTTTGTGCCTCAAAGCGAGCGAAGAAGGTGTTCAGCTCGTTCAGCAGAGAGATGTTGCTGTCACAGGTCTGCTGTGGGGGCTTGTAGTCCGTAATGGTCTGTATCCCCTGCCACAGGCTCCGAGTGTCTCTGCTGTCGCTGAAACGATGGGCTATCCTCCTGGAGTACTGTCTCTTAGCCTCTCTGATGCCGCGGGATAGGTTGGCCCTGGCTGTTCTCAGGCCCCCCTCGTCTCCAGCTCTGAAGGCAGCGTTCCGCGTCTCCAGGAGTCTGTAGACTTCCCCTGTCATCCACGGCTTCTGGTTGGCCCGGACAGTAATGGTTTTTGTGACTGTTACATCCTCAATACACTTGGTGATGTAGGCAGTGACAGTCTCCGAGTACTCCTGGAGGTCAGTGGAGTTATTGTAAGTGGCAGCCTGCTTAAACATATTCCAGTCAGTTGTATCAAAGCAGTCCTGAAGAGCGTCAGATGACCCTTCTGGCCACACTTGAATCTGTTTCTGAACTGGTTTAGCAACTTTAACGAGCGGTCTGTATGCAGGCATTAGCATGACAGTGATGTGGTCTGAGGCACCGAGGTGGGGGAGGGGGAGGGCTTTGTAAGCTCCTCTCTGTGTGGTGTAAACAAAGTCTAAAATGTTATTACCTCGTGTTGGAAAGTTAATGTGTTGGTGTATTTTTGGAAACACACTCTTTAAGTCAGCATGGTTGAAATCCCCAGCTATGATGAGAAAAGCATCGGGATGTGCTGTCTGCTGCTCGCTGATGTGCTGGTACAGTTCATTTAGTGCGTCGTTCCTGTTGCTGTAGTTCGGGGGAATGTAAACCGAAATGAGCAGTATGGCAGTATATTCCCTCGGCAGATAGAACGGCCGGCACTTTATAATCATAAACTCCACCAGGGGTGAGCAGTGTTTGCAGATCACAACAGCATCGTGGCACCACGCGTCATTGATGTAAACACAAAGCCCACCGCCGCATGTTTTTCCTCCCGCGACGCGAGCTCTGTCTGCTCGATAGCACGTCAGCTGGTCGAGCTGAATGGCGCAGTCCGGAACGCTGTCGCTGACCCATGTTTCCGTGAATACAATCACACAACAGTCTCTTACAGTCCTCTGAGTTGAACGTAGTAATCGGATGTAGTCCAGTTTATTGTCCAAAGAGCGTACGTTAGCCAGTACGATGGTGGGGATAGATGGCTTGTGTGGGTTAGCCGTTAGCCTAGCCTGGATACCTCCGCGCTTACCCCTCTTCTGCTTCCTCTCACGCCGCTTGTGGCGCCTCCGCTGTGGGCGAGATGCAGTAGTGGGGGTCGGTGATGATGTAGGCCTCCGGAGTATTCCGAGGGCCCGCAGCTGTTCCGCGTGCGTGGAGTTTAACTCTAAAAATGCGGCTCTGCCGACATCCAGCAGAAACTCACGACTGTATGCGCGCTTAAAGACAGATAGACGCGATGACGACGTACAAAAACACTGCGACTCACAAGACAAAAAACACGAAAACACGTTCTGTCGGGACAGAGAGAAGCCGCTGCGTGTGGACGCGCCGCCATCTTGTACGAAGAATATGCATCTTAACAAGTGATCTAGGGCCTCCATTACACTTCACAGTGTGCATCATGTACCTTTTATTTATTTATTTTACATGACTTTGTTTCTGTCTACATCAAACCAATATCTGGTATTTGTGTCCAAAAAAAACCCTAAATTTTTGGTCTTAACTGCAACTTTATTTCTCAACCCCTACAGTAATTTGTATATTCATTGATCAGTTCTCCAAATTGCTTGCCCTCTCTAGGGTTGATGTGCAAAAAAAAAAAAAAAAAAAAAAAAAAGATTTCACATGGACTACTTTATCAATGTTTCTAATACGTTTCTGGTGGATTATCCCTTTAAATGGATACTCCACACCAAAAAGAAAATGTTGTCACTAATTACTTACCCCCATGTTGTTCCAAACCCGTAAAAGCTTAGTTCATCTTTGGAACACAATTTAAGATATTTTGCATATACCGTATGCTGCATATGCTCTATGTGCATTTGTGCTGTTTCTATGTGTATTTAGCTTTGATTTGAAAGAAAAGATGATACAGAAGAGCACTTGCAGCATACGGTATTACGGTATACGCAAAATATCTTAAATTATGTTCCAAAGATGAAGACAAAGACACAGAGGAGACTGTTGACAAAGGAATTGTTGAATAAAGTCATTATTTTTGTTTTCTTTGCTTACAAAAGGTGTTCCCGTCGATTCATATATGGCAGATGGAGTATTCTGATGATGACTTTCATATCTTTTATGGACCTTGACACTGTTATTTACTTAGCAGTCTATGGGACAGTTTTCATCCAAAATATCTTAAATTGTGTTCCAAAGACGAACAAAGCTTTTACGGGTTTGGAATGACATGGGGGTAAGTGATTAATGACAAAATTTCCATTTTTGGGTGGAGTATCCCTTTGAGGCTGCCAGTATGCTACATCATCAGACTTCAGAACAGAAAAAAATCGTAACATTAATTTATATAAATTTATTCCACGTGGCCTAATGGTTGAGAGTTGGACTTGTAACCCAAAGGTTGTGGGTTTGAGTCTCGTACCGGCAGGGATTCAATTCCACTCTGAGGTGCCCAACTGCCTCCCGGGTGCCACAGCATAAATGGCTGCCCACTGCTCTGAGTGAGTGTTCACGGTGTGTGTGTGTTCAGTGCTGTGTGTGTGCACTTTGGATGGGATAAATGCAGAGCACTAATTCTGAGTATGGGTCACCACACTTGGCCACATGTAACGTCACTTTCACAAAAGTTGCATAGAGTACCTTTATTTGTTGCCCAGAATTATTATTATTATTATTATTTTATGTTTTATTATTTTTAATGCAGAATTTATAGAGATTATGGTTCAGCTCTACAGTCTTTTGCCACACATCATCACTGTATTTGCATAACGTTGCATCAAAACAAGACATCAAAGACAGGCAAATGCTGAATTACTGGAACCAGAACAGCAAGCCAATTTACCACCGCTGCAAGGCTTTACCTTTATCCTAGTCACTGTAAACATTCCAGGCTTTTCATGTCCTTGTGATTATAAACATAAATATATCTCCACCTGTCCTTGATTATTGGATTTGTGTGCTCGGTTTGTTTATGGATTACTCTGATCTGGTTTGGATGTTAGATGAACAGCAACCTCATTGTTTTAATGCCCTGCAGTGTGGCAGTTATTAAAGAAGTGAAAAGGAGTTGAGCTGTAGTGGGCCAGCTGGAGGTGGTTTTGTGGCGCTATATCAGATGTTGGTAGTGTATTGCTGAAGTGTACATTTTCATTTACTGCCTTGGGAGGTGGAAAATTCCAGAACGGCATCAAAAGAAGCATCACTATAAAAGTAAAGAAGATGTACTATGCACAAATCTGGGATGACCCCCAGAAAAAGATGAAATTTGTACTTTAAGCACACATTCACTAATGTCAGATTCATTGTCAATAAGTTGATTCATTTAAAACTTGAATGAAGAATCTTTGAAGACAGAATTATCTGCTATAACCAGAACAGTCTTACAATGATACTATAAAAACCTGAATGAAGAAACATACAATTGAGACCAAAATAAAGAAAAAAAGGGACGAAACATGATGAAAGTAGAACATTCTTTTTGCTGTCATTTATGACACAGTGCTTTCCAGACATTGATGGAATTTTCTGGCAGTCTTTGTTTTCACTGTTATATGGTAGGGAGCACTATTATGCGTCTTCTGAAATAGTACAGAATCTCCAAAAACAAGTGAAGAAGAAGCAGAAACAAGTGATCGAAGCATTTCTTATACGCACATGTAAGCTAAGGCAATCTTCAAACATTCAACAGCATATAAAACCAAAACTACCTAATGTTACCGAGTGCATGTCAAACCCATGAAGTGGTATGATTGTGCAAACTCTGGGAGTGTTAATAGACTTGATCTACTGTGTTTTGATCATCATTCTGAATCCGATCTAGAAGTAATCTTTTTTAAACATACCCACATTCAAGTGTTGATTATAAATATGCACAAAGCTAGATTTAAATGGTTTGTGTTGTATAAAAGCAGGGGATGTTTTCTTTCTTTTGATATTTTGTTTAGATAATCATTCAATACAATATTTTGAGGGCCCTGAAAGTTTTGTGAAAATGAAAAAAAAAATGCTGATGGCAATTAAAAAAAAAAAATCTTCTCATCTTGTCAAGGTTGAGTTGAAGATGGATTTTACAAAAACGTAAACAAAGAAGTCACAGTGACCAAAGGGTAAAAAAACACAATGTTCGCACATGAGGAGACTGACAACTGAGTGGGAGCCCAGCAAAAAATGGGGTGTTAGACACCGAATGTGCACAAAATAGGAAAGTAACTGATAAGGATTTAAAAGAAGGCAGGTGAGGTAAATTAACAAATAACAAGGTTTAACAAAAAGCAACAAATAACAACAAACAAAAGCCATGTGTTTACACAATACAAAGAACAGAAAAACAGTATCCACCATGTGCTCAAACAGAAAAGAGGGCATCTAGGACTGACAGAGGCATCGATGTCAGGATGCCAACACCGAAACACAGAACCAAGACTAGACAGAAGTGTCAGTGTCCAGACAACATGCCTGGAACACATCAACCATAACAGACATAAGCATAAAGCCAGGCAAACAAAACTGAAGCCGTGCAATCACATAAAAAAAGATTTATCAGGGGTATCAGGATCACCACCTTTAGACTTACAGAGGAAGTACCACAAAGGAAAGGTACTGGGGTGGGCTCCGCGTAAGGGGAGATCTACCAAAACCCAGAACCTATCGACAGAATGTCTGTCTAGGGGAGCACTGGGTCTCAGGGGCAATACACACATGGGGCCTCAAGAGGAGCCACTACATGTAGACAGAAAAAAAAAAAAAAACATCACAAACTGTCATTTGTTTATTTACGATGGTAAGCTTTATTTTATGATAAATTATTTCCTGAAAGTTTAAATGTAACTATGTAAAAAGCAATTACGCAAGTATGTGGTACATGTGCATTGGGTAGACTTTTGACAATTGTGATAATCAACTTGTGTACTGAAGTAAAGATAACACATCAAACATGCTGTCAAAAGATTATTTTGCTATCAAAGTCCTAAGAAGAGGCCTGCAAAAGGTCACAATGACACCCCATCAAGATCACAATCCCAAGGAAGTGAATCATATTCCACCACGCAGGCGCAGCTGCTGTTTGGCAACTGGATACCCTCCAAGCATCAATGAATGACCACAGAAAAAAATAAAAATGTAATTTCTTTGCATCTAAATGTCTCAAAATGCCAGGATGTTTTTTAATGCTCTATAAAACTTAAAAACCACAAGATAGAAAAAGTGGTATGAGTGTTTATGCTGTTTACACAGTGAGTCTAAGAATGTTTGGCACAAAGGTGTGTTACTGTTCAAGTCATTGTTTAGATCAGTAAGTTCAATCATGTGTCCTTGACTGTCACTGTGAAGGCCTGTATTTTGATTATACTGTGTTTTAAATAAAAAACAAAGATTTTAACCCCCATTATTTTCCCCTCCTCACATTCTTTGCTATCTGCTTCACAGACAAATAACTGACTGATATGGCTCATTATAGGAGGCACTTTGTCTCTCAGGTGTAAATCACTAAGGGCCCTATCATACACCTGGTTCAGTGCATCGCAAGGCACGACGCAAGTGCTTTTTGCTAGTTTCAGCCCAACGCAGTTATCATTTTCCCATCCTGCCCCAGGTTAAATAGTAAATGCATTTGCGCCCATTTGTGCGCTTATGGGTGTGCTGGTCTGAAAATTAGGTGTGTTCAGACGCATTATTGACACGTTGCTATTTTGAGGCAACTAAAATAGACTGCGCCATTGACCAACTAAAACCTGGTCTAAAGTCAATGGTGCAGTATTACTGTCATGGAGTCACAGCCTGCACCCTCTCCACACGCCACGCCTACTTGTTCGCAATCATCAGAATTCTGATCACCTGTTCATCATCACCAGGCTCTCATAAAAGGACTATCACTTACTCCCACTCCTCGTCTGGTCTTGCACCGAACTCTATGAACTTTCCTGTACTCTTGTTACCTGTGCTGTTCCCTTGGATACCTATTGTTCCTGTTCTTCGTCAGTTCCTCTGTGCATTCTTCCGATCCTGTTATCAAGAGACATTACTACCAGAGCTAAGTCATATTCTTCTTTGTGTCAAGATATTTCCTGTTGCCTCACCTGTGTCTGAAACCTCTGTGACAATAAACACTGTACATATGTTCACCTACCTCTGTGTTACCGTCTGTGTCTTGACAGAAGACCAGACCTCATGCGGAGGTTACTGGACACAGGCGGGGACCGCACCGCGGATCCATTTGCTTGACTGGTTCACGCTGAACGGTCCTCACTACCACAACGCACGACTAGCACAACCCACATTCCCCCTGAGATCATCACGGCCGTACAGCAAGCACTCCAGCAGCCACCTGCAACCACGACTACTTCGGGCCGCTGCCTCTGCCAGTCCTGTGGCCCGACCAGTGACATACAGCAGCGCGGCAGAGGATTGCAGCGGGTTTTTGCTTCAGTGCTCACGTTGCATTCATCATCTCACTTCTCTCTGGACGAGCGCTACACTGGGCTCAACCTCTCTGGGAAACAAGCGCTCCGGTAACTGCCTCCTTATCAGTCTTTTTTGCTCACATGAAAGAAGTGTTTGGTCAACATACTGCCGAACTGTCAGTTCATGATCAGCTATATCATATTCGTCAAGGAGACGAATCAGTCAGTATGTTTGCTCTGCGATTTCACACCCTGGCTTCGACGAGTGGTTGGAATGAAACTGCTTTGATCACAGCTTTTCGTCAGGGACTGCGAAAGGAGGTTCAACAATTAATAGTCATTTACGAAGACACCATGGGACTTGAGAATCTTATTCAGAAAACCATCAGAGTGTCACAGCGCTTGTACGCCTGCCACATGAGTACTCCCGCTGTCAATCCTCTGCCCGCTGTAAAATCTGTCGCCACTCCAGTACCTGAACCAATGCAGGTTGACTCAAACCATCGTGCCAATGCGGAGCATCAACGATGGATGAATAATCACCTATGTCTCTATTGTGGGGGTGAAGGACATGTGATTTCCAACTGCCCGGTCCGAGCTCCACACCCGGCGGTGAATACACTCCAATTATCACCTCATACCTCTCAACTCACTAAGACTCTGGTCCATGTTGGTAATTCTCATTCCTGTGTTTCAGCGCAAGCCCTCATCGACTCTGGGTCGGCTGGGAACTTCATTAGAACCCAAATCCTCCAAGAATTAAATGTTCGTCGGAAAAGATGCCCAGTCGACCTGAGAATACACACCATCCAAGGAAAGCCGCTGGGGTAAAGGTCGTGTCCGCCATTACTCCCCCACACTATCCCTCCGCTTTGGCAGCCTGCATAAGGAGGACATCACATTGATGGTGCTGGAGGAGTCAACCGTGGACATCATCCTGGGATGCCCCTGGTTAAACACCCACCAGCCACACATCAAATGGACAACCGGTGAAATTCTCAAATGGAGTGATGAATGTTTTGAGAAGTGTATTACTCGTCCAAGAAAGCCCCAACCTAGAATTCCCTCAACCCCTGATCATCTTCCTGTTCTGTCCACATCTGTGGAAAGTCCAGAGACTAATGTGAAAGTGGAAATCCCATCAGTGTACTGGGCGTTCCAGGATGTGTTCAGCAAGCGGTTGGTTACACGTTTACCACCTCATTGGCCATGGGACTGTGCCATCGACATCCTGCCTGGAGCGACCCTCCCAAAGGTTCGGATCTACCCACTGTCCATCCTGGAACAGAAGGCCATGGAGGACTACATTCAGGAAGCCCTGCTCAGGCGATTTATTCATCCATCTACGTCCCCTGCCGCTTCGAGTTTCTTCTTCGTGGCCAAGAAGGATGGAGGCTTGAGGCCGTGCATTGACTACCGTCATCTGAATTCTCAAACAGTAAAATTCAGTTATCCCCTTCCTCTGGTCCCAGCAGCTTTGGAACAGCTGCGAGGCGCTCGCATCTTTTCTAAGCTCGATCTTCGAAGTGCCTACAATCTCATCCGTATTAGAAAAGGCGATGAATGGAAGACTGCCTTCATAACCCCGTCAGGACACTACGAATACCGAGTTATGCTGTATGGCCTGTCCAACTTTCCATCCGTCTTCCAGAATTACATGAATGAGATCTTCCGTGAGTACTTGAATTGCTTTGTCATCTACGTAGACGATATCCTGATATTCTCCTGTGACATGAGAGAACATGAAAAACATGTAATCCAAGTTCTTCAAAAGCTCAGAGAACATCAACTGCTTTCAAAGTTAGAAAAATATGAATTCCATACCACCACTGTCCAATTCTTAGGCTACATCTTCGACCAGCATGGTATCAAGATGGACCAGAGGAAGGTGGAAACCATCCTACAGTGGCCCTTACCCAACACCGTGAAAGAACACTTCTTGGGCTTTTCCAACTTCTACCGACGCTTCATTAAAAAGTACAGTATTCTCAGTGCTCCCCTCACATCCATGCTCAAGAACCGGCCCAAGTCTCTATCCTGGACAACACCTGCCCGATTAGCATTCTCCCAACTACAACAGTCCTTCCTATCAACTCCGATCCTGGTTCATCCCAATCCAGATCTGCCGTTCATGGTGGAGGTTGACGCCTCAGCAACTGGGGTCGGAGCAGTCCTCTCTCAGTGGCAGGGTGACCCCCAATGGCTCCATCCATGTGCCTTCTACTCTAAGAAGTTATCCTCGGCAGAGCAGAATTACGAAATGGGAAATCGTGAGCTCTTAGCCATTAAATTAGCTTTAGAGGAATGGAGACACTGGCTGGAGGGAGCCAAGCAACCATTCCAAGTCATTACTGATTATCGCAATCTTGAGTATCTCAGAGAAGCCAAATGCTTGAATCATCGCCAGGCCCGATGGGCTCTCTTCTTCACCCGATTTAACTTCAAGGTCACCTATAGATCAGGTGACAAAAACTGTAGAGTGGATGCCCTTTCTCGCCTTTACCAAGCTGATCCTGAACCATACGTTCCTAAAACCATTCTCCCTCCAGCCATGCTTGTTAGTCTGATCCAGTGGACCCTCAACCAACAGATCATCAATGAGAATCGACAAAACCCTGCTCCGCCTGGAGGTCCAGAGGGGCATCTCTACGTTTCTCCAACTCATCGTCAGCCCCTCTTGGACTTAACCCATACATCACTGGGCTCTGGACACCCAGGCAAGAGAAGGACCCTCTGGCTCGTAAAACAACGCTACTGGTGGCCCTCCATGTCTCGGGACGTCTCTTGATATGTGCGAGGATGTTCAGTCTGTGCCGTTGCTGACACCCCTAGGAAGCTACCAGAAGGGAAACTCGTGCCTCTGCCCATCCCCGAGTGACCCTGGATGCACATTGGAGTGGACTTTATGACCGATCTTCCTCCATCCCAAGGATACACGAGTGTCCTGGTCGTGGTCGATTGATTCTCTAAATCCTGCAAACTCATTCCCCTCAAGGGTCTGCCTACTGCTCTACAGACGGCAGAGCCACTTCGGACTCCCAGAAGACATTGTCTCGGATAGAGGTCCCCAATTCATCTCACGAATCTGGACAGCTTTCTTCCGTCTCCTAGGGGTGTCCATTAGTCTCTCCTCCATATACCACCCTCAAACCAACGGCCAGACTGAACGTAAGATCCAGGAAGTCGGGAGATTCCTGAGACTGTATTGCCACCAGAACCAGGACAGCTGGAGCCAATATCTACCCTGGGCTGAATACGCACAGAATTCACTCCGTCAAACCACCACTGGGCTCACCCCGTTCCAATGTGTCCTGGGCTAGCAGGTACCTCTCTTCCCCTGGTCGGGTGAGCCCTCCAAGTTTCCAGCTGTCAACCACTGGTTCCAGCAAAGTGAGAGGGTCTGGGACTCGGCTCACATGCATCTCCAACAGGCAGTCCGGAGACACAAGGAACAAGCCAACGCCCGAAGAGTTCCCACTCCACATTACCAACTTGGCCAGAAAGTTTGGCTATGCACCCAGGACATCCGTCTCTGGCTGCCTTGCCCTAAGCTGAGTCCCTGGTATATTGGTCCATTCACCATCGAGAGGCAGCTGAACAAAGTAACCTACAGACTGAACCTCCTTGCGAACTACCATATCTCACCTTCATTCCATGTCTCATTACTTAAACCTCACACTGACCCTTTGTCTCCTCCCTCCACAGAGTTTGGTGATGATGCGGTACCTCCTCCTCCTGCCATCGATGAGACTCAGAACATCTACTGGGCACGGGCCATCCTCCACTCCAGACGACGGGGTCCACAGCTGGAATACCTCGTGGACTGGGAAGTTTACGGCCCCGAGGAACGATGCTGGGTGAACCGCAACGACATCCGGGACAAGACCACAGGAAACAGATGATTCTTCTGCACAATCTGACTTTTCTGAATTCAATGATGAACTGCCTTTAACTGTCATTTTGCATTATTGACACACTGTTTTCCTAATTAATGTTGTTCAGTTGCTTTGACGCAATCTTTTTTGTTTAAAGCGCTATATAAATAAATATGACTTGACTTGACATCCTGGACCCTACTCTACTTACCCAATTCCATCAGGAACACCCAGATCGTCCAGTTCCTCGGGGTCGTGGCAGACCCCGTCGTCAACATCCCGTCCGATCGTCGAGAGCCGCCCGTGGAGGAGGGGGTACTGTCACGGAGTCACAGCCTGCACCCTCTCCACACGCCATGCCTACTCATTCGCAATCACCGGAATTCTGATCACCTGTTCATCATCACGAGGCTCTCATAAAAGGACTATCACTTACCCTCACTCCTCTTGCACCGATCTCCATGAACTTACCTGTACTCTCGTTACCTGTGCTGTTCCCCTAGATACCTATTGTTCCTGTTCTTCATCAGTTCCTCTGTGCATTCTTCCAATCCTGTTATCAAGAGACATTACTACTAGAGCCAAGTCATATTCTTCTTTGTGTCAAGATATTTCCTGTTACCTAACCTGTGTCTGAAACCACTGTGACAATAAACACTGTACATATGTTCACCTACCTCTGTGTTCCCGTCTGTGTCATAACAATTTTTTTGTTATTTAAAGATTGCGTTAGTAATATGTGCCTATAGGCAGGTCCACAAACTGCATACACTCTGCTTATTATACACACTGGGAGCAGCACACAAACAAGCTATGTATTAAAAAATTAAAGGATTACAATGTAAAAGATTATTATTGTGTAGGCTACTTAAATATAAACATGCCTACATGTGATAAAGGATAGTCAGTGCATGTATCAGAATTAGGCTACCTATTTGCTTGCGCATAAGCAGCTCCCTTTCCTCTCTAGAGACACTTCAGTCTTTGCGCTTGCGAATTCCGCCATGTAAATAGCGAATCCGCCATGGCGCAAACGCAACTGGCTCTTAAAGTGAATGGAAGATGAGACTCTGATTGGTTTATTGCAGGTTATGGCCAAAACACATAAATTACTCATTAAGAGAATAGGGACAACCCTTTAAGAACATGCACCGGGCGTGCCGACCGTTTTTCCCCATCATTAAACTAGCAAACGTGGATTCAGACATGCCCTAAGTGCACCTGCGCCATGTGCTTTAGACCATGTGCTTAGATTGTTAAAATAGGGCCCATAATGCATAATTCATGGCCATTGTCACTCCCTTGCATACAGCCTTTCAAACACAAAACATGTTTACAAAAGCAAAAACTCTAATATACCACATGCAGTTCTCTAAAGTCTTATGAACAAATATTCTGTACAGTCGTGGCCAAAAGTTTTGAGAATTACATAAATATTAGTTTTCAAAAAGTTTGCTGCTAAACTGCTTTTAGATCTTTGTTTCAGTTGTTTCTGTGATGTACTGAAATATAATTACAAGCACTTCATACGTTTCAAAGGCTTTTATTGACAATTACATGACATTTATGCAAAGAGTCAGTATTTGCAGTGTTGGCTCTTCTTTTTCAGGACCTCTGCAATTCGACTGGGCATGCTCTCAATCAACTTCTGGGCCAAATCCTGACTGATAGCAACCCATTCTTTCATAATAACTTCTTGGAGTTTGTCAGAATTAGTGGGTTTTTGTTTGTCCACCCACCTTTTGAGGATTGACCACAAGTTCTCAATGGGATTAAGATCTGGGGAGTTTCCAGGCCATGGACCCAAAATTTCAACATTCTGGTCCCCGAGGCACTTAGTTATCACTTTTGCCTTATGGCACGGTGCTCCATCGTGCTGGAAAATGCATTGTTCTTCACCAAACTGTTGTTGGAAGAAGTTGCTGTTGGAGGGTGTTTTGGTACCATTCTTTATTCATGGCTGTGTTTTTGGGCAGAATTGTGAGTGAGCCCACTCCCTTGGATGAGGAGCAACCCCACACATTAATGGTGTCAGGATGCTTTACTGTTGGCATGAGACAGGACTGATGGTAGCGCTCACCTTTTCTTCTCCGGACAAGCCTTTTTCCAGATGCCCCAAACAATCGGAAAGGGGCTTCATCGGAGAATATGACTTTGCCCCAGTCCTCAGCAGTCCATTCACTATACTTTCTGCAGAAGATCAATCTGTCCCTGATGTTTTTTTTGGAGAGAAGTAGCTTCTTTGCTGCCCTTCTTGACACCAGGCCATCTTCCAAAAGTCTTCGTCTCACTGTGCGTGCAGATGCGCTCACACCTGCCTGCTGCCATTCCTGAGCAAGCTCTGCACTGGTGTCACTCCGATCCCGCAGCTGAATCCTCTTTAGGAGACGATCCTTGAGCTTGCTGGACTTTCTTGGACGCCCTGAAGCCTTCTTTACAAGAATTGAACCTGATTTCAAGCATCACCCTCCTTTTAACATGTGAAGTCTGCCATTCTAACCCAATCAGCCTGACATAATGATCTCCAGCCTTGTACTCATCAACATTCTCACCTGAGTTAACAAGATGATTACTGAAATGATCTCAGCAGGTCCTTTAATGACAGCAATGAAATGTAGTGGAAAGGTTTTTTTGGGATTAAGTTAATTTTCATGGCAAAGAAGGACTATGCAATTCATCTGATCACTCTTCATAACATTCTGGAGTATATGCAAATTGCTATTATAAAAACTTAAGCAGCAACTTTTCCAATTTCCAATATTTATGTAATTCTCAAAACTTTTGGCCTCGACTGTATGTGTTTTATGGTCTCCTTTCAGTGACTTAAAAATTTTGGCTTTTCACTAACCACACATAAACATTCTTTTCTCGAAAACACAGACATGTACATCCATGCTGCTCACATATTAATGTAGCACTAAAAAGTGCTGGGTTAAAAAACAACCCAACCTTAACCCAGCCGCTGGGTCGCTATTGGACAGAACACGCGCTGGGTTGTTTTGACCCCAGTGTTGGGTTTAACCATTTCACCCAGTTTATTTGACCCAACCAGTGGGTCAGGTTAACTGTGTTGCTGGGTTAAACATTAGCTAAACATTGGGTTATATGTCTTATTGCCTTGCCACCTTTATATTTACCAATATTACCAGTTATAATAAATAATGATCACAAAGGAATGTAAAATGATTATTATTATTCTGTAATATAATTACACAACACAAAAAAATGCAACTGTACATATCCATTTAATAAGTTTTGACATTTCTTTTTAAAACAATTTTTGAATGGGTGCTGTCACACATTTCATCCAACCCTTACAGACACAAATAAAAACAAGATTTTGTAGATTTCTTTAAACCACAAAACAGTGTAAACTAGGCACCGTAAATTCCTATTCTTTGTCAACCTTGCATCATCAGAACACTCAATAATTGATTATTGCCACACGAGAGTCAGAACAAACACTGTGCTATTAAAACTAAGCCAAACAAAGAATCCTACAACAGACAATTCATGTGACACAAAATTTGAAATGTTACAAGTGAGCAGAAAAAAAACTGTTGCCCTCAAAAACTTCACACATTTAGACTCATTTCCATCAATATGATATCCTGCATGCTGGAGAAATTCTCAGGTAGGAAGACACTGCTTAGCATAGTTAACATAAAGCACAAAAAGGACTAGAAAGATCAACAGAAAAAGAATTTGAAACAAAGATCAACAGCCTCAAGTGATGAGTCCATTTCAGTGGCATGGCCCGAATCAATGGCGATGATCTGGGATGTCATTGTCTGGTCCTCAAGGCACAAAATGTGCAGGAATGCATCACTGGTCTCTGCATTTTGCAAATACTACACCATGCTGGTCCCCTCCTGTTAATTACACGACACTTAGTCTTGCAACATAACTAATAAGTTAAGTGTATTTTATAGAAATCATATATAATCATATACAGTTGAGGTCAAGCGTTTACATCCCCCTTTCAGAATCTGCAAAATATTAATTATTTTACTCATATACAACTATTACAGAAGGTTTAAACACTCACTGATACTCCAGAAGATAAAACCATGCATTAAAAGCCGGGGGGGTGAAAGCTTTTGAACAGAGTTTGCCTAAATATTAGGGGTGCACAATAAATATCGGCCGATAATTAATGCGCATCTGGTCAGTAAAGCCGGTTCTCCAATCAGTGGTAAATTCCATCAGGTGAGTGATTTCACATAGAGCAGCTGTTACTACACAGAGTCTTTGTTAACTAACAAGCTGCGCAAATCCATGCTGATAATGAATGTGGATTTGCGCAGCTTGTCAGTTAACAACGGCTCTGTGTACTAAAAGCTGCTCTATGTGAAATCACACACCTGATGGAATTTACCGCTGATTGGAGAACCGGCTTTACTGACGAGATGCGCATTAATTATCTGTCGATATTTATCGTGCACCCCTGCTAAATATCATATATTTTTCATTTAGTACTGCCCTTCAGAAGCTACAGAAGATATTTATGTTTCCCAGGAGACAAATTAAGTAAAATTTACCCTGATCTTCAAATTCAAAAAGTTTTCACCTCCGGCTCTTAATGCATGGTTTTTCCTTCTGGAGCAACAGTGAGCATTTGAAACTTCTGTAAAAGTTGTGTATGAGTCCCTCAGTTGTCCTCAGTGTGAAAAGATGGATCTCAAAAGCATACAGTCATTGTTGGAAAGGGTTCAAATCACAAAGATGCTGGAAAACCAAAGAATTTGTGGGAGCTGAAGGATTTTTCTGAAGAACAGCGGGCAGTTTAACTGTTCAGGACAAACAAGAGACTCATGAACAACTATCACTAAACAAAAAAACAGCTGTGGATCATTCGGCTTACAACACAGTATCAAGGGGATGTAAATTGTTGAACGGGGTCAATTTTATAAATTCAGCCATTATTTTCTATTGTGGACTATATGTAAACATCTTTAATATGAAATATCTTATTCAGGTCAGCACTAAATTAAAAATAACATGCATTTTGTATGATCTTTCTTATTTTGGCAAAATAATGAACATTTTGGAGATTATGAAAGGGGGACGTAAACACTTGACCTCAACTATCTATCTGTCTACACTGAACAAAATTATAAATGCAACACTTTTGTTTTTGCTCTCATTTTTCATGAGCTGAACTAAAAGATCTAAGACTTTTTCTGTGTACACAAAAGGCCTATTACTCTAAAATATTCCTCACAAATCTGTCTAGAGCTGTTGCCCGTGAATTGAATGTTCATTTCTCTACCATAAGCCGTCTCCAAAAGTGTTTCAGAGAATTTGGCAGTACATCCAACCGACCTCACAACCGCACCAGCCCAGGACCTCCACATCCAGCATCTTCACCTCCAAGATCGTCTGAGACCAGCTAACCGGACAGCTGCTGCAACAATCAGTTTGCATAAACAAATAATTTCTGCACAAACTGTCAGAAACTGTCTCAGGGAAGCTCATCTGCATGCTCATCATCCTCATCAGGGTCTCGACCTGACTGCAGTTTGTCGTAACCGACTTGAGTGGGCAAATGCTCACATTTGATGGCATCTGGCACTTTGCAGAGGTGTTCTCTTCACGGATGAATCCCGGTTTTCACTGAACAGGGCAGATGGTAGACAGCGTGTATGGCGTCGTGTGGGTGAGCAGTTTGCTGATGTCAATGTTGTGAATCGAGTGGCCCATGATGGCGGTGGGGTTATGGTATGGGCAGGTGTATGTTATGGACAATGAACACAGATGCATTTTATTTACATTTACATTACATTTAATCATTTAGCATACGCTTTTATCCAAAGCGACTTACAAATGAGAACAATAGAAGCAATCAGATCAACAAGAGAACAACAACGGTATACAAGTGCTATGACAAGTCTCAGTTAGTCTAGTACAGAACACGTAGCCAGGGTTTTTTTTTTTTTTAAGAATATGATAGACAAGAAAAGAAAAGGTAAGTACTAGTATTAGTTGGTTAAGTGCAGGTGAAAAAGATGAGTCTTTAGATGTTTTTTGAAAATGAGTAAAGACTCAGCTGTTCGAATTGAGATCGGGAGGTCATTCCACCAGCTGGGCGCAGTCCAGGAAAAAGTCTGTGAGAGTGATTTTGAACCTCTTTGGGATGGCACACAAGGCGTCATTCACTTGCAAAGCGCAAACTTCTGGAGGGCGCATAAGATTGAACTAATGAGCTTAGGTATGTTGGTGCCGTGCCAGTGGTCGTCTCGTAGGCAAGCATCAGTACCTTGAATTTGATGCGAGCGGCTACTGGTAGCCAGTGTAACCTGATGAGGAGAGGAGTAATGTGAGCTGTTTTTGGCTCATTGAAGACAACCCTCGCTGCTGCATTCTGGATCAGTTGCAGAGGCTTGATAGTACATGCAGGAAGGCCCGCCAGGAGAGCATTACAATAGTCCAGTCTGGAGAGAACAAGAGCTTGTACAAGAAGTTGGGTGGCTTGCTCTGACAGGAAGGGTCTAATCTTCCTAGTGTTGTATAAGGCAAATCTGCAGGACCGGGTCATTGTAGCAATATGGTCTGTGAAGCTTAACTGATGATCCATCACAACTCCTAGGTTTCTGGCTGTCCTGGAAGGAGTTATGGTTGACGAACCCAGCTTTATAGAGAAGTTGTTATGAAACGATGGGTTAGCTGGAACCACCAGCAGTTCAGTCTAAGTAAGGTTGAGCTGAAGGTGATGGTCATTCATCCAGCTAGAAATGTCACTCAGACAGGCTGAAATGGGAGCAACTACCATCGGGTCATCCGGTTGGAATGAGAAGTAGAGTTGAGTGTTATCAGCGTAGTAGTGATAGGAAAAGCCATGCTTCTGAATGACAGATCCTAATGACGTCATGTAGATGGAGAAGAGAAGTGGTCCAAGTACTGAGCCTCGAGGAACCCCAGTAGCAAGTTGTTGTGACTTAGAAACTTCACCCCTCCAAGACACCATGAAGAATCTATCAGAAAGGTGGTAGGAGTTAAACCACTGGAGTGCAGTTCCAGAGATGCCCATCTTTCTGAGGGTGGACAGGAGAATCTGGTGTTTAACGGTGTCAAAAGCAGCAGACAGGTCCAGCAAAATGAGTACTGAGGATTTTGAAGCTGCTCTTGCCAGTCGCATGGCTTCAGTAACCGAGAGCAGGGCAGTCTCAGTTGAGTGGCCGCTTTTGAAGCCAGACTGGTTGCTCTCCAGGAGGTTGTTCTGTACAAGAAACATAGAGAGCTTGTTGAACACAGCTCGTTCAAGTGTCTTTGCAATGAATGGAAGAAGGGATACTGGTCTGTAGTTTTCTAGAAGTGATGGATTTAGAGATGGTTTCGTCAGCAGTGGGCTTACCCGAGCCTGCTTAAATGCTGAGGCAAATGTTCCAGTGTGAAGAGAGGAGTTGATAAATGTGAGTAAGTGAAGGTATGACTGAAGAAGAAATCGCTTCGAAGAAGGTGAGTGGGGATCGGATCAAGTGGGCAAGTAGTAGGATGACTGGACAGGATAAGTTTGGAAACGTCCATCTCTGAGAGTGGGGAGAAGGAGGAGAGAGAGAGTGCATTAGTCGTTGTAAAGTTATCAACAGTCTACGGTGTGGAGAATTGGTCACTGATGATTCTTGTCTTATTTGTGAAGAAAACTGCAAAGTCGTCAGCTGTAAGAGTCGATGGGGGAGGAGGTGGAGGCGGATTAAGAAGAGAAGAGAAGGTTTTGAAGAGTGTCCGAGCGTCACAACAGTTGTTAATTTTATCGTGGTAGTATGATGTTTTAGCAGTGAAGACATTTGCAGAGAAGGAAGAGAGGAGAGACTGATACACACTGAGGTCGGCAGAGTTTCTTGATTTAAGCCATTTCCTCTCTGCAGCCCTGAGTTTAGAGCGATGTTCACGGAGAACATCGGACAGCCAGGGGGCAGATGGGGTGGTGCGTGCTGGTCTAGATGACAGTGGGCAAAAGTTGTCCAAGCAAGAGGTTAGAGTGGAGCAAAAAGTGTCCGTCGCACTGTTCGTGTCCAGAGCTGAAAATTACGGGAGTGAAGGAAGTGAGGATGAAACCACAGAGGATGGAGAGAGTGAGCGTAGGTTCCGTCGAAAGGTGACCTGCGTTGGAGCATGTGCCATTTCAGGAGTAAGTGCTAGATTAGCAGTAATGAGGAAGTGGTCTGAGGTGTGCAGTGGAGCAACTAAAGAGTTGTCCATGGAGCAACAGCATGTGTAGATGAGGTCCAGTTGGTTGCCAGATTTGTGAGTCGCTGTAGTAGACACTCGCTTGAGATCAAATGAGGCGAGCAGAGTGTTAAAGTCAGCAGCCTGGGGTTTATCTAGGTGGACGTTGAAGTCACCAAGCAGTACCAGAGGAGTACCATCTTCAGGATAGTTTGATAGCAGCACATCCAACTCCTCCAAGAAGTTTCCCAATTGACCTGGGGGACGATGAATGACCACAAAGTGGATTTTAACAGGATGGGTTACAGTAATAGCATGTGATTCAAATGAACCGTTACCTGTAGGTGATGGTTGAAGATCAAATTTCCAATCTTTCGATATAAGGAGACCAGTACCTCCACCTCTCTCAGTCGTACGAGGGGTGTGGGAAAAAGTGAAATTAGTGGAGTGGGCTGCGGGAGTGGCAGTGTCTTCAGGTTTGATCCAAGTCTCAGTCAGTGCCATGAGGTTGAGACCGGAATGAGTAGCAATAGAAGAAATGAAGTTTGCTTTGTTAACAGCAGACTGCCAGTTCCAGAGACCAACTGGAATAGAGAGCGTAGTAGTAGAGGTCAGAGGGACAGGCCGTAGATTTGTCGGGCAGGCCTTCCTTCAACGTACATAGCGTGCTCTCCGAGTGTTAGTAGTGATAGTAGTGATAGTAGAGATCTAAAAGCACATAGTGACTACAAGTGACCAAAATATGTATTTGAGGACAAGCTGTACAAAAATTGAAGGGGAGAAAAGCAATACTCAAGTGCCCTGTCGGTGTCCTTGCTCGGTGGAGTCGCGCAGGTAGAATCGATGGTCTTTACACTCGTCAGTCTTCACACGAGGGCTGCCGCGGTGACACCTACCACTTATATATTTGCCTGATTACCTGTGATTGAAGTCAGCTGGTCACGCCTCCCTATTTAGCAAACCGAGACTGACACACAGTAAATAAAGCAAAGTTTTCCTAGCAACGACGATCACGCAGTAGTCTAATGAGAAAACGAGGCAAAACACTTACAAACTGATGTCCTTATCTGTTGCTTGACTGTTTCTTCTGACAAGCGCTTCCAAAACAGCTCGTTAAGTACTTTTACTATGCTCATGGTGCTATGGTCACGCCTCCCTATTTAGCAGACCGAAACTGGCCAGTCCCGCGATAGGCAAACGCAAAACCCGGAGCCACTTCAGCACGTATTTACCAGGGTAAGACACACAGTAAATAAAGCAAAGTTTTCCTAGCAACTGTAGCGTATCAGACTCGAACCAGACAAATTAAAGATTCGATCGTGAGCATGGTTGAAACATGAGGAGCCGAATTCCACAGAAAGGCAACAGGATGTTGTAAATCAACTCCTAGCACCACAGTCTGAAGCAAGATAACCAACCAACTCTTTCAGAGAACAGCTTTCAACATTAACACCATTAGAACAATTACTGACAATTTCAATTCAGAGAAAAGATTGTCAAGTTTGGGGAGAGGGATCAAGATTGCTGGTCAAAGAGATGCACAGCCTGACCAGCACATGTAAACTCATGAGAGTAAACAAGATCGTTGGATTGACTTCCCCCACCTAGCAGAACCAGACTGAAATTCCTAAGGAGACCTTTTAACCTCTGATCTCCACACAGAACATCCTTATGTCAGAGAATGGCACAGGAAGTGTCTCTTATAGATGTAGTTGCACCAAGATGAACTCAAAAAGACTTATAAATGAATATCAGTCCATTGCTTAACTCCATATTAATTTATGGGTAACCCACACATTTGACTATCATATTTCTAATCACTTATTGTGTATGTCTTTTTAATAACTATTGAATAGTTTAAGTATTCATATTCATGTTTAGTATGTGTGTGTTCGAATCTTCTTGCTTGAGTCGTTTCTGACCATCAGTTATTTGTCAAATGTGTCATATTCTTATCATAGGAATCATGTCCAAAATTATACACTGCGAGAACGGGGAAATTCGGACCACGTGATTGATAAGATAACATATGATTTATGAATGGGTAGGACAAACATCGCAACACCCCGAGCAAAGACAATATCTAATTGGTCAAGACAACATTTGAGGTGTGGCCAAAAGGCCAGTTTAAATACTCAGGACACCATCAAATTTTGCTTTTAGCTTTTGCTTGTAGTTTTAGCTTTTAGCCATGCTTTTAGTCATCACTTTTAGCGTTCTTCGAGCGTCTTTCCAGCGTGCTTCGGCCTGCACGCCTGCTGCTACTTAGCCACGATGAGAAGAAACACCACCTAGTCTCGTCAAACTTTACTTCTATACTTTTACTTTAGTTTCTTTTCTTTTCCGTTGAGAGTTTCGTGTTCTGAGTTAAGTTTTGTAACGCCGTGTCTCCTAGTCTGACCTTGAGTGCCCGTTCAACTTCAACCAGCCCACAACTCCTCATCGTCAGCCAACGCCCAACCATGGGCTTCCCAAGATGTCACTTCAACGACTACTGAACTTCCAGCCAATCAGCAACCTCGTGAAACCTCCTTTTTAACGACAACAAAGGGAACCCCGTTACACAGGCAATGCAAGTAACCTCCAGACTCACATCTGTACTGGTGTATCTAATATAATTTTAACCTCATTGAGGAACTCAGTGCAAGGGTTAATTAAGTGATTGATGGTTGTTCATGTCTATGCAATTTCACGTATTGCTGTAAACTTGGGATTTCACATTTTCATTCTCTTAAACTCATTCTTTCCTAACTTTCTATCTTCCTGCAACTCGTGTGAATGTGTGAGTGTGTGTGCTTGTGTTAGATTAGTTTATATGGCTTAGATTTATCAAATAAAGCCTTTTTCATATTGAAAAGAGAAGTATCTTGTGTTTTGTGCTTACAAGTTAATGTCTTAAACTGCCGATCTTGTTACTGTGCTAATTAATAGTGTTTTCACTATATTTTGGATATTAATATCCATTGCAGATTTGATGTTATACGGCTCGTTCAACGAATCGCTGGCTGTCTCAGTGATCAGCCGTAAAACAGTGATTCTGTTCAAATTCCCTTTAAAATCTTAAATGATTCCCTTTGAGCTAAATTGACCTGTTTCCCTTACACAACGACAATCACGCAGGAGTCTAATGAGAAAACGAGGCAAAACACTTACAAACTGCTGTCCTTATCTGTTGCTCGACTGTTTCTTCTGACAAGTGCTTCCAAAACAGCTCGTTAAGTACTTTACTGGCTATGGTCACGCCTCCCTATTTAGCAGACCAAAACTGGCCAGTCCCGCGATAGGCAAACGCAAAACCCGGCGCCACTTCAGCACGTATTTACCAGGGTAAGACACACAGTAAATAAAGCAAAGTTTTCCTAGCAACGACGATCACGCAGTAGTCTAATGAGAAAACGAGGCAAAACACTTACAAACTGCTGTCCTTATCTGTTGCTCGACTGTTTCTTCTGACAAGCGCTTCCAAAACAGCTCGTTAAGTACTTTACTGGCTATGGTCACGCCTCTCTATTTAGCAGACCGAAACTGGCCAGTCCCGCATTACGCAAACGCAAAACCCGGCGCCACTTCAGCATGTTGATGGCCTTTTGAATGCACAGAGATACCATGAAGAGATCTTGAAGCCCATTGTTGTGCCATTCATCCACGACCATCACCTCATGTTGCAGCATGATAATGCACGGCCCCATGTTGCAAGGATCTGTACACAATTCCTGGAAGCTCAAAACATCACAGTTCTTGTATGGCCAGCATACTCTCCGGACATGTCACCCATTGAGCATGTTTGGGATGCTCTGGATCGGCGTATTCGACAGCATGTTCCAGTTCTACCAGAAAGACTCAGGAGGTGTAGATAAGACTGAAGTATTTATTTACAAAAACATAAAAAAAATAGAATTATTTTGCTGTAGGCCCCATCCGTAGCGTGGATCTGAAGTTTGTAGATACCAGCTAATCCTGCCGAAGATGAAGGCAGGGCGGAGCCTACCCCAAAAGAAAGAAGAAAAATGTAATACGCACCAGATGAAGTATTTTTTAGAGGATCCTGGAACATGAACGAAAGAGATAAATTGAGATAATTAGCCAGACATAATGAGAATACAAAATCAGATTATAGCTAAAGTATTAGCTTATATGGCAGTGAAGATAGACCACAGAGTCTTCGAGAGAGAGGCCACGATAGGCCAGACAGTGATAGAGGCCACGATAGGCCGGACAGTGATAGAGGCCACAATAGGCCGGACAGTGATAGAGGCCACGATAGGCCGGACAGTGATAGAGGCCACGATGGGCCACAAAGGGGAACGGCCCTGGCGGGCCTTAAAGAAAAGCCACGAAGGCCGCAGAGAAAAGGCCTAGCTAGGCCACAGATGAAGATGTCCAAATGGGCCATAGTGAGAAAGCCAAGAGGCCGTAGAATGAAATGCCTCAGTATGCACAGAGAGGAAGGCAATGTAATTAGACCATGGTGGGAAACGCCACGAGATGGGTAACAGAGGGGAAGGCCACGAAAGACAGGCCACAAAAAGAAAGGACAAGTTAAGCCACAGTAAATCATAGAGGTTGTTGGGAGTAATATGAAGAGGTATTGTACCACCACCATTAATTGCATATGGATTACCTTGAGGACAGCTTGATATTCCTTGAGATGTTTAGTAGTTCAGGTCTAATGTAGGATTCAAATGCAGAGTATGACCATCTTCCCAGTAGCTTCATATCTGAAGTTTGTACTCTGAGTTCAACAGCATTAGTGACCAGTGTATAGAAGTGGTGACAGACCGCAGCTTCTAAACGTGACTACATGGAGCTGAACCAGCCGCAGAGACAAAGGCCCCGATAGGCCGTGAGAGAATGTTACAAGAGGCCGTAGAGAGTATAGCTGCTAAGGCCATGACGGAAGCCTGTGAGAGGCGGTGAAATAGTAAATGTAATGAATAGGTGTAACACCACCACCAGTAGTTGCCTAATTTACCTAAACACACACATTACATTACGTTGATAGGCAACATACTTTTCTTTAACTATGTGATGTGAAAGCCTTGTGTGTAGAGGACAACGATAGACCATTGTATGTGAAAAACCATGATAAACTGGACATGGGGAGCATGTGAGAAGTAGTCACCACCAGTAGTGGTGCTAAGAGTATTATACTGTACCTTGAGCATTACGTGAAATAGAGTCTGATCTTGACGGACATCTGATGAAGACGATCATGTACATAGCAGCCTGATGGCAAATTAGAGGAATTCTAAACCACCGCATTGAGTAAGAAAGGGGATTAGTTTAGGTTAATTGATAAGAGGTAGAATTAGGGTTCTAGCAGACATAAGAGCATATACACAGATACAATTCTTTAGGCTAGACTCCTGCGCACTCTTAATTAAAACTCAATCTAACTGCCAGAACCCGCAGAGGAAACCTATCCTCCCCCAAAAAATAGAAAATGAGCCAGATCAGCATGACCATAAAAAGAGATACTCAATTTAAGCGAAGTCCCCGATAGGCTGTGACATGTGAAGGCCACAATAGGCCAAACTTCATAAACTGTAATGGACAAACGTCCCTGATTACCACCATAGCAGAGTTATGCAAAGTGCCTCAACAGTCCATGTAATCTGAAGGCAGCAACAGCCGGGTAAGACCAAACAAGCCTCGATTATAACTTAAAGTCTGCGTGAAATCAAATTTGACTTTACTAGTGCACATAACTAGTACTGATGTAAACAATCTGTGCAAGTTAATCCGATTACATTCTAAAAGTTATCATCCTCCATCTATGAAAAAAAGTCTCCCATATAGTCAATTTTTGCGTATAAGGAGGATTTGTAGTACCGATGAAGAATTTGAAAACCAGGTCAGAATAGTATATGACCGTTTCCTTTCTAAAGGTTACGACCATATAAATCTTGACTCGAGTTTGGATAGGCTACGTGGCATTGAACGACAATCACTTTTTAAGAAAAAAATAGCCACTTCAGACATTCGAGTTGTCTTATCTATGACATTCTCTCCCCTTTCGGGTAAGATTAAATCAATAGTGAATAAACATTGGCATGTTTTATCTAGTGACACACTGATTGGCCAGTCGTTTCAAAACCCTTCCGCTTTTTGCTTAAAAGAGGTCACATAATTTGAGGGATATATTGGTTAGAGCTGATTCTTACACTCCGCCTACCAATTGGCTCACAGCTCTTGATCCGGGCCATTTCCCTTGTAGGAGTTGTGTGAATTGTAATGTGATGATTGTGGGTAATTCTTTTTCACATCCATGGACTGGCAAGATATTCTCCGTGAGAGGGAGAATTACTTGCTGTTCGTCCTTTGTTATGTACTTACTCAAATGCCCATGTGGGCTTTGTTATGTTGGTAAAACTAAAAGAGAATTAAGAATAAGATTACACGAACACAAAAGTAACATACACAATCATGATATTAAGTCACCCGTGGCCAGACAATTTAATGAATTTGGGCATGATATTTGTACTTTGAAATTTCTAGGTATTGAGTTAGTCAAACCTCTTCAACGGGGAGGTGATAGGGAGCGCTATCTTCTTCAATGAGAGGCTTTTTGGATTTACACACTTCAAACAGTATACCCCAATGGTTTAAATGAAGAATTACCTTTAAATAGTTTTTTGTGAAACCAATTGGGTTGCAATCAATCCTTTTTTGATAATTGTTCATAAGGGTCACGTGAGCATTACAGTATCTATGGTCTTCTTGTGTTATTTCTTGTGTGCTTCCATAATGTTCGTAACTTAATGCACCTGATGGTGCTGATGATTTGAGGAATGGGGTTCACCTGGGATGTCTTTTTAAAATATCTTTTGTTGTGTTTCACAGTACACACTGATGATGGCTTAGACCGAACGCGTCTGTGTAAGACATGGTATGAATAAATTTATGAAAGGATATCTTGAGAGTGCGGTTTTTCCTCTTTTACCTTTGGATAACTTCTTTATTACTCGCACCCTTTAAACGACTTGGGAGTTAAGCGCGCCTTCTCCAGTATAATATATGCAAATGAGTCCCCACCCCCATTCAACCACTGCAGGCCCCCTACCCCACGGTCCCCATGCTGATGGGATAAGTTATATGTGATGCTGGGAAACAAAGGTGGGATTTTTGAAATTGTAAATGGTTCACTGGAATATGAAGAAACAAAATACTGTTGACTAATGAATTTGCACGTTTAATCTTAAAGAATATCTTAAAAAAGAAAGAAAAAAAAATCAAATGTAAACAATATGTATTTTTTATTATGGTAAACTGACTGAGGATACCAACATCAGGTTTCTAAATTCATGAGGACTACTAAGAGTTTTTGTGCTGAATATAGGTTATACAAGAAGGAAATAAGTTTGGAACTACAACAGTGGCAAGACAGAGCAAGTGAAGAAAAGCAGAGGAAAGAGGAGAAAAAACAGCAAGGATACTGAAGTAAAGACCAAACATTAATAATAATAATAATAATAATAATAATAATAATAATAATAATAATAATAATAACCATTTAATAACACTTTTTAGAGCTAATTTATGGAGGGCCTAAATCAGGGATAGGCAACTTCGGTCCTGGAGGGCCACTGTCCTGCAGAGTTTAGCTCCAACCCTAATTAAACACACCTGAACAAGGCAATCAGTGTTTTCGGGATTACTAGATAGATACAGGCAGGTGAGTTTTTATGAGGGCTGAAGCTAAACTCTGCAGGATAGTGGCCCTCCAGGACTGGAGTTGCCTATCCCTGGCCTAAATGCTTCAGGCCAATATACAAGCTAATAAGCAACTAGTTAAAAGTGAGAATTAGTCCCTATACTAAAGTGTTAAAATTGTATTTACCAGTTGATTTTGTCAAACACAGATGAATTTTGTTTTATAGATTATAGACATATTATAAGAAATAGCACTTGGAGTCATGTCACCCAGCTCTAAATGCACCTTTCCATCTCGCTGGGCATAGGAAAGAATTCGGTCTGCAGTTGTAACCCAGTCTTCAAAAAGTTTTCTGTCTGCCTCTGGATTATCTTCCTAAAGTCTTGTGAAATCTGATAAAAAAAAATAAAAATAAAATTAAAAACAATAAAATAAATAAAAACGTAAGCATAATCCATAGTGTTTAAGATTTTACATGGGCTTGAGAGTAAGCAGGTGTTAGGAAAGAAAACGAGAGTCACATGTTAGCTATAACCTTTAAAGGTGTCAACCAGGGTGTTAAGCTGCCAGTCCTTGACCATCTGCACCAGCAAGAATCTTACATAGAATGAAATTTCAGATTAAGAAAACGTTTGTCAAACTGGGTGTTCTTGCATGCTATGATTTTAAAATGTAACACACTTTGATGTCTTAATTATGACACGATTCCATATTATACAGAACGGTTGGCATAGGCAACCCTACCTAGCCATCTCACAACTGAGTTTATGTCAATCAAGTCTCTAATCTGGAAGGCAGAATCGACACTGTTAAAAAAAAAAAAAAAAAAAAAATGAGTGCATTCCCATTTCATTTTTATACTGGTTCACTAAAATAGAGGAAGAAGGACCTCATACAACATGAGAGATTAAGTCTAACTTTACATACTGTAGCTAAGACAACATTACATTTAAGTAACAAATAATATTATATACCGGTACTATTGTGGTTTAACATTATAAAAGTAAGGGGCATAGCGTTTTAGCTAATGCAGCTAAAGTTACCTGAGGAAAAAAGTGTGCGAAAATGCTCAGCATACAAAGAGATGGATCTATCGTCGGATTCGGCATGTCGCAGACATTTACTTGAAAAAAAATATGCCCTTAAAGATCAATTTTAGTACAAAATGGTCTAATTCTGACAAAACATTACAAAGCCATACAGTACGCATACAGTAACTGAACTTACCCCCGTATTTCTGACATATTGTATACAATTTCCATGAGGCGTTAAAATAAGGGACATGTAACTTATAAATAAAACTCTGAGCGTGCTCATGCACACACGCAAACACACACAAACACACACACACACATAACTTTTTAACGATAAAGCGATGGTTGAGGCTATTTTGTCATGAGGCGGCTAAGTTACATAGCCTAATCATTCACAAAATAACGCTAACCCCGCACAGCAGTAGATCAAATATTGTATTAAACATTGAAATCAGTGTGCTCTTACCACAACTTATTAAAAACAGGTAAATAATCATATCATCATATTAACTTACCTTACAATCCTGCTTGCAGCGATGTGCGTGACCGTCTGATCACAACGAGATGAGAATCCAGAAAGTTCAATGAAGAGGAAAAATAAATAAAATGGTTGGGTCAAAATAACCCAACCTAGATGTTAAGTGGAGAAATAACCCTTACAGTCCATTTGACCCAGCATGAGCAACCCAACTGTGTGTTTACATTACCTCAAACAACCCAGAATTATGACCCAGCAAAATTAGCCCAAAGATGTGTTTACAGAAATAACCCAGCACATTTAAGAGTGTACAGTGAATTCAGACTTTAGCCATTAATGTTTTTAAGATACTGAAAAAAATCACAAATGTCCGGGCATGTCAAAACTTCTTTCTGCAGGGCCCCAAAACCCCCTCAGACCCCAGAGGGTTAAATGTCATTCTTTTGTGTTTAGTTGTGCTATGCTGTACTGGGTTGAGCTACAGTACTCAGCATTACTGAGTACATCCCATCTGAAATGTAACAAATTCAGCAATTATTCTTTAATAAGAAGACATATTAGAGTTATTTGGATGTATAATGGTCCAACAAGTCTGTTGATCAATTACCGTAGAAGCATGTTAAAATCATTCAGTTAAATAAGTTTCTGTTAAAAGTCATTAAATTTTGCATTGCAAAAAAAGCTATGAAAAATGTGACTTTTTCATCTCACACAGTAAGATGCAACATGCATGTTTTTTGTCCACATTGTAACTATCTACAATAGTCAAAGCACAATAAATTAATTTTATCCTTTTCCAAAGCACATATTTACAAAATATACACTTCTAGGAACAATAGTACATTCTGCGTACAGGCATTTCACCCAACCTAAATACTCTTGAGCTCCTGTGGGGCATTTTGCAGAGACAAGTTGAGTAACACTCCCCATTAAAGATCAGGGCATTTAAGTAGTTCTTCCTCCAGTAACAGGATAGATCTGACAATTTCTCATGAACTTGTAAACTCAATGCCATAAAAGTCAGAGCAGTATACTTAAAATTATAGTGGACATATGAAGTACTAGAATGAATGAATGAGTTAATTAATAAATTACTTAATGAAACTTTTGTATTTGTTAAGGGGGGTTTATTCATTTATGCTGAGTTGAGTTTCATTGAGTTGTGTTAATGGTGCCATTTTGTGTTTCCAGGGCTCATGGGAATGGTGTAATGAAGCGGGTCTGTCTGCAGGATTAGGGAAATCTTGATCATTCCAAGAAGCTTTTCTGGCCTTCCAGCTCTCCATAATGCAACCAATGTGGAGACAGTCAGGATATGTGCTATGTAATTGAAGTTTTTTATCAGGCTTGAGTATAAAAACCCCAATTGTAAGATGACATTCAGATGACATTCAGGATTAGTGTCCATGTTCTGCTCTTCTCATTTTACATCTAAAAACCCAAATTTAACCCAATTCTCTTACTCATACACACTCTTACTTTTGCTGTGTAAATACAAAGAGATTTTGGTATCTCTGACTTTCTCTAGCTCTTCATCATCAGTGTGATCTGATCAAAAACAAACACAGTGGGCATTTTTCCTCAGATACTGAGATGCCCCTGTTGGTGAAATAAAAACTACATATAGATTTATTAATGCATCTCAATTCAACTCAAAGCAGAGGAACACAGAGTGGAAGTAAAATTCACAACACAGTGTTGTGTTTAGAAATCTTCCAGAGAATTGGAATCAGACTTGTTTATAGATATTAAATTCAACTACACCCTTAATACACACATGTACACAGCTTTTGTTCTTGCTACATGTTTGTATGTATGTGTGCTCTGGAATCAGAGTGAGGTGAACTAATGCTTAACTTTGTATGTCAAAAAAAAAAAAAAAAAGAAAATACGGAAAAAGAAAAAAGAAGCTCTGAAAAGAAAAGAAAAGAAAAGAAATGAAAGCCCCTCTAATCCCTTCACACACACACACACACACACACACACACACACACACACACACAGAGAGAGAGAGAGAAGAGGTGTTCACTTCCTCCTCTATTGACTAAAAGCACAGGTCACAACATGACAGTTTTATACTGCTGTAAGTGCAGGGGCATTTTCTAACAGTAGGCAAGGGAGGCAGTGCCTCCTAAAAGATATTCAGCAGTGAATAAATAAACAACAGTACAAAAACTAAATAAAATGATTGTAATGAAATTTTCCATCAAATAGTGGGCCAAGTATTAACTTTATGAACACAGACACTAGTGGAAAAAGTTTCAGAGACTGACAACATGCTGCTCCTCTAAGTTCACTTTCTTCTGACTGAGGTCCTTTAATGCTGAGTGAATGTGAAGGAGGAAAGGTAAGTTGGAGGTAAGGCATTGGCATGAGACATAGGGATTTTTTTTTTTTTTTGTAAAGATGTCACTGTATATGGTTTAAACATTAAATGGAAAAAGCATGAATTTACAGTGGGGAGAAAAAGAGAGGGAACTTTGCCTCCTCATTTCACTAGACCACTATACCACTGCTGCAAAGTGCAGCATCTGTAGCTATGTTTCCATCCAAAGATTCAAATTAAACTATGTGCAAAACTGGAATACTGCATAAAACATATGCAAATAAAGCACCGTTTGCATCCAATGAGTCAAAGAGAACAAAATTGGCACCTCTTGGTAAACTGTGGCACTAAATATCACTAAGAATATAGAAGAAGCCACTGAATATAATACTTTTCATATATGATATAAATTACTTGCACCTCAGAGTGAGCAGACGTAACACTATAAATGCTTTCGGAGGTGGATGCTGTTGTTTGGGAATGCAGTTTTGTAAGACAATTATACAGAAATACTTTGACAACAGGCTTTTCTCAGGCACTTTTTTAGAATGACCATAACAACATATAGATGCTATGAACGAGATCAGTCGACTGCTAGTTAAGTTATCCCATTTCATAGCGCAAAGTAGCATAAGTTTTTCGATGCGCATGGAGGAATTTATTCAATAAATGTGTTTCCATCATAGTTTATGCACATTTTTTCTTATTGGATAAAAGGTTTATCCTACTCAAATGTGCGCATATGTTTTTTTATGCACATTTTTAGAATCTATGCACATATGTTTTTAACACGAAGTTCCAAAATGCGCATAAAAATAGGTGGATGGAAATGCAGCTGATAATGGACATGTTTTATAAATAACAGTTTTAATTAGGAGCTGAAAAATGACATGGCCTCTCAAATAACTTTATACTGCTATAAACCTTCAGCAGAGACAAAGAAAACATGTCAAACTGAAATTACCTGGGGCAGAACAACTTTAGTTTAGAGTTCTTTAATATGAAATAGACGTGTTGAATGATTATGGTCTGAGTAACTGAAAATAAAGTGAAAGATAAACAGCAAGATAACAGTGTGGATAATCACTGTAGACAGTTGTTCTACAAATGTGCCCCAAAATATTAAGTTGATCCACACTAACACACAGAACCACACACACACACACACAAAACACACATTTTGAGTAAATGTCAATAATAGATGAATACCATAGTATGAATGTTGAGTACAGCTGTATTACACTTTCTGTATCTTCACTTTCTTACAACTTAAAGACAAAAGAGTATTTTCAAGCTTTGTAAATGTATTTATTTGTTTGTTTATTGTAAATGTTTTTAGACTGTTGTTACTGGCAACACTATTAATATCACCTTCATGCCAGTGTGATCTTGCAAGAGTGACACACCATCACAAAAAAAAAAACTACAAGAGACAGGTTTATTGAAGCCATAAAGGATGTATAGTCATTACTTACATGCAAAACATATACATTATAGTGTTTCCCAATCCTGTTCCTAGAGGCACACCAACAGTACACATTCTCCCTCATCTAACACGTCCATTTCTGGTCTTGAAATCCTAACTAACAGGCTGATGAGTTGAATTAGGTTTGTTTAATTAGGAACAGTTGGGAAACACCTTACCATTTACCAAAACGTATAGCTGCTGGCATACCACCCCAGACCACAACTCTCCCCCATACTCCCTTTAATTAATGACTCTAATTAATGACACCAAATATAAATTGGGACCATTTGTTTCTTCACCAGAACAGATTTCAAGATACAAGTAAATGGGTTGTCAGAAGAGTGCAGACAGCTGATAAAACATCATAATAATCTACAAGCAATCCATGCAATTCCAGTCCATTTATTTACATTATAAAACCAAATAAACTATTTATTTGTGGAGTGTTTTGGGCACCCATTTACTGCAGTGGATCAACATGTGAGCAAGTAATGGAATGCTACATTTCTCTGAATCTGTTCCAATGAAGAAACAAACTCGTCTACAGCTTGGATGGCCTGAGGGTGAGCACATTTTCATGTTTGGGCAAACTAGTCCTTTAAATGCATAGGCTTATGAAAAGCAAAGACAATTAAACTTCAAAACACTTAACAGTACATTAAACTGGAGGTCCGTGCAAGGCACTGCATAATCTACACTCAATGTGCGTCAAAGAAGCACAGTCCCATTAAAGCATTTTGTTAAAGCCTGCTATCCACGAGCAGAGAATGGTGTACCAGTGTACTCAACATTCTTCAGCATGGAGAGTTCACTTCAGTAACTGCACACACATCACTAGACTAGATGGCAAGGATGATGGCAGCTCTGGAGACAGCCCTCTTCTTCTCCTGCTGATCTAGAGGCCCCTGTGTGTTCAGGTGCACCTCTCTCAGAAGCTGTTGATAAACTTATCTACCACTTAAGGAGGCCTCCACTTGGTTTTATGGCTGGTCAATCCCCATTAAGCATGGGTCCAGTGTCTCTGTTCCATCCTCAACTTGGGATGCCCCGGTTTCTAACTGTAAATAGACAAAGGATAATTGTAAGTTTATTGTAGTTTGTTGTAATACACAACAGTCTCAGTCAGGTGTATAGGTTTAGAAGGGACTTGAGGCTTACCTCCTCTTGTGAGTCCTCTTGTGTGCTTTTTTTCACTACAGACTAAGGCTCATATTAAACTAAATATGATACATATTATACTAAACAGGCCATCTAAAAATGCGAACGCAATCCCATAAAGCGCAGATGGGAGTGGAAAGTTCTGCAGGTGATCTACTGACAATGTGCAAATGAAACACAGATGCAGCCAGATCATTTCCATAATGACCAACACAATATACTGTACCAAGAGAGGTGCAAACAAGCAGAGCAGATGATAATCAGGTGCAGGTAATCTACTAAAAACACAAGCGCAAAATGGGTTAAAGGGAGAGATTTTGTTTGTTTGTTTGTTTGTTTGTTTGTTATTTTTGCTGAACAAAGAAGATATTTTGAAGAATGTTGGTAACCAAACATTTCCTGGTAGTCACTGAGCCTCTATGTTAAAACAGTGTCTTAAATTTTTCAAAAATGCTTTAGAAAACTGATTCAGGCTGAGTAGCAAAACAAACCAATCAGCAGTAAGTAGCCAAACAGAGTGACAGAAAGATAGAGATGGTGGATAAAACAAAAAACAAAAGAGGAATATGTCTACAGAACAAAAGAAGGCTTAAGGCAGTAATGCAAGAAGTAGGACCCGTGTAAATATCGGATCAGCTTTCCAGCTCTGGAGAGAACTCAAGGAGCAGAAGGCCTGCAATCGGATGCCGAGATTGCTTTATTCCTTCTCGATAGGTGAGTAACACCGTGTCTGCGCCACAACCATTGAAAGTCATTGGAAATTTGTGTCAATACGTCATAAATAGTATGCAGCCGGATTTTTCTGTCAGGGATTTGTTGTGTTGTGCTTCGCCGCATCCAGTGTATACCATGGATATATACCATGGATATATATATATATATATATGATCTAGACAGCATCACTGATTATAATGAGTTCTACCAGAAAGACTCAGGAGGTGAAGATAAAATGCAGAGTATTTATTTAAAAAAACAATACAAAGAACAGAATTATTTCGGCGTAGGCCCCATCTGTAGCTTGAATCAGATGCTGGAAGACGAAGGCAGGGCGGAGCATACCCCTGCATGGACGGGTGACACAATGAAGGGTGAGTAGAGTGCTTTTATATTGCTTGTGTTGAGTGCCTATTGGCTAGATCTAATTGTAATATGACAGGCATTAAGTCTCCCTAGTAGAACTTGCACTGACGCTTCCATTTCTACCAGAAAGACTCAGGAGGTAAAGATAAAAAGCAAAAGTATTTATTTACAAAACCAATACAAAGAACAGAATTATTTTGGCATAGGCCCCATCTGTAGCTTGAATCAGACGTTGTAGATTCCAGCTATTCCTGCCTAAAACGAAGGCAGGGCAGAGCATACCCCAAAAGAAAGAAGAAAATTAAATACCCACCAGACAAAGTACTTCTTACAAGATCCTATAACATATGGACGAAAAGAGAGTTAGGCCACAATAGGCCACAGAAAAGGCCACAGTGGGAATGGCCCTGATGAGCCACAGAAGATGAAACGGCCCCGATAGGCCTAAAAGAAAAGCCACAAAGGCCGTGGAGAAAAGGCCTTGATATGCCACAGATGGAGATGCCCAGATGGGCCATAGTGAGAAAGCCAAAAGGCCGTAGAATGAAATGCCTCAGTAGGCACAGAGAGGAAGGCCATGTAAATAGACCACGGTGGGAAATGCCACGAGATGGGTAACAGAGGGGAAGGCCACGAAAGACAGGCCACAGAAAGAAAGGCCAAGTTAAGCCGCAGTAAACCATAGAGGTTGTTGGGAGTAATATGAAGAGGTATTGTACCACCACCAGTAACGTCTCGGTTACGTATGGTAACCCCCGTTCCCTGAAGGAGGGAACGGAGATGCCACGTCGGTGACCAACGAAAATGGGATATCGCTTCGATAGACCAATCTACTTCGAGTGTAAACTAAACGAGCCAATGCACATTGGCATGCAATTATTGCATCCAGCTGCCGCTGATCACAGCGTGAGTATAATAAGGCAGCAGGTGCAATGCATACCAGGTTTTCGCTGAGGAGCCGAGCCGGAGACCCGGCGGCTCAGCAGTGGTACAGCAACCATGGCGACGGGATGTGGTGTCTCCGTTCCCTCCTTCAGGGAACGAGGGTTACCATACGTAACCGAGACGTTCCCTTTCAGTGGGTCACTCTCGACGCCACGTCGGTGACCGACGAAAATGGGATCCCTACCAAAGCGCCATGGGTGCTGCCCCTTCCAGTGCCCTGTGCAAGCCGCCTGCGCCCCTATTAGGTGTAGGCCGGGGCTCGGAACAAGTAGTTCCACTCACCATTGCCAAAGCACTACCTCACTGGGTGAGATTGGATAACACTGGGAAAACGTACCCGTTCCACTTATAACAGGGACTCTGCGGAGGCCCCATCCTTCCCGAAGGAGGTCTCGGGAGCAAATACACATATAGCATCCGTTTAGGTGTATATGGAGAAATTTGAGGTGATTCAAACCCTCTTGGAAAGGCAGAAGTCTGCCGGGGAAACACAGGCTCTAAGGCTATATCGTGGACTATACACATATGAGTACCGCTTAGGTCTCAATATGGAACCCAGCCTTCCATGGTTCTCACGGATTCATCATGAAGGCCTGGCGCCGGACATTCCGCCACGTCCAGCTGCCTAGGGTGATGGAGGATCTCAACAGGGTCTACAGTACGGACACTCTGGAGCAGTTTTAGCAAGCCGACACTAACCGGGGCCTCTCGGTGCCACTACCTGTTTGAGGTGAGAACACAGGAGGATACCGGCTCTACACAAAGGCTATAGAACCCAGCAAACGTGTTAGGGGTCGCCCAGCCCACAGCTCTACAAATATCTGTCAGCGAGGCACCACGAGCCAGCGCCCAGGAGGATGCAACACTTCTAGTTGAGTGAGCTCGCAACCTGAACGGGCAGGGCACACCCTGTGCCTGATAAGCCAGGGCAATGGCATCCACAATCCAGTGGGCCATCCTCTGCTTAGAGACGGCATTCCCCTTCTGCCGGCCTCCGTAACAGACAAAGAGCTGATCTGAAGCCCTGAAGCTTTGTGTCCGGTCTACGTAGCATCTCAATGCTCAGACAGGACAGAGCAAAGCTAGGGCTGGGTCTGCCTCCTCCAGGGGCAGCGCTTGCAGGTTCACCACTTGGTCTTTGAAGGGTGTAGTGGGAACCTTGGGCACGTAGCCGGGCCGGGGCCTCAGGATTACCTGGGAGTCAGCCGGCCCAAACTCTAGGCATGAATCGTTGACCGAAAATGCGTGCAGGTCCCCTACCCTCTTGATGGAGGCCAGTGCAACCAGGAGCGGGGTTTTCAATGAAAGCAATGAACACCACTCGACGAACAGGTTCCACTTCAAGGCATAAACGTGTGTCAAGTCAAGTCATCTTTATTTATATAGCGCTTTAAACAAAAAAGATTGCGTCAAAGCAACTGAACAACATTAATTAGGAAAACAGTATGTCAATAATGCAAAATGACAGTTAAAGGCAGTTCATCATTGAATTCAGTGATGTCATCATGCAGCTCAGTTCAGTTTAAATGGTATCTGTGCAATAATTTGCAATCAAGTTAACGATATCGCTGTAAATGAAGTGTGTGTCTTGTAGACGGTGCTCTTGCCGAAGTGATGGTGTTCACTACCTCCTGGGGCAGGTCACCTAGAACCTCCGCATCCCGTCCAGGGACCAGACATGGAGTTTCCAAAGGTCTGGACGCGGGTGCCAAATGGTGCCCCGTCTTTGAGTCAGTAGATTCTTCCTCAGAGGAATCGGCCAAGGAGGGGCTGTCGCAAGGAGCACTAGCTCGGGGAACCAGGTCCGAGTGGGCCAATACGGCACCACTAGCAAGACTTGCTCCTCGTCCTCCCGGACTTTGCACAGTGTCTGTGCAAGAAGGCTCACTGGGGGAAACGCATACTTGCGTAGGCCCTGCGGCCAGCTGTGTGCCAGTGCATCTGTGCCGAGAGTTCCCTCGGGCAGGGAGTAGAACAACTGGCAGTGAGCGTTCTCTGGAGAAGCAAACAGGTCTACCTGAGCGGCTCCGAACCATCTCCAAATCAGCTGGACTGTCAGGGGATGGAGTCGCCATTCTCCCGGGAGCATTGCTTGAGACAGCTCGTCGGCTGTACGGTTGAGCAGGCCCGGAATGTGAATGGCATGAAGTGACCTCAGAACCTTCCGACTCCAAAGGAGGAGGTGGCGGGCGAGTTGTGACAAGCGACGGGAGCGCAGACCACCTTGTCAGTTGATGTATGCAACGGCCGCCATGTTGTCCATTCGGACCAGCACATGCTTGCCTCGTAAGTGACCTTTGAGACGGTTCAAGGCAAGGTGCACTGCTAACAACTCTAGGCAATTGATGTGCCACTGCAGCTGCGGGCCCGTCCAAACCCCTGAGACTGCATGCCCGTTGTACGTGGCCCCCAGCCGGTGGTGGAGGCATCCGTGTAAACCACAGCATGCCTGGAGATCTGCTCTAGGGGCACCCCTGCCCTGAGAAACGCAAGATCTGACCACGGGGTGAGGGTTTGGCCACAGGCCGGTGTAACTTGGACCCGGTGAGCTGTCTGTTCAACCGAATCCAACTCCATACCGAGAAACGAGAAAAAATACTCTGAGTTTGCTCTTTTCCCAGTTGACCCGAAGGCCCAACAGGCTGAGGTGCCGGAGCACCAGATCCCTGTGCTCGCACAACTGATCACGAGATCGACACATGAAAGTACGCGTCCTTCAGGTCGATCGCTGCAAACCAATCTCGGGGACGGACGCACCCGAAGATGCGTTTCTGCGTCAACATCTTGAACGGTAGCCGATGAAGGGCCCGGTTCAAAACTCGCAGATCCAAGATCGGTCGTAACCCACCGCCTTTCTTGGGTACAATGAAATAAGGGCTGTAAAACCCCGTCCTCATATCGGCTGGAGTGATCGGCTCTATCGCGTCCTTCGCCAGTAGGACTGCGATCTCTTCCCGCAGAACAGAGGCATCGGACGCTTTCACTGTAGTGAAGCGAATACTGCTGAACTTGGGGGGACGCTGATGCCATCTGGCGAAGGAGGAGGATGAGTGAGGTCCGGTGTTTGGCCGTCCGCAACTCTACGTGCCCTCCTGGGACCCAGAGACAGAGAAAACCGCTCTCTCGTCGAGATTTCCAGATTCTCCCCCGGCCCTCCTCCAGGGGAGGGAGAGGTGCTTTCACCATCCCCCAGAAAGCGGCTACCTCTCTCTGGGCCACCCGTCCCGGGGCCTCTTGCTCTTCCGTTCACCGCCAGAACCAGCGAGCGCCACCTTGAGAAACCAATCATCCTGCCTCGAGGGCTCGGGACGCAGTGGAGATTTCCACTCGAGCTCTACCCTCTCCGCAGCCCGGGAAAGCATAGCTGTCATCTCCGGATCCAATTCAGGCTTTGCCACCGTCCCAGAGGTACGCTCTTTGAAGAAGGCCCAGCGTGTTCCATGGGTTACTCCTCTGGATCGGAGATGCAAGAGGAGTGATGGTCCCCAGAGGGTTGGTTCCCTGCGGGGTTTGCCACCACTGTAATCCTCAAACTGCCTGTGCCGCTGCTGGAAGTGGTTCTCGTCTGTCGGCCGCCAGAACGAGCCCCAGATCGCAGCAACGGGACTCCGCCCCCTTTTTTGAAGGAAGCGGAGCCTGGTTCGCAGCTCCGAGATGGTCATCTTCCCGGAGAGGGAACATGACTCATCCACGAAAGCTACCTTAGCGTGTTTGCCCAGACACGTGAGGCAGCGATCGTGACCATCACCCGTTGCCAGGTAACGACCCCACCCAGAAACGCACGGGTGAAATGGGATCCTTATAAGGACGATGCGTCGTCTTTACAAAGACGCACCCATGAAGCTCTTTTAGAGAAATTTGCTCTTTAGGGAATGTTCTTTTAGTGCTGAGGCGCACAGGGGAATTGGCCGCTTGCAACACGACAGGGGGTAGTGCAGCCTGAAGTGTGCAATCCACTCGACGCTGGAACGACCACCGCTGAAGCGCCGTCTCGCCAACACACAAAGCTTCCGAGAGCGTGCTGAACTCGTAGTTCACAGCAGACACAGTTGAGCAGAACGATACTAACGCTCGGCTCCGAAGCGAAAAGCTGGTATGCATTGCACCTGCTGCCTTATTATACTCACGTTGTGATCAGCGGCAGCTGGATGCAATAATTGCATGCCAATGTGCATTGGCTCGTTTAGTTTATACTCGAAGTAGATTGGTCTATCGAAGCGATATCCCATTTTCGTCGGTCACCGACGTGGCGTCGAGAGTGACCGACTGAAAGGGAACTGCATATAGATTACCTTGAGGAGAGCTTGATATTCTTTAAGATGGTTTGTGGTTCAGGTCTAAAGTAGGATTCAAAATGCGGAGGATGACCATCTTCCCAGTAGCTTGATATCTGATGTTTGAACTCCAAGTTCAGCAGCAGTAGTGGCTGGTGTATAGAAGCGGTGACAGACCGCAGCTTCTAAAGGTGACTAAATAGAGCTGAACCAGCCGCAGAGAGAGAGGCCCTGATAGGCCATGAGAGAAAGGCTACAAAAGGCCCAGAGAGTATAGCCGCTAAGGCTGTGATGGAAGGCCGTTTGAGGCGGTGAAAGACTAGGTGTAATGAATACATGTGACACCACCACTAGTATTTGCTTAATTTACCTTAAACATACAGCATTACATTTAACAAAAAGCATACATATTTACAAACAAATGACTGTATGAGCTATCTAATGATAGGCCACATTATGCCATTTAACACAAAGACAGTGTAATTCATGTGATGAGAAAAGCCATCACAGGCCAATTTTGCGAAGGACAATAATAGACAGTTACATAAACAATAATAGCCACTTACCTGAAGGTCACAATAAGCCAAATTGAGCAAAGGCCGCTATAGGGTGAGTAATGTGAAGCCTTGATAGGCCATGTAAAGTGAAGGCCAGATGGGCTGCAATTACATTGATAGCCTGCGTACATTTCTATAAACTATGTGATGTGATAGCCTTGTTTGTAGATGACCATGATAGGCTGTTTTATATGAAAAACCGTGATAGACTGGACATGAGGAGCATGTGAGAAAGAACCACCACAAGTAGTTTGCTAAGAGTATCATACCTTACCTTGAGTATTACATGGAATAGTTTAGAGTGTGATCTTGACGGAAATCCGATGAGGACGATCATGTACATAGCAGCTTGATGGCGGATTAAGGGAATTCTAAACCATTGCATTGAATAAGAGAAGCCATTAGTTTAGGTAAAATGATAGAGGTAGAATTAGGGATCTAGTAGTGACTTAGAGCATATACACGGACTCCTGCAGACGCTTGATAGAACTCCATCTAGCTGCCAGAACCCGCAGAGGAAACCTGTACCACAACCCCCTCCCCCTCCAAAAAATAGAAAATGAGCCAGATCAGCATGACCATAAAAAAAAGAGATACTCAATGTTAAGTGAAATCCCTGATAGACTGTGATATGTGAAGGCCACGATAGGCCAAACTTTATAAACAGTAATGGACAAACTTACCTGATGACCACCATAGCAGAGTTATGCAAAGTGCCACAATAGTCTGTATAATGTGAAGGTCATAACAGACAAGTAAGACCGAAGTCAATAGGTATGAGGAAACAGAATGAACCAACACCAGTAGATGCAAAAAATAAACAAGTTTTGATTATAACTTAAAGTCTGCATGAAATCAAAATTGACTTTATTTGACTAGCGCACATTGCTAGTCTTGATGTAAACAATTAATCCGTGCAAGTTAATCCGCTGAAAAAAAAAATTGTCTTTGTAATCTTTAATCAAAATTTGAACACTTACTCCCGCTCTGGAATGGCATTCCTTTTCTGATGACATCAGTTTGACAGCTTGGGCAGAATATCCTTAAACACACCCCTCCAGCCATTAGTTTGCTATGAGTGAGAGACAGAGAACAGGAGCGCAAACAAAACCATGTCCTCTATTCAATATTCTGTTTCAGCTGGAAATACATCACTACACTGAAATAAAGTCGGCAGCAACTTCCGGTTCACGTGGACTTTAAAGATGTCTGCTGAGCATTAAGCCGAATCTTACCTAGAACTCAAATGGAAGATGACCATGTATACATCAGATTGATAGAGCCTGCATTTATAATAGCGGCAGTCCAAAGAGTGAGCTGTGTAAAGATGAGGTGAGATTCACTGTTCTCTGCATCTGCAGCCATGGAATCTAAATGATTGCATTGTAATGAAATGCCAAGGTTAGTAAAATGATCAAATAAAGTGCAGAAAGCATAAAAAAACACAAGCATAAATATCGGAACTGTAAAACAGAACTATTCTCTGGCTTAATTCCCACAAAAGCTTGATAGACTCGAGGACATTGAAGTCATGGGGTACAAACAAAATTAACAGAATAGTAGTAATTATAACCTCCAAGTCCAAACATTGACGAAGTCAAGGAGGAAATCCGGAGAGGAAATCGTCTATAGATAGGAAGTACATAAAAACGTCAGACTATAGAAGGGCCTTGACAAGTGCAAGTTCCAAGATAGAATACTTTAATGCTCACCACACAGAAAGAGCGCCAGCTAGTTATTTAATAGAGTAGACTAAAGCCACACAGTGAAGCTAGAGCTAATTGCATTAAATATGTCTTGAGAATAGTAAAAGAATAACAGATTAGACAAAAGTATGATGAAATGATTAGTTATATATTGTGTATTGGGAAAACTTCAGTGTTTGAGCATAGCAAGAAAACGTGTCAGTTTATGTTCATGCTCTTATTCAGAGGACACTCGTGCAGAAATAGACAGCGAGGACCTCTTTGCAGAAATGGCCTAAGCAACAGGAGAGACTTATGTCATAATACTTACCCCATTCCAGTACAAAGCATTCAGGAATTGTTGTAGATAGACACAAATGAAACAATGACTGAATGAACAACGACAAAAGCATATGATTAGGACAACAAATACCTTACAGTGTGTTAGACATAGCATATTTTACAGAAAGGAATAATGCAAGCAACAATCTTTATCAGTATAATAATGTGTCCTCATGTCATAGTTGGAGATGCTGCTTTCCCCCTGAATATGAACCTGATGTGGCCATATCCAGGTATTGTAACCAAAGTGTTTTCATATTACATTTTTATTACTTAATATTGTTAATACCAGCACAGATCATTATTAGACAATAAAAATGATAATACTGTTATGTCAGTATATGGAGTTAACTGAGCCTAACTGAGCCTATTATGTTTTCTATGAATAAAGAATCTCACATCTGCACAGAGGGTGTACAACTACAGACACTTGTGAGCATGTTGCATAATGGAGAATGCCTTTGGCATTATAGCATCTCGGTTCCGATTTCTTGGTCTCCCCATCCAGAGTTCTGTTGGAAAGGCAGTGAGTATTGTTCAACCTTGCATGGCCCTACACAACTACCTGATATCAACAGATGTTGCATCAGCAGAAAAAGCCAGGTACATCACACCAAACCTGGCTGATGTCACTACGCCAACTGGTGAGGTTATACCTGTCTATTGGAGGGGAATGACCAAGGCTGAAAGCAACTTGGTCGCTTTCAGCAGGCCCATCCGTTTTATCAGAACACAAGCTGCTACTGCAACCAGGAATGCCCTGAGAGACTTTTTCCAAACACCACAGGGTTCTGTTCCCTGGCAAAATTGTGTTGTTTCACGTGGACTGCGTGATGGGCCCTTGCCCAACTGAGCAGCTGACTTGCCTGTTCAATCACTACATGAGTATACTGTACAAGTATATAACAAATGTAAAGCTAATGTGACAATAAAATTGAGCTTTGTGTGTTACCAAAGAGTATGTTGCTGTTTTTATTCCATTGAATACACATACGATTAGTAAAAGCATTAACACATACACTGTAAAAAATAAGTGTAATTTTAACTGTACAATTTTGTAAAAACGCTACGAAAAAAAAGTGTTAATAGGTTAACAGTAAGTTCCTGTACTATATACAGGGAAAAACTGTAAAAGATCTAACCAGACATTTCATGTAATTTTACAGTAAAATGTTGTTAATTTTACAGTTTTTAGAAGTAAAAAAGAACAAATCAATGTATAATTTACAGTCAAAAACTGTAAACTGATATTCCCAGAATTCCCTGTGTGACGCTCCACATTTGAAAGTATTTTGTTTAAATAATCATGTTTTTTAATAGTTTTTTGTTATCAGTTATGTACATTTGGGCTTCATGTTACATCTTCTGCTGTTTAATGTAAGTTTATTGAATTGTTTAAGTATCGTGTGTCACCATGATGGTGTTTTGTGTTTGCATGAATGACTCTGTGCACCTTCTATATATTAATATAAACTTACTTGTGATGAGCTTTGATTCTTCATGTGGCTTTCTCTTTTACCACCTGCATTATTATGGTGGTTGTCAGTATGTTAAAGGTACAAAACAGATTTTAATAGCAGTGTGCGTTGTTGAATTTACTGGTTTACATTAAAATTTTCTTGTTTGTAAATAACAGTTTTATACTGTAAAATGTACAGTTTTTGGCCGTAATTGTGTTTACAGTTTTTCTGTATTTTTTACAAAAGTATTCTGGCAACCACAGCTGCCAAAATTATTTTGTAAAAACTACAGACTTTTTTTTACAGTGTAGCTTATTATTTATATCAAGCCTATTATTTATATAAACATTTAACTTTCTATAGTGATCTGCCTTTTACAATATCAAATCAATATAATAGGATTGGTCTCTATATATATGATTATATAGGCATAATATAATACTGACATATATTATCAGTAAAAATACATAAAATACTAGTAAAATAAATGTATAGCCTGAATGCACTGTAAATAGCTTTGGATAAAAGTGTCCGCTAAATCCATAAATGTAAATGTAACATAATGTTTCTGATCTGAGTTTATTTATTTGCGTGATGAAGTGCAATGATGAAGTGTATCTAGGTGTGAGACGGGTACCAATGGTCAATTTGGTACAGACAAAAGAATATTGGTTTGTGTTTGCAATACAAAAAAATCTTTCTATTTTCATAACCAGTCCTCTATGAGAAGTGTGAATGGTTCATAGTCTGAAAAATTTAGCATGATGTGAAAAACAACAACAAATTATTGGACTCATCTCAGTAAAACAGACCAGTTTGTTACTTTAATATTGCTCACTTTATTTATTAAACTGGGTAAGTTATGACACCTTTTTATACTTTGTGTGGTGTCATGATGTAATTTTGAGAAATCCAAAAGTTTTATATTGTATGTTCTTTTGGCACTTCATCTATTGCAACTTTTAAATTCCCTTATTGAAAAACAACAGCTTCTGTAGTGTGGTGTAACAACATTTATTTGAAACACCAAATCCACAATTTTGTACACAAGAGAGCTTACAAAAAATAATCAGCCTCTATCTTGCTCATCCAGTAGTTGCATCTCAGTATCAAACATAATGTATTGTATATGTTTTTTGAAAACGGCACAGTGTCGTGGTGGTAGTTTGTGCATGAAATCTGCAATAATCTGTGCATGTCTATCAAAACTGTCTGTTTTGTCTTTCTCAAGGAAAGTAAGTAGATGTCCAATGTCATTATCTGCACTGTCCCTTCTCCTTTTCCTTTTGTTGCACGGCACAGACGGGGGTGAAGATGGAGATGGCTGCATCATTGAATTTGTAGCAGTTTTGCATGGAGTACTTGACCTCTGCAGTAAAAAAGCAGCAAAAAAAAAAACCCAGCTCAGTGCCAAATTGTTTCAGTACTGGAGTTCCTGCAAGAGATATTGTCCTCAGGCACATGCCCTAGTACTCTCAGAACCTACGTGGCCACTATTTCGGCTTGCCATGTTTTGATTGACGGGGTTTCTGTGGGAAAGCACCCTCTAGTCGCCCGCTTCATTCGTGGGGCTAAGTGGTTGAGGCCACCCATTAGAGCTACGGTCCGTTCATGGGATTTAGCCATAGTGCTCGAAGGGCTGGCTGGCACCCCTTTCGAACCATTAGAATCAGCGCCTGACAGGCTTCTGATTCTAAAGATGGTTTTTCTTATGGCCATTACCTCTCTAAAGAGAACTTGGGATTTACAGGCTTTGTCAGTCCTGCCATCCTGCTTAGATTTTGCCCCTGGGTGAGTCAAAGCTATTTTGCATCCTCACCCTAATTATCTTCCAAAAGTTCCTTTCTCAACCATACATCCGGTCATTCTCGAAGCCTTCTGTCCTCCGCCATTCACAACACCGGAGCAGGAAAGACTTCACTTACTGTGTCCAGTACGTGCTCTTCAGATTTACGTCCACTGCACTAGCCAGTGGCGTAAGTCAGGGCAACTTTTCATATGCCATGAGGGCCGCAACCGGGGGGCGGCTGCCACCAGGCAAACAATTTCACATTGGGTGAGGGATGCTATTGCCCTAGCCTACAAGGCGCGTGGTCAAACTTCGCCTCTAGGAGTTAGGGCCCATTCAACCAGGGGGGGGTTGCATCTTCAATGGCTTTAGCAAGAGGTGCGCCCTTGCAGCAGGTGTATGATGCGGCAGGTCGGTCCTCTCCGCACACATTTGAAAGCTCTGAAAGCACACGGCAAGAGTCTCAAGTGTATGCTAGCCAGCCATATAAATGCAAGGCAGTAAGCTCATTGACTGCATATGCAGCATGAACCAATAAGCTTGTGCCAAGCTGTTTAACTCTCTGAATAATATCAGTTACGTTAAAAACACGTCTGCCTGCACCATCTAGAGTTTCATGATTTAACTATATATTTAACTATGTAACTAGCATTTAGTCTGTTGATTACTCAATTTGACATTAGTAGTATTTCCATAGACACCTAATTCCGAGTCCGAGGATGTGAACAGCTCCAAGTGACATGATAACCAGCTCTTTATAACCAACAGAATGTAGACATAATGTAAATGAAAGATTTATTGTGCAGTGAGGACATATTTTTTCAATATAATGGGAGTTTTTGCAAAAGTGTAGAGCTCAGTCAGCTTATGGTTAAGTGACTGACATCTTCAATGATTATAAAAGGAGTGTTTTTTTTTTTCTTTCTAAGTTTCTGCGTTTACCCCATACACAATTTGAATAAATGTTCATTTTTAACCATTTGCTAACAACACATTCATAACTGTAGCAACATAAGAGATGAAAAAGTCTGATTTGACAAAGTCTGTCCATTAAGTCTAGGAGTGTAAATTAAGACTAACTGACTTAACTTTTCACATTTTGTGTAAGGAAAATTAAATTGCATGAGCAGACAGAAATCAGAGGCTGAAGGTATATGTACTTTTATAGCAATGTCAAGGAAACACATGCTTTTTCATTTAGTATAGTTTGTCTACATAGAGTGTCTGTATCTGAATATGTGACCCTGGACCACAAAACCAGTCTTATTTACTCAGCTTTCAGATGATGTATAAATCTCATTTCAAAAGATTGACCCTTATTACTGGTTTTGTGGTCCAGGGTCACATATGTGTCAAAATCAAAAGATGATGCTTTATTTTTTTTTTTGGTAAATATGTTAGAATATGTTATAAATATGCTAGAAATGTGTAAAATGACTACTCTTTCATCTGCATACAGGAGTAATTCATATTCATAGAATAGATTCAAAACCTCAAAGTGTAGCTCTGTGGACATCAAAGGTTTGCGTGCAGGTGTTTTTGTCTCTCGTAACACAATTTACGTCATATTGTGTGTGTCTGTATTGAGTGTATAGGTACTGGGGTGTGTGTTTCTGAATGAGTGACATTTTGGGCTTACCACGGTTGAGTTAGACGTGTGAAGAGACAATGGCTGTGTGTGTGTTTTGTGTATATTAGATACAGGGAGGAGACTCACTTTGATTGTTCATTCTCACGGAGTGACGTGTATTGTGCAGCTGTGGGCACAGCTGAGGTGTCAGAAAAGGACACATCAAACATATTTATAAACCCTTGTGTACTTAAATGACAAACTGTAGCATCACAAACATTACATTCGTGCAGAGGCATGTCAGAGTTTGGGATGCTTGCCACCGAAACTTGTTACAGTACACACATTTATACCATCAAGCCATTTTTACACACACAAAAAAAAGCATTTATACAGACATAATAAGTGGGTAATAGTTGCTGAATGTGATTCAGTTATCACTGAATTACTTAATTATAATGATACAATTAATGAGCTCCTCTTCTGTGTTGTGACAGTATCACTCCGCTTGCAGCATTTCTCACAGATAGTGTCACTGTGGAACAGCAAACCCACTATAATTTTAGAAATACAGAAGCTGTTGTATCACGGAATGTTTTTTTTTTTTTTTTCAGGCAAAAAGTTTAATTGTTTAAACTATATATATATATATATATATATATATATATATATATATATATATATATATATATATATATATCTAACAGACATTTCTTGCTGGATGAAGGACCATCACCTTCAGCTCAACCTTGCCAAGATAGAGCTGCTTGTGCTAGGTGCATCAACCCTGACTCCTTTAAGGACAGCCCAGCCAGAGACCTTGGAGTTGTAATTGATGATCAGCTGAAACTGTCCAGTCCTGCAGATTTGCTCTATACAGCATTAGGAAGATCAGGCCCTTTCTGAACATGCTACACATCTCCCTGTTCAAGCTCTTGTTCTGTCCAGGCTGGACTATTGCAATGCTCTCTTGGCAGGTCTTCCAGCCAGTTCTATCAATCCTCTATAACAGTGGTTGAAATGGGTGTGTCAGACAAAGGAGACATGCCAAATGTGCAGTGATGGGGGTCCTCCAGGAATGTGGTTGAGAACCACTGCTCTACAATTAATCCAGAACACGGCAGATCGCGTAACATTCAAGGCATTGATGTTTGCCTACAAAACAATCACTGGCTCTGCACCCCTTTACCTCAGTTCACTTCTTCAGACTTATGTGCCCTCTGGAAGTTTGCGTTCTGCAAGTGAACAGTGCATTACAGTGTGAAGAGGAACCAAAGAGGCACAAAATCACTTTCATTGACTTTTATCTTAAAGGAGACATATTATGCCCCTTTTTACAATATGTAATATAAGTTTCTGGTGTCCCCAGAATGTGTCTGTGAAGTTTCAGCTCAAAATACCCCACAGATCATTTATTATATCATTTTGAAAATGCCTATTTTGAGTGGAAGCAGAAACACACAGTTTTTTGGGCCTGTCTCTTTAAATGCAAATGAGCTGATGCTCCCCGCCCCCTTTTCCAGAAACGAGCTGTGCCATTACAGATCGTACCTGCTAAAAACATGTTTTGGTTCTGATTATCATGTTTATTGCGCTGAAATCATGCATTTTTAAACCATATGAGTTTAAACTTCTGATATACGGTTTTCTGAGCGCACACATCTAAAGCACATGGTACAGAAAGCAGGCACCACACAGCATGTGAGTACTAAACTAAGTTCTCAGTCACACACAAGTTCACGTTAAAAGCACACGAGTTACAAAAACAGTTATGTCTGTGAAGGTAAACAGCTGGGAAATAAATCGCTTGTTTATTTTAGATCTGTGTGGCAGCAGCAATATACAGTAAATAAATCAATAAATCCACTGCTCTCTTGTCTCCTCTGAGGCTGGGACTCTAAATAGTGTTCTGTGCTCATCTTTGCAGCCAAAGACAGAACAGTTAGCATGTTTTCCTCAAACTTTTGCAATGGCATTAGAGCTGGTACACCGTTGTCACTTGTGAAAACACAATGACAGCTCCATGGGTAAGGGGCGGTAATATTATAATGAGATCCCTTTGCCATGTCACCAAGGGAGCGAAATCTGACGCGCTCATTTTCTCAGATGCTTGCAGAAGGCGGCTTACCAAAACAAAGTTACTGGGTTAATCTTTTGCACGTTTCCTTGGTTGGTAGATGTACCAGGGACCTGATTGTAGCACTTAAAACCTGGAGGAGTCAGATTTTCATGATTTGTCACCTTTAGCTGTTTCCTTCTGGTGAAATGACCTAACCAATTCAATCTGAGCAGCTGAGTCCTAAGCCGTTTTCAATAAATGGTTAAAAACACATATTTTCCATCTACACTTGACCCAATAACACTAGCACTATTTATTATATTTCAGTTTTATCTACAGTTTTATATAAAAACTTGGCCCAACTCTCTGTTGAGAATGCAAAGCTACATGTTGCATGCTGGGGCCCTGCTGCCATTCTGGGAGGATCACCCTCTGCTACAAATGCTAAATTAATACGGATACCTGCTTATATGTTGTTTTGTTTTTCCCTTGAAGTTAAATATTCACATTCTTCATTGGATCGTTTGCAGGGAAGATAATCTAGTTTATCGCTTTGCATGATAATTAGATTTTTTTCTATTAAGTTTTGTAGAATTTGGTTTAAAATGTTGATCTGATTACTGTGAAAACAGTGTCGCCCACATGCTGCTTCAGCCATCATATCACATTTTCCTCCCTTTTCCTCCTTCCTCAAAGAAAATGCTTATGCATTAAGACACATTATTTGAAGTTCATATTTTGGGTTCATGTCAAGTCAAGTCAAGTCACCTTTATTTATAAAGCGCTTTATACAAAACAGATTGTGTCAAAGCAACTGAACAACATTAATTAGGAAAACAGTGTGTCAATAATGCAAAATGACAGTTAAAGGCAGTTCATCATTGAATTCAGTGATGTCATCATTCAGCTCAGTTCAGTTTAAATAGTATCTGTGCAATCATTTGCAATCAAGTCAACGATATTGCTGTAAATGAAGTGTTCCCAACTAAGCAAGCCAGATGTGACAGCGGCAAGGAACCAAAACTCCATCGGTGACAGAATGAAGAAAAAACCTTGGGATAAACCAGGCTCAGTCAGGTGGCCAGTTCTCCTCTGGCCAGACAAAACCAGCAGTTCAATTCCAGGCTGCAGCAAAGTCAGATGAAGCAGAAGAATCATCTGTTTCCTGTGGTCTTGTCCCAGTGGTCGTTTGAGACAAGGTGTTCATCTGAGACAAGGTCTTCATGGGGTATCTGGGGCTCATCTAGTTGTCCTGGTCTCCGCTGTCTTTCAAGGCTGTAGAGGTCCCTTCTAGGGGCTGATCCACCATCTGGGCTGGATACGTACTGGATCCAGGTGACTGCAGTGACCATCTGATCTGGATACAGACTGGATCTGGTGGCTACGGTGACCTCGGAATAACAGAGAAACAGACTAATATTAGCATAGATGCCATTTTTCTAACAATGTAGCAAGTACATCTGGTGTTATTGGAAGTGTTCCTGGTTCCGGTTAACATAATTAATGCAGCCTAAAAATCCTTTAACGGATTTGGATATTAGAAGCGTAATAGTGTGTTATGTGTAAGCCAGGTTAAAGAGATAGGTCTTTAATCTAGATTTAAACTGCAAGAGTGTGTCTGCCTCCCGAACAATGTAAGGTAGGTTATTCCAGAGTTTAGGCGCTAAACAGGATTTTCCAGAGTTTTGAGAAAGCAGAGGATGTGGAGGACTATAATGTAACAAGAGCTTGTTCAAATACTAAGGTGCTAAACCATTCAGAGCTTTATAAGTAATAAGGAAGATTTTAAAATCTATATGATGTTTAATAGGCAGCCAGTGAAGTGTTGGCAAAACCGGGCTAATATGATCATACTTCCTGGTTCTAGTAAGAACTCTAGCGGCTGCATTTTGGACCAGCTGGAGTTTGTTTATTAAGTGTGCAGAACAACCACCCAATAAAGCATTATAATAATCTAACCTTAACATTTCTGCATTTGACATTGAGAGCATAGGTCATAATTTAGATATATTTTTGAGATAGAAAAATTCAGTTTTACAAATGCTAGAAACGTGGCTTTCTAAGGAAAGATTGCTATCAAATAGCACACCTAGGTTCCTAACTGATGACAAAGAATTGACAGAGCAGCCAACAAGTCTTAGGCAGAGTTCTAGGTCATTACATGCAGAGTTTTTAGGTCCTATAATTAACACCTTTTTCAGAATTTAGCAGTAAGAAATTACTCGTCATCCAGTTTTTTATATCGACTATGCATTCCGTTAGTTTTTGCAAATTGGTATGTTTCGATGAGCCGCAAAGAAATATAGAGCTGAGTTTTATCTGCATAACAGTGAAAGCTAACACCATGTTTCCTGATGAAATCTCCCAAGGGTAACATGTAAAGTGTAAAGAGTAATGGCCCTAGTACTGAGACTTGAGGTACTTCATACTGCACTTGTGATCGATATGATCCCTCTTCATTCACTGCTACAAATTGATGGCGGTACAATTTACAATTTAAACCATGTTAATGCACTTCCATTAATACCAACAAAGTTTTCTAGTCTATGCAATAGTGTTGAATGTAGCGCTAAGATCCAATAGCACTAACAGAGAGATACAACCATGATCAGATGATGAGCAGGTCATTTGTAACTCCAAGGAGAGCACTCTCAGTACTATGATACGGTCTAAATCCTGACTGGAAATCCTCACAGATACCATTTTTTTTTCTAAGAAGGAGTATAATTGTGAGGATACTACCTTTTCTAGTATCTTGGACAGAAAAGGCAGATTCAAGATCGGTCTGTAATTAACTAGTTCTTTGGGGTCAAGTTGTGTTTTTTTGATGAAAGGCTTAATAACAGCCACTTTGAAATTTTTGGGGACATATCCTAATGACAATGAGGAATTAATAATACTCAGAAGATCTATGATCTATGACTTCTGGAAGCATCTCTTTTTGGAGCTTAGATGGAATAGAGTCTAAGATACATGTTGTTGGTTTAGATGATTTAACAAGTTTATACAATTCTTTATTTTTCATTTATTTAGCCACTGTATTGAATAAATACATGGGGTTATGTTTGTTTTCTTCTAAAAGAGACGAAAAGTAATCAGATCTAGCAGTTTTTAATGCTTTTCTGTAGGATAGGTTACTTTCCCGCCAAGCAATACGAAATACCTCTAGTTTTGTTTTCCTCCAGCTGCACTCCATTTCCGGGCTGCTCTCTTTAGGGTGTGAGTGTGCTCATTATACCACGGTGTCAGACTGTTTTCCTTAATCTTCCTTAAGCGTAAAGAAGCAACTGTATTTAAAACGCTAGAAAAGAGAGAGTCCATAGTTTCTGTTACATCATCAAGTTGTTCTGAGGTTTTGGATATGCTAAGGAATTGGGATACATCAGGAAGATTACTTACAAAGCAGTCTATAGTGGTAGAAGTGAGGGTTCTACCATACTTGTAAAAAGAAGTAGAATTTACAGTTTTAGCTATATGAAGTTTGAACAAAACTAAATAATTATCTGAGATATCATCGCTTGGCTGCATATATTCAACACCATCAACATCAAATCTATAAATGCTGATCCCAATGCATCTTTTTCATTATCAACATGGATATTAAAATCACCAACAATTAAAACTTTATCTGCAGCCAGCACTAACTTGGATATAAAATCAGCAAACTCTTTAATAAAGTCTGTATGGTGCCCTGGTGACCTGTATACAGAAGCCAGTACAAACATTACAGGGGATTTATCATTAACACTTGTTTCTCTGGATAATAGCACACATACTATGGGGCCCACACACGGTTGGTGGGGCTCCGTGTTTGCTGCACTTTCTTTCGGACTAACTCATCTCTTTTTTAGATCCACGCATCTTAAATATTGGTTGATCAAGCTTTTAACACCGACGCAATCACCGCTGATATTTAACAAAAAACAAAGTATATGTGCGCGTTTTGAACAGAAACAACCTGAACGCCAGAGACAGCACACAAACAAACAATGCCACCTGAGTCTCTACTTGAGTTTCTACTTGCTGTTCATCTGCACTACAGCTGTATTTTTCACACTTTTTGATTCTATGACTGGATCCTTAAAACCCAGAACCCAACCAGAGTCTGTAAGAAATGATCAAATACTAAGCTTTTTTCCCCAGAAAATACATCTGTATAACCTCGGATACGGACAACTCATCATTTACAGCTCCTTTTTAATCTTTGATTCAAGGCGCACTTTATGCACATCAATATGTTACTCCAACCGCATTAAAGCAAATAAATCTTATGCGGTATCATACCTTTTCTTCCTGGGACTGCTGGTGGGAGATGTGCAGCTCAAACCAGGCCCGGGCCTTGTGGGTGAATCTGTGGGTGCACCTGTTGACGGCGTGGCGTTCCTCCTTCCCCGCCAGCGAGTGGAGTTTCTTGCCCTGGATGACACCGGTTTGATCAGCTCCATACTACCTGGAGTGCTCGTGGATTTTCGGTCTCTGTCCACCGGTGAGGACGGAGCCTGGCGCGGGGACCTGAACGTGCAGCTCCGCGACGTTGGAGGGACAGCGGAGCAGGCGGAGAGGCCGACCTGTGCGGTTGAGGGGTTGACTGGGGCCGGCGCGATGGTGGATAACAAGCTGGCCTTTGCGAGTGCCCTGAACCGCTCAGCTAACAGTTCTGGACGGCGAAGAAGAACTGTCCCTGACAAAGTAAGATCACTCCAAACACAAGCATTGACTAAACAGAGACAAACTTTATTCTTTCAGACTGTTAATCATGCCAGAGTGGTTTGGGATTCCACGGTAAAGCCTAAAGGTATTTTAGGAGGTCATTTAAATATCAGAAGCTTATTTCCCAAGCGAGATGAGATCAGGATATTGTTGTCTGAGTCCAACATCGATTCCCTTTCAAGGGAACTTCGAACTGCATCCTCTAGGGGTCGCTATGGGGAACACCTCGTCGTGACCCGTGTCTGAAGCATACAAATGAAAAAACACCAACGAGTTGGCCGGCGACAGCCTCTGACGTCACTCCCGGTGCGACTATAAAACAGGCACCGGGAAAACACGTCATTCTCTTCTTCGTCTTCACTGACTGTTTTGTTTGAAGCGTGCATCTGAAAGAACCGGTAAGAGCGCTCTTTCTCTGTCTATCATGGCGACTACTAGCAAGCGTTTAGACAATGTATGCATCCGTGTCGGCGTTATTTGACACCCGATGACACACATGATCTTTACGTGATTTTGGGTAAAGAGCATGCACGCGATGTCTTGTTCGTCTCTCTTTCCGAGAAAAAAAAAAAAAAAAGGCAGCCATCTGCTTCACGCGGTTCAGGACCCGCCGCTGCTGAGGCACGGAGGAGAATGAGCTCGTGAGAATTTCAGGTGGATCTGTCTGAATGGTTTAAAGAGGGACTTTCCCTTTCGCGCTCATAATGGCGGCGGACGAGAGAGAGCCTCGGGAGGATGATGTTATATCTTTAACACTTTCTGATACTGAGGTTAGTGCTCTGCTGGGTTTTTACCCAGGAAAAGTAGGAGATATTTGAGGATGGTGAAGAAGCTGAGGCTGAGCCTTCTCAATTCTCCTGCCCTGCGTATGTAGAGCTGTTGGAGTTTATGGATCGCGCCTCGATGAGCGTTATCTTTCCGACCATAGCCCTCCAGCTCAGGTGAGCCTTCCATTTCTGCCTGATCTCCATACAGAGATCGAAAGGAAATGAAAGAGGCCATTTTCTTCTCGCATCCTTCGGTTTCAGCATAAGAGTTTTGCCGACATCGAGGCGATGCGCGAAAACGGCTATGAGAGGATGCCCCCTGCAGAAAGAGCTTTCATTCTGCGGGGGAGACATCCTCTCTTAATCTCCCTCCTTGCCATCTAAGCCCCTTCAAGCAATGCATCTTGCTTAAATGGCAAGGCATACGCAGCAGCAGGTCAGGCTGTGGCTTTATTACAAAATAAATGCTTCAAGCATATCAGACTGATCTGCTAAGAGACCTGGATAGAGGCGAAGGCCTTTTTCCTGATCAGGTAGCCGAGCTGCGCCACACCACAGGCCTCTCTCCGGGCTACCAAGCAGGCCGCCTCTGCCAAGCGCAGGACTATGGTGGTGGCGGAGAGACATCTGTGGATGAACCTGGCAGACATCGGGAAGAAAGAAAAGGCTTTCTTCTCGATGCTCAGGTTTCGCCTTCTGAACTTTTCGGTATTTCCGTTGAGACGGTGATCGAGAAGTTCGGGGAGACGAAGGCGCACTCCGCTGCTTTCAGATCCTTCGTTCCACGAAGGTCCAGGTCTGAGCCCGAACAACATAGGGGTCCTGGCCTGTCTCGATCTGAGGATCAAAGACGGGCACAGAAGGCTAGTGTCGCGACTCACGCTCCCCCCCCACCTGCGGGCAGGGTTAAGAGGAATTGTGGGTCACAAGGGGGTAAGCAGAACCTAAGGGATGTGATCCAGACGAGGCAGTGTTCTCGTCTGAGTCAGAGTGATACTGAGGTATCTACTCGTTCCCTTTAGGGATTGTTAACTTCTACTTTTATCCTCCCCTTCCTAATTCCCCTGTAACCACCAGCTCTCCACCTGATCGAGGTTAGGTGGAAACCTCTAACACATAACAGTCTCCTATGCTGGACCTATAATGTTTTTTGGCTGGTTCTATGTTCATAGCAACCACCTTACTGATGGTCCGGACTAAAAGGAGGCGCCCCTTGAGCGGGGCTCCAGCGCAGGAGGGTGGGAGTATAAAAATAACCCTTTCTGTATATACTTATGTGTAAATTGCTGGTGGTTATATGTCTACTAATAAACTCTGTGAGTTTCCTTTGCAGTGCTCAGTTACAGTGTTTACTAAACACTCGTCAGCACCAGCCATCCGGCTTCATGTTCCGGTTTTAGGCGGCTGAGATCACAGGTTTCTGCGGGAGCCTCCTTGATCATCAGGCCTGGCACAGCACTGCAGGGAATTTCATGGATGTCCAGCCAGGTCACCCTGAGGGGTCTCCTGGCCGCTTAGGTGCTGTCGCATCCAGCGGGAAGTGAAGGTGGCAGTTACAGAAGTCTTCTTGTATATGCTGCCTCAGGTGATGCTCCCCTCGCTAGAGGTTTATAAAATTTGAGCTTGCCTCTCCCGTGCGGTTCAGCGCCTCTGCGATGCTTAGGAACCTTTAGGTACACACGCTAAGCTCTGTGTACTTTCTGAAAACCACATGGTGGTCAGTGTGCACGTGAACACTTTGCGCACTTTCTAAAAATCCACGTATTGGTAAGTGTGCACGCAAGACTCTGCGCACTTTCTGAAATCCTGTATGGTTAGGGTTACGCGCTCCGCCTCGTTCCCTTTCTTGAGATGATTAGACCTTGGTTCCTTGGGCTCCATTCAGCCAGTGTGTATTTGTTTATACACTTCAAGCATCGCTTCCCTCAACATGAGGGGCTATTCGGGCGATTCTCGTGGTAGTTTAGCAGCGCTCCCCTTTTCCAAGAAGGGTCGCCTATGAGCGTGCTACTCTGGATTCAGGAGTTCTCCTCTCATATGAGACTGAGTTCACTGTTTTTCCCAGAGCGCTCCAGCATTATTTCCACAGATCGAGTTGATGACTCTCAAACATACTTTTTTGAGATGCACCATTCCATCTATGAGCTGCTCTATCAGAGTGCCACGAGAGCCCTTCCTTAGAACAGTATTTGAAAATCCATGATATGGTAAGTGTGCACGTGAAGTCTTTGCACACTTTCTGAAATCCACACTGTGGTAAGTTCGCACGCTAGTACTCTGCGTTCTTTCTAAAATCCTATATGGTGAGGGCTTCGCGCGGTTGCTTCGTGCCCTTTCTTGAGTTGGTAAAAGCCCCGTTCATCTTGGGCGCCACTCCACCCATGTATCCTCAGATACCTATCTAAACAGGGTGTTGCTACTGGAGATCTGTTGAGACAACTCCTTCAGCAAGCTTTTGCGGAAGCAAGCTGTAGCCCCTGTGTGACAGGCAAGACTTAGTATAAAATGCTAGGTTCCTAGCCGTATCCCTTTAAAGGAATCTTTCCTGATTCCAAGCCTTTAGCTCTACCACCGGGCCGAGGCCCTAACAATTAAGTTGGGTATGTAGCTTAGGCCTTTGGCCATAAGGGGTATTGTCACAGACAGCCGTCTAAACGTCCCGGGGGCAACTCCCATTGAAATGGTAGAGTTGGTACTTAGTGTTCGCCATGATTCTGGCCTGCACTCCCCTCAGCATGGCGGCGTGGGTATACTGTTTCCCATAGCGACCCCTAGAGGACGCAGTTCGAAGTTCCCTTGAAAGGGAACGTCTCAGGTTACGAATGTAACCATGGTTCCCTGAGTAGGGAACGAGACACTGCATCCTCTAGCTCCCTGCCATGCTTCCGATGCAAGCTTCAGACGAAGAAGTGAATGACGTGTTTTCCCGGTGCCTGTTTTATAGTCGCACTGGGAGTGACGTCAGAGGCTGTCGCCGGCCAACTCGTTGGTGTTTTTTCATTTGTATGCTTCAGACACAGGTCACGACGAGGTGTTCCCCATAGCGACCCCTAGAGGACGCAGTGTCTCGTTCCCTACTCAGGGAACCATGGTTACATTCGTAACCTGAGACGTTTTCTATGTATTAGCGAAACTTGGCTGCATGATAAAATTCCAACTAGCATAATTGATGTTCCAGGGTACACATGTTTTAGAAGGGACCGAACTGTAGGAAGGGGTGGGGGTGTACTGATATATATTAAGGACACATTCAACGCAAAGCAAATGTATCCAACTGTTTATATGTCAACTGAATGTCTATGTATTAATGTAATATTGTTGCAAAGTATGCAATTTCATATTTTAGTGGTATATAATCCTCCCTTGGGATGCACTGCAACGCTCTGTGAAAACTTGGATGCGATTTTTAAAAACTTTAAGCACAAAAATGAGATGCTTGTCTTCGGTGATTTTAATATAAATTGGATAGACAAACACTGCAGGAAAAAACTGAAAAATCTTGCATCCAAACATGATTTTATTCAAATGATTTAAACCCCTACGCGTATTACCAGGAATACTCAAACACTAATAGATTTAATTTTCGTTAACAAACCTGACAGAATCATAAAAACATATCATTTAGTTACTGGTCTATCTGACCATAATATGATTTTAATTGCAAGAAAACTCACAAAGAAAAGAATGACTAGATTTTTAAATCCAAATCGTTACCTATTTAAACTTGAAATCCCTCGTAAAAAATCCCTCGTAAAAAGCAGACTGAATTTGAGAATGAGTTAAAGGGTGTTAACTGGGATGAGCTTCAACAATATGATCAAGTAAACGATTGCTGTAATAAGCTTATGTCCACTATTGAGAGTATTGTAGATAAATACATTAAAAAGCTAAAGAAATCCCAGAGAAAATTTCAGTTACCATGAATGAACGATAATATTCGAAAGCTGATGAAAAGGAGAGACCTTGCCTTGAAAACTTTTATTAAGACCCGAAGGGACACTGATTTGAAACTATTTAAAGGTTTGCGTAACCAAGTTGTCAAAGAACTTAGAATGTCTAAATCAAATTATTATATTTAAGCTCTAACAGAGGCTAAAGGGAACGGCAAATTAATGTGGAAACAATTAAACAGCCTATTAAATCCAAGGGGTAACTTAACATGGGTGAACACACCATCACTGATAATGCACAAGTTGCTAATGAATTCAATAACTTTTTCATACAATCTGTTAACAACCTAGCATCAAGCTTTCCATGCTGTAACGATATAGGCCTAACAACAGTAGACCTGCTTGAAGGTCAAGATAACTCATTCCAGCTCAGGGAGGTTGGTCAGACAGCTGTTCTGAAAGCTATACAGGACCTAAACACCTCCTTCTCAAAAGATATTTTTAATTTAGATACAGCTTTTCTTAAAAAATATAGCAGCATTCTGGTCCAGCCTCTCATCAATCTTGTTAATATTTCCATTAAATCTGGGCAATTCCCAGATGGGTGGAAAAATGCTCTAGTAATACAGATTTTTAGATCAGGAGAATTACAGAATGTCTTGTAATTATAGACCTATCTGTCTTCTCCCATTTTTGTCTAAAGTTTGAGAGAAGATTGTTTCAGAACAACTCATGCACTATCTTGAGACAAACCAGTATCTGAGTCCTCTGCAATTTGGATTAAGGCACAACCATTCCACAGAATCCACAATCTGTCTATTAACTGAAAATATCAAACAATCACTTGACCAAGGAAATGTAGCTGGTGCTGTGTTTCTAGATTTAAAAAAAAGCATTCGATACAGTAAATCACAACATATTATTGTCCTAGTTTGAATCATATTTAAAGGGCAGTGAACAGTGTGTTGTGATTAATAGTGTGAGATCCACTTTTCTTAAAATTAAAACAGGTATTCCTCAGGGCATGGTCTTGGGACCCATACTCTTCAGTCTATATATTAATGACTTACCGGATGTAGTATGTCCAGATATAGGTCTACTGATGTATGCAGATGACACAGTGGTGTATGCATCTGCTGATACATGTATCTCTGTGGCTGACAAACTTAATACTAATTTAGAAAGAATATCATCTTGGCTGGCCTCATCTTGTTTAACTTTAAATACTAAAATAACAAACTCTGTCTGCTTTTCTATTCAAAAAACTACCTCTAACACAACTTTTGAACAAAAATTAATGGGGAACTTATTGAACAAGTATCTGAAGTGAAGTATCTTGGAATAAATATAGATTATCAGTTGAATTTTAAAAGTCATATCAAGAAAATCTGTAAAACTATTAGGGCCAATTTGAGCTGTTTTATGATAATAGGAAATTGTCTGACTCTTGACTGTGCTTTTATTTTTTTTAATTCTATGATTCTTTCACATATATCTTATGGCTTAACCACATGGTCCCAAGCTCATCAGTCTTCAGTCAAAACCATAGAGCTTCTTTACAACCGAGCCTTGAAAGTTCTGGACAAGAAGAGAATAAGGTACCATCACTGCCAAATTCAAAGTAAATATAAGATTTTAAGTTTTGTTAATTTTATTTCTCTGCATCTGGTTAAACTGGTCTTCAAATGCTTAAATGATGCTGCTCCACTACTGCTTTGCAAAATAATTACAAGACAGCAAAGTACTAGATGCACCAGATTTGCTTCTAAAGTCAATTGTAACATCCCTTTTCATAGAACATCATTTGCCCAGGTTGCTGTTTCAGTGAAAAGGGCAAAATTATGGAATGCTCTGCCAGATCATCTGAAATGTATCCCGACATTAGCCACCTTCAAAAAAAATCAAATTGTGGTTAATTCAGGAACAATGCTGTTCTCATATTTAGTCCTTTGACTTTGCCCTTTCTGTATACTTTTAGTCATTCTTTATTATTTTCCATTGTATTACATTTTTATCCTTTTTACTTCCTGTTCTTTTATTAATGTTGATGTTAATGTTAAACTGTATTTTTTTTTTTTTTTATCAAAAAAGCCCTACTAGGGACATGTGTTGTAAATTAGCTTTAGCTAAAAACATTATGATACATGCATCAGATGACTGTCAAAGTTTATCTATGTTATTTGTATCTGTCCCTATCTAAATAAACTTAATAATAATAATAATAATAATAATAATAACAATAATAATAATAATGTTATATGAAGCAAATGAGTTATATTTGATGCCCGCCCTCTGAGAAATACTGAAAACATTGTTATAAATTGAAGCAACACCTCCCCCTTTACCTTTTGGACGCTGCTCATGTTTATAACAGTAATCTTGGGTGGTAGACTCATTTAAAATAATGTAATCATCAGGTTTTAGTCAGGTTTCTGTAAAACAGAGCATACCTAGGTTGTGATCATTGATCATATCATTTACAAAAAGTGCTTTTGTAGAAAGGGACCTGATATTCAATAAGCCAAGCTTTATCATTTGTTTATCCGTATTGCATCTGTTTTTTGTTTTTGTTTTTTTGAACCTCAATTAAATTGTTACTCTTAAATTGGTTTGGAAGTTTTTTGTATTTTCTAGTTCGGGGCATAGACACAGTCTCTATAATGTGATATCTAGGTGAAAGAGTCTCTATGTGCTGAGAATTAACTGACTTCTATGATGTGAGGCGGCTAGCAGACAGTCGGTTTAGCCAGTCTTTCTGCTTCCTGACTTGGGCCCCAGTTAGTCAAGTACAAACTCTAAGACTATGTGCCATATTTCTAGTGAGAAGAGCGGCACCACCCCAGGAGGAATGAAGACCATCTCTTTTCAACAGGTCAGGTCTGCCCCAAAAGCTCGTCCAATTGTCTATGAAACCTATGTTATTCTGCGGGCCATTGTTATTCTCTATGTTATTCTCCAGCCATTGAGTGATGACAATCTGCTATGTATCTCATCACCACAGTAAGCAGGGAGGGGACCAGAGCATATTACAGTGTCTGACATCGTGCTTGCAAGTTCACACACCTCTTTAATGTTATTTTTAGTGATCTCTGACTGGCGAAGTCGAACATCATTAGCACCGGCGTGAATAACAATCTTACTGTTTTAACGTTTGACATTAGCCAGCACTTATAAATTTGCCAAGATGTCAGGTGCTCTGGCTCCCGGTAAACACTGGACTATAGTGGCTGGTGTCTCTATTTTCATGTTCCGTACAATAGAATCGGCAATAACTAGAGCACTTTCATCAGGTTTCTCAGTGGGTGCTTCACTGAGTGGGGAGAACCTGTTTAATGTTTTGATCAGAACGGAAGAGCGTTGTTTTGACTCCCGACTATGCCACCTCACAGTCACCCAGTTGCCCTGCTGCAGAGGCACTGTTACCAGAACCAAACAATGTACAGTACTCCCTGAGCTAGTCGCATCCAGCCTAACTATTTCCCTGCATTTATCACATGTGAATCCCTCGTCACCGACAGAGATAGATAAACTATACATGTGGCAAGCAGTGCAAATAACAATAGCAGGAGAAGCCATTACTCACCATGATTGATGAAAGATTCTTACCACAGTTGTTTGATGAACTTGTGAAAAAATAAAAAAGGAGAGAAAGAAACATAGCAAGAGAGAGGAGAGTAGAAAGAGAGTGATAGTAAGATAGAGATACTACAGAAAAACAAAGCTACATAGAGGTACGATCACAAACCAGCAGCAGCACAGCAAGCAGGAAGCAGGAACACTGTCCAACCAACTGGTTCATCAGTTTTTCTGCACATAGTATGCTTTATTAGTAAGGGGTGTACAGAATGTGGTCTTTTAATATCACTGCAGATGTGTTCAACACATAAATAAACACATTGCATTCAAATTTTGGGCTAATGTGCATATCTGCACATAGTATGCTTTACAATTCTTTCTTTATACCTTAAGCACCATTGCGCATTATTTGTGTTAAGCGTTTTAATGTCCCAGTTCAAGTTCTGCTAATTCACAAGCCGAGTGAGAGTCATTCCCCTGAAGGTGATGTTAATTATTAAACCAAACAAAATCAAAACTTTCAAAAACAAGCAGCAATATGACTGAATGACAGGCAGTGGGTTGAATCGGTGACATTATTACTAGATTTACTGTCTGGCGTCTTCTCTGCGACCTGCTTCCTTTGGTGTTTTTACACAGAGAAAAGGCAAAAAACATAATGCATTGTCAAGTTTTCTCTCAGAACGATGATCTTGTAATGAGTTACTATTGCAATTCTCGATGCAGCATGGATGACATAGAATGGTGACATTTTTCACAATCACAACAGAAAATCAAAATATTGCCCTAAACTCAACAGCAGAACGGAAGTGAGATGCTCTCAGTATGGTGAATGAAAAAAGCAGTTTCCCAGAACTCAACGCGGCGTGACGTCAGCTTATCATTCTCTATTCTATTTCTATTTTACCCCTTACCAAAAAGTAGTATGTTTCAAGTTTATTTTATGAAGTATACTTAAGTAAAGTTCAAGTATATTTTTAAAGTAATGTAGTAAGTATACAAATATCAGTGTACTAATAGGATTCTTGTAAGTGTACTATTTCAGTACTCCGTGGGACTAAATTGGCCCAATTTCTAGTACATAAAAGTATACTTTTAAGTATACTTTAAGTATAACAGTAGTTAACTTTGAGTACACAACTAGTTTACCTCTGTTTTTAGTTTGTACTTCAACTATACTGAAAGTGAATGTATACTGTAGGTATACTGATAGTTTACTAATTAAATACTTTTTGTTAGTACACTTTGAAGTATAGTCGACATTTTATTCTGTAAAATTACACAGTTTTGGTACTGTTTTATGTCTGATGATCATGTTAGATTACATGTAGAAATTTCTTACATTTCTTTCAGATTACATTTCTTCTTCAGTTGTGTTTTTTGGAAATTCTGTACAGAAGATGTGTAATAGCACCCCATCGGCAGTGCAACAGAATGACAGCGACAGAACAAAAACACACAATAAAAGAATAAAAAATACAAAAAATACAAATAAGTAGGTAAGGAATGACAATATACAAATTGACAATTGTATGGCAGATATATTACAATGAGCAGTTATGAATGTACAGGTATATTATGTGCAAAAAAAAAAAAATTAAGTGTACACTAAGCATGTGTGTTAGATAAATAAGTGTATGTGTCTGTAAATATAAATAGTGTAATGTGTTCCACAGTTATTATCAAGTGTTCATTAGATGGATTGCCTCGGGGAAGAAACTGTTCCTGTGTCTGGTCGTTCTGGTGCTCAGTGCTCTGTAGCGTCGACCAGATGGCAACAGTACAAACAGGGAGTGTGCTGGATGTGAGGGGTCCAGAGTGATTTTGCCAGCCCTTTTGCTCACTCTGGATAAGTACAGTTCTTGAATAGACGGGAGGGTTGTACCGATGATTCTCTCAGCAGTCCGGACTACCCTCTGTAGTCTTCTGAGGTCAGATTTAGAAGCTGAGCTGAACCAGACAGCTACTGAAGTGCAGAGGACGGATTCAATGATGGCGGAGTAGAACTGTTTCAGCAGCTCTTGTGGCAGGTTAAACTTCCTCAGCTGGCGAAGGAAGTACAACCTCTGCTGGGACATTTTCACAATGTTGTCAATGTGAATGTCCCACTTCAGGTCCTGAGAGATAGTGGTGCCCAGGAACCTGAATGACTCCACTGCAGTCACAGTGCTGTTCATGATGGTTAGTGGGGGGAGAGCAGGGGGGTCATCTCCACTGTTTTGAGCGTGTTAAGCTCCAGGTTGTTGAGAGTACACCAGACAGCCAGCTCTTTAACCTCCTGTCTGTAAGCAGACTCGTCACGGTCCTGAATGAGGCCGATGAGTGTGGTGTCATCTGCAAATTTCAGGAGCTTGACAGAGGGGTCCTTAGATGTGCAATCGTTAGTGTACAGGGAGAAGAGCTGTGGGGAGAGAACGCAGCCCTGGGGAGCTCCGGTGCTGATTGTATGGGTGCTGGAAGTGTATTTTCCCAGCCTCACTAGCTGTTGCCTGTCTGTCAGGAAGCTGTTGATCCACTGAGAGACGGAGGTGGGCACGGAGAGCTGAGTTAGTTTGGGCAGGAGGAGGTTTGGGATGATCATGTTAAAGGCCGAGCTGAAGTCCACAAACAGGATCCTCACATAAGTCCCCGGTCTGTCAAGGTGTTTCAGAACATAATGCAGTCCAATGTTTACTGCATCGTCCACAGACCTGTTTGCTCTGTAGGTAAACTGAAGAGGATCCAGTAAGGGTCCAGTAATGTCCTTCAGTTGGGCCAGCACCAGTTTTTCAAATGACTTCATGACCACAGACATTAAAGCCACAGGCCTATAGTCATTTAGTCCTGTAATTTTGGATTTCTTTGGGATGGGCATAATGGTGGAGCGTTTGAAGCATGAAGGGACTTCACACAGTTCCAGTGATCTGTTGAAGATCTGTGTGAAGATGGGGGCCAGCTGGTCAGCACAGGATTTCAGACAAGCTGGTGTAACACAGTCTGGGCCTGGTGCTTTTTTCCTTTTCTGCTTCCAGAAGACCTGGCGCACCGCATCCTCGCTTATCTGTATTGCAGGTGTGGGGGAGAGGGGGGATGCAGGAGGTGTGAATGGTGAGGGCGGTCATTTAGAGAGGTGTTCAGGACGGGTTGCAAGAGTTGTGAATGGTGTGAACGGTTGTTTGGAGAGGCATTCAGGGTGGGTTGAAGGAATTGTGAATGGTGTGAACGGTTATGTGGAGAGGCATTCAGGGCAGGTGATGGGTGTTCTTTGAAACCTGCAGTAAAACTCGTTCAGATCGTCTGCCAGTCGTTGATTCTCCACAGTGCTGGGGGGTGGTGTCTTGTAATTGGTGATCTCTTTCAGACTTTTCCACACTGATGCTGAGTCGTTGGAAGTGAACTGAGTCCTTATTTTTTTAGAATAATTCCTCTTTGCCACTTTGATCTCCTTTTCCAGTGTGTATTTAGCCTGTTTATACAAGACATTGTCCCCCTTCCTGTAAGCATCTTCTTTGGCCTGACGGAGCTGTCTGAGTTTTGCAGTGAACCACGGTTTGTCATTGTTGTAAATTAGTTGAGTCCTAGTAGGAATACCCCTGTCCTCACAAAAACTGATATAAGATGTTAAAGTCTCTGTGAGCTCATCCAGATCGGTGGAAGCAGCTTCAAAAACACTCCAATCAGTGAGGTCAAAACAAGATTGTAAATCCTGCTCCGCTTCATTAGTCAGTCTTTTTACAGTCCTTACTACAGGTTTAGCTGATTTGAGTTTCTGCCTGTAGGTCGGTATAAGACGAACCAGACAGTGATCAGAACTTCCCAAAGCTGCTCGTGGAACAGAGTGATATGCATCCTTTATTGTGGTGTAACAGTGATCCAATATATTACTGTCTCTGGTGGAACCTGTAACATGCTGTCTGTATTTTGGCAGTTCACGGGAGAGATTGGCTTTATTAAAGTCCCCAAGAATGATTAAAATGGAGTCCGAGTGTTGTTGTTCTGTCTCTGTGATCTGAGTATAAGTATAAGTAAGTATAAGTAACTATAAGTCAAGTATACTTAAATGTCATAAAGCCCATTTCTGAGAAGTGCATAAAAAGTAGACTGAAAGTATACATTCCTATTTTTTTTAGTTTAAAAGAAGTGTATTAATAGCACACTTGAATAAACTCCTTTTCGTAAGGGACTACTTGCTTTCTTTTTATTAAAAAATAACCCTCTAACACTAGTGTTCTCTATTCTTTTTCGTTTCCATCTACTTGTTTTCCGTTGATCAGAACCCTTCTTTACACACACACACACACACACACACACACACACACACACACACACACACACACACATATATATACACTCTATCACTGATATTCCTATCATTATGTGGATATTCCATAGGCATAATGGTTTTATACAGACTGTATCTCCTAACCCTAAACCTACCCCTCATACAAAACTACAGACATTTTTAGATTTTCAAAACACTTCTGTATGATTTACAACATTGTTTCCTCATGGGAACCAAACAAATGTCTCTACAATTTCAAAATTTACTGGAATTACTATACATGTAGGGACTTGTCCCCATAACGTAGGTAATACCAGGTACACTCTCTCTCTCTCTTTCTCTCTCTCTCTCTCTCTCACACACACACACACACACACACACACAAAGCATCATGCACAGTCATTTACCATAATGACAAGACACACATAGTCTCTCTTTATCTGTGTAATCTGAAATCTGTTTCTCTGGCAATTTACAAAATGACATGGGAAAACAGGAATGCAGGAATTAGTCTCACATGGCATTTATTATGTTTATTGGTATACAAGCATTGCATACTGCACACTGCACCAGTGGTTTTCAGTCCTGCTCCTGGGGAACGACAGAATTGCATATTTTGTATTTTTTTCTCTCTTTCTTTAACACACTAATTTCACTTCACCTCACTTTACAGTTTTGTAGAGAAGTGATCATGTGCTCTTACTTCAGGAACATACACTGTGTATCTACAGAATGCACATTTGTGTTTGGTGAACTACTGCTTTAATATACTGGGTTCTGATCAAACAGTTCAGCAGATTGTAATTCTGGATCTTTCAGAGATGCAAATGGTACAGATTGACTGATTATTTTACAAAGATGAGGAAGCTCTAGTCCTGGAGGGCCACTGTCCAGTAAAATTTAATTTGAGAAGCCCAAAAGCACATTTGCCTTAAATAATGCACCCCCTAATGGCTTTGTACTACCATTCTACCTTTTCAGGTCTTAAAGGGATACTCGACCCTAAAATTAAAATTGTGTCATTATTCACTTACCCCCATGTCATTCCAAACCTGTAAAAGCTCTGTTCATCTTCGGAACACAATTTAAGATATTTTGAATGAAAACCTGGAGACCTGTGACTATAATCTGGGTTATATGAAGTGATGGGAACAATTTTGTAAGCGAAGAAAACAAAAATAACAACTTTATTCAATAATTCCTTTGTCAACAGTCTCCTCTGTGTCACTCCATATCACCGTGCTGCGTATGCTCTTCTGTGTCCTCCGCGGCACAAGTATGTGCTGTTTTATTTAAAATCAAAGCTAAATACACATAGAAACAGTGCATCCTTGTGGCGTGGCTAACACAGAAGAGCACACGCAGCACGGTGATATGGAGTGACACAGAGGAGACTGTTGATAAAGGAATTATTGAATAAAGTCATTATTTTTGTTTTCTTCGCTTACAAAAAGTGTTCCCATCGCTTCATATAACCCAGATTGCATGTCTGATGGCAGATGGAATATTCTGACAACGACTTTTCATACCTTTTATGGACCTTGACACTGTTATTTACTTGGCAGTCTATGGGACAGTCTCAAGCCTCCAGGTTTTCATCCAAAATATCTTAAATTGTGTTCCGAAGACGAACGGAGCTTTTAAAGGTTTGGAATGACATGGGGGTAAGTGAATAATGACACAATTTTCATTTTAGGGTGGAGTAACCCTTTAAGCTCCACAATCAGTTCTTGCAGAAAAAAATATTCAAGTTTTGATTATAGTATAATATAATCAAGTTTCAAGTTTTAGGAAATCTATGCTATGTTCATAACTATTAAAAGTCTTTATAAATTCATAGTTCAGCATTTTATTTTATTTTATTTTATTTTATTTATTTATTTTTTTGATGATTCTTGATTATTTTTTTTTTCTGATGTGTGATAATGCAAATTTGATAGCATTGTCTTGTTATGGCTGTTATTTCTTTGAAAACTTAATGTTTTTTTGTAGGCCCAGACAAATGACTACAACTGTGATGTTGTAGCCTCTACAAGTCAGTCTATGTTTTCAAATCATCTGATAAGCAATTCCCGATGTGATTTTTATGGAGAAGCGAATCAAAATAATGTCCCATGAAATGACCCACCAGTGTTACCCAGCCTGCCCTGTGTGTGTTTTTAAAATTAAAGTTATTTTGCAAATATTATTAAACAATATCTTGCTTGATCCGGATTTTACAGTACAACAGTATGAAAATCAACAATGCATTATGTAAGGCAAAAATAGACGCAGGTGGAAATAAAGTCAGTATTTTAATAATGAATCAGAGTGTGACGAGAGGGGTGGGGCAGAGAGCCATGGGAACGGAGTGAGGCCAGTGGAGTAAATGCTAATGCGCGACACCTGCACCACTCACCGGTCTAGAGTCCCACGGAGGAGCTCCAGAAGGATAAAAGGAGGAGTGACAACAGTGCAAGACGAGAGAGGACCAGGCCTGGACTTTATTTTGTGTTTTGTGTGTGTCAGTCATCTGCAAGGGGAACACGAACTCGCTGCCGGCTGCCTGGGATGTGGAGAGATGGCTGCCATCCATGAGGGAGCGGACGAGTCGCCGCCATTCGCCTGAGGCCGGAGCCAGCTGCCATACGCCATGATCGGGAGGAGCAGGGAACGGGGTGCCGGCTGCCCTGAACCTGGAGGAGTCGTCGCCATCCACTGGGCGGTGGAGGTGTGTCGGGCTGTCCACCGAGGCCTATCCAGCGCCGCCGCCAGGCATCGCGGAAGAGTTTACACAGCTGGTGGAGGGCCGAGCGGCAGTGTGTCTGGGAACCGGAACAAGATTTTTTTTTTCTCTCCCCCCTCTCTCGTCTCTGTCTCTCCTCATCCTTCCATCTCCTTTACTCTTGCCTCATCTGTCTATCCTCTCGGGGGCCGAGAGCTGTGAGAACGGAGCGAGGTTGGTGGAGTTAATGCTAATGTGCAACACCTGCACCACTCATAGGTCTATAGTCCAACGGAGGAGTTCTGGAAGGATAAAAGGAGAAGTGATGACAGTGCAAGATGAGACATGGACTGGACTTTATTTTGTGTTTTGTGTGTGGCAGTCGTCCACGAGGGGCTGCCACTTTACTTTCATTTTGTGTTTGTTTGTTTTATTGAAGTGTTTAAATGTTCGCCGGTTCCAGCCTCCTTCTTTCCAAACTACGAACTTTGTTACAGAGAAATAGTAATAGTGTTTTAATCGCATTTTTCTGAAGAAATCTGCACAACAGCAATGCAATCAGATGAAGTTTCTGAGAGAAGTGCCTGCCTCCCTTCACATATATCCCATCCTGCAAAAAACTCATTATAGCCAGGTACAGTGGCACCAAAAAAATCTTGTTAGATGTAGTTTGAATATGAGAGATTGTTAGAACAGATAGGAGATTGTTAGAAGGCAGTGGCTCCATCGGCGAACTGATTGGCTCATTAACCTGTCAATTGCAATAATGCATGTCTCATATATATATGGAGGACATACAACCAGGGCACAAATTTACCTGAATTGATCAAACTGCAAAAAAATAAATAAATAAATAATAAATAAATATTACTAATTACAAAGCAGACCATTTTGGATTGGTCAGTTTGCACATGACTTTTGGCCCTGTGCATTGTCTAGGCCATGTGCTGCTGAAATTTTGTTGTGACCATTTTCTGGCTCTGTATTGAAGCTATATCTGTTATGAGAAAATAGGTCATGGCTGTAACAATGTTTGAAAATTAGTGAGAACCAGATAGGGGTGTCAAGAATTGTACCATAATTACCTGTACATGTAGAAATGCAATTCTTCCTATACTCTACAAACTTAAACTTGAGCTCTATTTGGATGATAATTGTTTCCCATCGATTGTGATTTAATTGATGTCTGAATCCACATCTCTGAATTTACAAAAATGTATCAAATTTCACTGTTTAAATAATTTTGACCATGGTAACTAAACCACCACTAGCTCTGCACCCCTTTACCTAAATTCATTACTTCAGACTTATGTGCCCTCTAGAAGCTTGCATTCTGCAAGTGAATGTGGGTTTACTGTGCCATCTCAAAGAGTCACAAAATCACTTTCACAGACGTATAAATTAAATGTTTCCTCCTGGTGCAATGACTTGCCTAACTCAATCCGAACAGCTGAATCCTTAGCCATCTTGAAGAATTAGCTAAAAATACATATCTTCCATCTTTATTTGACCCTCTAACCCTAGCACTCTATATTCTAATTCTATTCTTAAAAAAAAACAAAAAAAACTAACACTAACTATAATTTTTTGTATTCTATCTGTTTGCTTTCTTTTTAGTTATTATACAATAACAAAAGCAAAACAAAACAACAACAACAAAAGACCTCCAACACTAGTGTCATGATCTGCTGCTACTAATTTGTCGGAGACGAGAAGCGAGTAGACATTGGAGAATATAAGAAACAGGATTTATTAAAGGAGCTATGTGGAGGTTTTTACTTAAAAAAATCTTTAAGATAGAGTTTTCATTTGTACATGTATGAGCCAACCATGATGTAAAAATAAGAATGACACCTCGACTGTCCACCACGGTTGCCTCTATCAGTCTGTAGGCTCAATTGTGTGTGGAGGAGTCGGGCCCGAATTGGCGCGAAAATTCACAAAATGTGACGTCATGCGCGTTCTCGTCTACTTGGCACAATTCAGACACCCACGGACACTCCTCGTAAGTAAAAAAAAAAAAAAATGTATCTAGTGTGGCAAAAAGAGAGAGCGTGCGCACTGAGAATGAGCATGAGACTGGCTGCAGTTCCTCTAACGGCCACTGGTGTCAGTAACGGTTAGAAATTTCAGAACCTACGCAATGCTCCTTTAACATACTCATAATACAGGAACCAAAGGATGTATAAGACAACACGCAGGAATCAGGAAACATACACATGGAAAATAATGAAGGAACACCTGGAAACAATGATCATAAATAGGACAGGAACGGGAAGGACCAAATATGGGCAAAGAGGAACACGGAGGGAAAACCAGGACATGGAGCACGTGGGGGAGGAGAACACACACAGACAGTTTAACAGGTGTGACAACTAGCTTGCTCTATTCTTTTTCTATTCTGTTTTCTTTATATATATATATATATATATATATATATATATAAACTTGCTACGTGGACTGCATTAAGCTAACTGCCACTTGTTATGGCACTTGCATATCATTGCTCTTTTGTTGATTTTGATTGCTTCCATTGTCCTCATTTGTAAGTCGCTTTGGATAAAAGCATCTGCTAAATGACTAAATGTAAATGTAACGGTTGCATGTTGCTGTGATCTGCATGGATTTTAGATGTACATTTTTTACTGAAATGCTGGAAAGTATTGATAAGCACACAGTGAGTGGGAGCAAAAGAACAAAGAAAGAGAAAAGAAAAGCACATAAATATTTGAAATGGGCCATTATTAAGGCAGCAACAGGTATGCAATACAATTTTAATATATACATATATAATGCACAATACAATTATACAGTGTACATTAAAAATATAAACATAAGCACGTTTATATTTACCGCATGTAAATAAGAGGAAGCATTATTTATTTACAGCAGAGGGTCAGGCGACTGGCCATGTGAGCAGCACGTTTCTGGGTTCACAGAATCACAGTACTTGCTCCTCCACTCTGAATGAATCACTGTCTGGATGCATGACTTTTATCACTGAGGTACCATGTAAATGTATTTTTACAGACATTCATATGAGAAACAATTACCATCCAAATTAAAAATCTTCTGTTAAAGTAAAATAAATCAAATAGTTTATGTAGAAAAATAAAATAAATAAAATCTTTTGATAATAATCACAGTGGACATTGCTTATAAATGAATAACAAAATAAATACAAGAAACTGGGTAACACTTTAGTATAAGGACCCATTCTTACTATCAACTAGTTGCTTATTAGCATGCCTATTGTTAACATACTGGCTGTTTATTAGCACTTATAAAGCACGTTTTCTGCATGACCATATTCTACATCCCTAATCCTAATCAATACCTTAACTTATCAGCTACCTTACTAACTATATTAATAAGCAACAAATTAGAAGTTTAATGAGGCAAAAGTTGTAGTTAATGGTTTTTTAATAATGAGAGTTGAACCTTAAATGTGTGACTAAAAACTGCAATGTTTAAACAGTTTTTACTACATTGGTTCTTTGACAGAATTAAATTGATGTGCAGTCAGAAGAATTTGGAAATATTCACACAGTGGCATGTGTAAGTTGGACAAAATTTGGAAGCAAAACTATCTATTTTATAAACATTATTATGTAGATATAGGAAACTTAACACTGGGCCTCTCTGGTTGGAACTGACTGAAAGATTTTAAGGTTTGATTTTTTTTTTTTTTTTTTTGCTTCATCAGAATAGGATAACACTTGGTGACTTTTGTAACATTAGGTATGTAAACACACACACACACAATCATGAAGATGATTTGCATATGTTAAAGGGTAAAAAATAAAAAAGTAACACTTTGTACTTTCTTGGTCAAAAATGACTGTTGAAAAAAAAAGAAAACATCATAAAAATTTTACAAATATTGCATAGTATCATAAAATCCCATCAAAGTTCTAGGTGATTATCAAAAAATATTGAAATATCATTTAACAAAAATACAATACATTGATTTTCCTATAAAAAATAAATAAATAAATTCAGTCACTTTTGACTGCGAAGGTAACCCAAAAATGAGGAGGCCCGAAGGGTTAAATGCGATTGAAGTAATTTATGGATGCAAAAAAGAAATGGCCACTAATCCAGACCAGGGAACCAGCCAATAATCACTCCCTTAGCTGCTAAACAGGGTCTCTCAAATTGCAGGTTAATTTTTTATTATGAAATTGAATATGAAAAGCTAAGCAGACGGTGTCTCAGTCCACTCCAGGCTAAAGTAAAATAACAACTCAGTTACAGGGTGTGTATAATGCAAACTTTATTTTCATATAACTCCACACCAATTGAAAATGACAGTTGAAATTGCTAAGTCAAGTCAAGTCAAGTCACCTTTATTTATATAGCGCTTTATACAAAACAGATTGTGTCAAAGCTACTGAACAGCATTAATTAGGAAAACAGTGTGTCAATAATGCAAAATGACAGTTAAAGGCAGTTCATCATTGAATTCAGTGATGTCATCATTCAGCTCAGTTCAGTTTAAATAATATCTGTGCAATCATTTGCAATTAAGTCAACTATATGTAAATGAAGTGTCCCCAACTAAGCAAGCCAGAGGCGACAGCGGCAAGGAACCAAAACTCCATCGGTGACAGAATAGAGAAAAAACCTTGGGAGAAACCAGGCTTAGACAGGGGGCCAGTTCTCCTCTGACCAGACGAAACCAGCAGTTCAATTCCAGGCTGCAGCAAAGTCAGATTGTGCAGAAGAATCATCTGTTTCCTGTGGTCTTGTCCCGGTGGTCATCTGAGACAAGGTCTTTACAGGGGATCTGTCTCTGGGGCTCTAGTTGTCCTGGTCTCCACTGTCTTTCAGGGCTGTAGAGGTCCTTTCTAGGTGCTGATCCACCATCTGGGCTGGATACATACTGGATCCGGGTGACTGCAGTGACCCTCTGACTTGGATACAGACTGGATCTGGTGGCTACGGTGACCTCGGAATAAGAGGTCTTTCTAAGGAAAGATTGCTATCAAATAGCACACCTACGTTCCTAACTGATGAGGAAGAATTGACAGAGCAGCCATCAAGTCTTAGGCAGCGTTCTAGGTCATTACGTGCAGAGTTTTTAGGTCCTATAATTAACACCTTTTTCAGAATTTAGCAGTAAGAAATTACTTGTCATCCAGTTTTTTATATCGACTATGCATTCCGTTAGTTTTTCAAATTGGTATGTTTCGCTGGGCCGTGGAGAAATATAGAGCTGAGTATCATCAGCATAACAGTGAAAGCTAACACCATGTTTCCTGATGATATCTCCCAGGGGTAACATGTAAAGCGTGTAGAGTAACGGCCCTAGTACTGAGCCTTGAGGTACTCCATACTGCACTTGTGATCGATATGATACCTCTTCATTCACTGCTACAAACTGATGGCGGTCATATAGGTATGATTTAAACCATGCTAATGCACTTCAGTTAATACCAACATAGTTTTCTAGTCTATGCAAAACAATGTTGTGGTCAATAGTGTCGAATGCAGCGCTAAGATGCAATAGCACTAATAGAGAAATACAACCACGATCAGATGATAAGAGCAGGTCATTTGTAACTCTAAGGAGAGCAGTCTCAGTACTATGATACGGTCTAAATCCTGACTGGAAATCCTCACAGATACCATTTTTTTCTAAGAAGGAATATAATTGTGAGGACACTACCTTTTCTAGTATTTTGGACAGAAAAGGGAGATTTGAGATCGGTCTGTAATTAGTTTATTGCTAAGTTTCCATCACCCTGTTTTTATGCACATTTTGAAGTATCACATCAGAAACGAGTAATGGAAACAGCAAATAAAAAAACATCCCTTAATTTCAAAAAAGTTTTTACGTATACTGAAGTGGTTTTTGACTTGTACAGAAAAGAGTTATTGTGAATAATTTAAGATAGGCAATATTGTGAATAATGGGCAATGGCATGGCATAGCCTGACTAACCAGTCAACCGATCTCGTTGCACAGCATCTGAAATGTTGTTATGGTCATTCTGAAATGCCTGAGCAAAGTCTTTCTTCAAAGTATTTCTGTATAATTACCTCCCAGAACTGTCTTACACAACTGCGATCCTTAACAGCAGGCATCCACCTCTGAAAGCAATGATGGCATTTATTGTGTTTCGTCTGCTACCTATGATACACAAGTAATTAATTATATATTAAAATTATGTTATATTAAATAATTTATAATTATATTATATTATATTTAATGACTTCTCCTACTTATCTCAGTGATATTTAGTGCCGGTTTTTTTCTCCTTGACTCTTTGATGGAAACTGTGCTTTGATCACAAATGTTTTGTGCGATATTCTAATTTTACGTGTAAGTTACAGTCGCAACTTTGAATGGGAACATCGCTAATAGCTGCTGTTCAGTTTGCATACATGTGCTACTCCCCTTCCAATCTCTTTTGAACACATCTCCTTTATAAAACTGGTGGTTGGTGTCCATATATCACAAAAAGCGACTTGGTCTAATAAATAAAGTTATTGCAGTTATTTGTGTGCTGGGTAGGAAATAGTGCTCCCAGAACAAGTCTTTTAAAATTGCACTATAATAGGGAGATATGGCAAAACTAAACAGTGTGAACAAATATAAGGTAAACTAATAATTACCAATATCTTACCAAATTAAAAGGCAGATAATGTGGAGGGAACATTGTACTACACCAGGGGTTATCCAATCCTGCTCTTGGAGGGCCAACATCCTGCAGAGTTTATTTCCACTAAGCTTCAACACACTTTCCTGGAAATTTGTAGTCAGTCTGAAGACCTGTACTCAATTAGGATTAGAGCTAAACTCTGCAGGACAGTGGCCCTCCAGGAAGAGGTTTGAACATCCCCGTATTACACCTACAGTATAAGCTTTACTCCACCATGGTTTTCTTTACTTTACTTTACTCATGGTTTTTACAGTGGTTGTGGATGAATCAAACAATAGTTTGTGTAAGAGAGAGTTTTTTTTTTTTTTAGTCTAATGATTAAGCAGCAGTTTGCTAAGATTCCCTGTCTGACCTTTTGGGCAAAACTGTGCCCCATATGGCCTAAATTCTTCTGATCACAGGAAAAGAGCAGGAGACTGTGAGTTATCACCGAAACGCTCTTGATAGCTAAGTATGTCCTCCTGCTGTGCCCTTCATTATGTGTGTATGTGTGTTTACTGTATTTTGTGTTTGTGTCTGCTTCTGTTTAAATAATGACTAACTAATGACTTACCGTAGGTCGTAACCAACCCCCTCCTCTTACCTTCCCACCAGACAACAGGCTTTGCTGTCTGCTTTCAGTGAAAAAGATGGCTGCATCAATCTACTAGAACTTTATCCTATGAGAAACATGTCGACCCCTGAGGATGTGTTGTCCTTGAGGAGAGAGAAGGAAAGGTTTATGAATTACCAAAAACAGCAGGTCATTTAATGTTTTTCTCCATGTGGTTTTGTGCTTTCAATGTAAATCCAATCAGTGTGTGTAACAGTGCTTACTTAAGACTCACAACATAATGCATAGTTGATGTTTAGTTCTTTATAGAGTTTTGGTTGAATGACTGCAATTTGTGCAGGGCACACATGTCACTTGATTGGCACTGTCATGGTTGGTTGGGCTAGAAACTCTGCATGGTTAGGACACAGTGTTTGAGAGCACTTTCCATCTGGAATTCAGAGAGTTACATCATATTGACTCATTGTATTAATCACAAAAGTTTAATAAAGCTTTAATGATAAACAGTGCCCGTAACCAACATTAACAGTGACTAACATCATGTATTAAGCTATTAGAAACCAAGACTGAGCAAGCTTTTGGAGAATGTTGTCTCTAGGCCAAACAGGTGACTTGTAAACAATTAGGAACAAAGGAAGGAATTTCAGCGAAGTAACCATTATCTGTTTAACAATCCACATGAGTCTGTAATTCTTCAGTGAGAAAAAGACACAGATGAGAACTGTTGTGGACTCATATCATCATTGTATAAATGTTGTCCAACAATTGTATTGTCAGTATCATATACAGATGCAGAGTTAAAGAGGAGTCTTTGTCAATATTGCACAACAACCAGAAATGGGCAAAACACACATTTACACACATACACATACATCATTGCCTGATGGATGGATGCAATAAAACTATTGCTAATTGAAAATGTTAAGTTATATTGATCATTAAAAAATAATTAAAAAGACCTATTGAACATTCTACTCTTTCCCCGCCAAACACAGAATTTTTATTCACGAGTCAACACTTTCCTGCCAAACACAGAATTTTCTAGGTTTCCATGTTTTCACTGTTATACACTTGGGGGCGCTATTATGCATCTCCTGAATGAGTTTAGAATCACTCAAAAACACAGGCGAGGAAGACACATAAACAAGTAATCTCCTATGTATGCATATGCATATGGAAAATAATGAGATCATGAACGATAAACAGCATATAAATGAAAACTGCCTAATGTCACCGAGTGAAATGTCGACACAGGAAGTGGCAAAGGACTGTGCAAGCTTAGGGAGTGCTGATGGAAGCCATCTACTGCATCGTTGCTTTGATCATCGATAAAAATACGATTTTCTTAGCTTTTTGCTCAAAATGTTGTTTTTTTAACGAAACCTGCCTGCTACATTCAAGTGTTGGTAAAAAAGAAAAAAAAAAAGAAAAAAAAAAGATAGCTTGAAACTAGAATAAAATGGATTTTTATTTTTAATTTTTTTTATTTAAAAGACAGTGGTGTATAAAGTACCTGAAAGCCATACTCAAGTAAAAGTACAGATCTCTTACCAGAAAATGACTTTGGTAGAAGTCGAAGTCACCGTTTAGAATATTACTTGAGTAAAAATCTTAAAGTATGTAATATTTATTGTACTTAAGTACGAAAAGTATTTTATTAATCTTAAAAGTACTTAAGTAATGAAAGTAAAAGTACAAGTAAATGCAAAATGGAAATGAAGCATATATATATATATATATATATATATATATATATATATATATATATATATATATATATATATATATATATATATGCAGTACAGGTCAAAAGTTTGGAAACATTACTATTTTTAATGTTTTTGAAAGAAGTTTCTTCTGCTCATCAAGCCTGCATTTATTTGATCAAAAATACAGAAAAAAATTTAATATTGTGATATATTATTACAATTTAAAATAATTGTTTTTAAATTTATTATACTTTAAATTGTCATTTATTTCTGTGATGCAAAGCTGAATTTTTAGGATCATTATCACATGATCCTTTAGAAGTCATTCTAATATGATGATTCATTATCAAAGTTGGAAACAGTTCTGCTGCTTAATATTTTTTCAGAACATGTGATACTTTTTAGGATACTTTGATGAATAAAAAGTAAAAAAAAAAAAAAAAGCTATGTTTTTAAAATATAAATATTTTGTAATAACAATATACACTACTGGTCAGTAATTTGGGGTCAGTAATTTTTTTTTTCTTTCTTTTTTTTAAAATAAAATCAATACTTTTATTCAGAAAGGATGTGTTAAATTGAGTAAAGAAAATATATTATTAGAATATATATTATTATAATTTTTTTTTTATTTTGAATAAATGCAGTTCTTTTTAACCTTTTATTCATCAAATTTATTAGACAGCAGAACTGTTTCCAACACTCATAATAAATCAGAATATTAGAATGATTTCTAAATGATCATGTGATAGACTGGATGTTACATGTGACACTGAAGGCTGGAGTAATGATGCTGAAAATTCAGCTTTGCATCACAGGAATAAATTTTTTTTTTTTAAAGAATATTCAAATAGAAAACTATTATTTTAAGTTGTAATAATATTTCACAATATTACTGTTTTTTCTGTATTTTTGATCAAATAAACAGTTCTGCTGCTTAATATTTTTTCAGAACATGTGATACTTTTTAGGATACTTTGATGAATAAAAAGTAAAAAAAAAAAAAAAAAGCTATGTTTTTAAAATATAAATATTTTGTAATAACAATATACACTACTGGTCAGTAATTTGGGGTCAGTAATTTTTTTTTCTTTCTTTTTTTAAAAATAAAATCAATACTTTTATTCAGAAAGGATGTGTTAAATTGAGTAAAGAAAATATATTATTAGAATATATATTATTATAATTTTTTTTTATTTTGAATAAATGCAGTTCTTTTTAACCTTTTATTCATCAAATTTATTAGACAGCAGAACTGTTTCCAACACTCATAATAAATCAGAATATTAGAATGATTTCTAAATGATCATGTGATAGACTGGATGTTACATGTGACACTGAAGGCTGGAGTAATGATGCTGAAAATTCAGCTTTGCATCACAGGAATAATTTTTTTTTTTTTAAAGAATATTCAAATAGAAAACTATTATTTTAAGTTGTAATAATATTTCACAATATTACTGTTTTTTCTGTATTTTTGATCAAATAAATGCAGGCTTGATGAGCAGAAGAGACTTCTTTCAAAAACATTAAAAATAGTAATGTTTCCAAACTTTTGACCTGTACTGTATTTTATATAAATATTTATAACTTAATAAAAATGTTTAGGTGAAATAGGCATTTTATTACTTTGCTTATCAATTCAATAGGGTTAACAGAACTCTTCAAAGTGAAATAAGCATTAATTGGTTGTGTTTGTTTATTTAATAAAGGGGCAGTAGCAATTCAAAGTACTTTTGTGCAGCACTATGTATAGCTATTCAGATCGCAATGTTAGCAAATTGTATAGCATGCATAGCAAATTCATATGCAAGCTTAAAAATAATATTAGTGTCAGACACAGACGAGGACACAGAGGATTCAGTGCAATAGTGTTTAATGTGAATCAGAGGTTTCAGACACAGGTGAATCTTGACACGTAGACAACACAGTGGTAACACAACTTTCCTTTGAGGTGATGGTGATACAGATGGTGACTCAGACGAAGACGATGGGAACAGGTAGGCAGAGGAGGATGAAGAGGTTTCAACAGATCAGGTAGGTTCGACGACGGGCGTTCAGGTAAGTTGGGAGATCGGTGCAAGACCAGACAATGGGTGATGGTGATGGAGGGCTTTATATGTGGCACTGGTGATGATGCACAGGTGTTCAGAATTCTGGTGATTGGGAACGAGTGGGCGTGGCGTAAGTGTCCGATTCAGGGAGTGTAGATGGTGTGGCTGTGACAGTACCCCCTCCCCCACGGGCGGCTCCTGACGGCTGGGATCTTGAGCGACGACGGGGTCTACCACGGCCACGGGGAGCGGGGCGGTCTGGATGGTCTCTGTGAAAGTCGGTGAGAAGGCTGGGGTCCAGGATGTCGTTACGATTAACCCAGCAACGCTCCTCCGGGCCGTAGTTCTCCCAGTCTACAAGGTACTCAAGTTGAGGACCCCGTCGTCGAGAGTCGAGGATAGCTCTCACCCGGAAGATGCTGTTGTCTTCTTCGATGGCGGGAGGAGGAGGTACAGCATCATCACCAGGCTCTGTGGATGGAGGAGACAAAGGTTCAGTGAATGGTTTTAGGAGTGAAACATGGAATGAAGGTGAGATACGGTACTGTGCAGGCAGCTGGAGTCTATAGGTCACTTCGTTCAGTTGCCGTTCAATCTTGAATGGTCCGATGTATCGGGGACTCAGCTTACGGCAGGGCAGCCGGAGGCGGATGTCCCTCGTCGAGAGCCAGACCAGCTGTCCAGGTTGGTATTGCGGCGTAGGTCTTCGACGAGCGTCCGCTTGCTCCTTATGCCTCCGAACTGCCTGCTGGAGATGCACGTGAGCCGAGTCCCAGACCCTCTCGCTCTGTCGGAACCAGTGATCTACCACTGGGACCTCCGAGGGCTCACCCGACCATGGGAAGAGTGGAGGCTGGTATCCGAGGACACATTGGAAGGGGGTGAGCCCGGTGGTAGATTGCTGGAGGGAGTTCTGTGCATATTCTGCCCAGGGTAGGTACTGGCTCCAACAGTCCTGATTACGGTGGCAGTAGACCCTCAGGAACCTCCCAATCTCTTGTATCTTTCGCTCAGTCTGGCCGTTGGTCTGTGGATGGTATCCTGAAGAGAGGCTGACGGATACTCCTAGGAGGCGGAAGAAAGCTGACCAGACCCTGGAGATGAATTGGGGACCCCTGTCGGAGATGATGTCTTCTGGAATGCCAAAGTGACGGAACACATTGTGGAATAGTGCCTCTGCCGCTTCAAACACTGTGGGAAGTCCTTTGAGAGGTATGAGTTTGCATGATTTCGAAAACCTGTAGACTACTACCAGCACACAAGTATTGCCTTGAGAAAGGGGGAGGTCAGTCATGAAATCCACACCTATATGGGTCCATGGACGTTCTGGAATGGGCAGAGGCACGAGTTTACCTTCCGGGAGTCTCCTAGGGGTGTTCGCTATGGCGCAGACTGAGCATCCTTTGAGGTAACGGGAGGTATCCTGACTCATCAAGGGCCACCAGTAACATTGTTGCAGGAGCGAGAGGGTCCGCCTCCTGCCTGGATGTCCAGATCCCGGAGAGGTATGAGCTAAGTCCAGAAGGGTAATCCGATGTTGAGGAGGGACGAAGAGTTTCCCTTCTGGACCTCCCGGCGGAGCAGGGTGTTGAAGGTTTTCTTGTTCAATCAGACGATTAATATCCCATTGAATGGGACTTACAATCATGGCTGGAGGGAGGATTGGTTCGGGAGATTCTGGTTCTGGGTCTGCCTGATGAAGGCGGGAGAGGGCATCAGCTCTATTGTTCTGGAGGGCTTTATATGTGGCACTGGTGATGATGCACAGGTGTTCAGAATTCTGGTGATTGGGAACGAGTGGGCGTGGCGTAAGTGTCCGATTCAGGGAGTGTAGATGGTGTGGCTGTGACAGTACCCCCTCCCCCACGGGCGGCTCCTGACGGCTGGAGGGAGGATTGGTTCGGGAGATTCTGGTTCTGGGTCTGCCTGATGAAGGCGGGAGAGGGCATCAGCTCTATTGTTCTGGGAGCCAGGGCGATACGTGACTTTAAAGTCGAATCTCGTGAAGAATAAGGCCCATCTAGCTTGGCAATGATTCAGTCTCTTAGCTTCACGGAGGTATTCCAGGTTCCGGTGGTCAGTGATTACCTCGAAAGGGACCTTGGCTCCCTCCAGCCAATGACGCCACTCTTCCAGAGCCAGCTTGATAGCCAGTAGTTCACGGTTACCAATGTCGTAATTCTGCTCCGCCGGGGATAGCTTCTTCGAGAAGAAGGCACATGGATGGAGTCGTGGAGGATCCCCCTGCCGCTGGGAGAGTACCGCTCCGACCCCAGTTGATGAGGCGTCCACTTCCACGATGAACTGTCGGTTGGGATCAGGATGAGCTAGGATCGGAGCGGTCTTGAAGGCTTGTTTTAGATGGTGGAAAGCTTCAGTGGCCATGGGGTTCCAGGACAGAGACTTGGGCCGGTTCCGGAGGAGTGAGGTTAGAGGTGAGCTGAGTAAACTGTAGTTCTTGATGAATCTCCTATAAAAGTTGGCAAAGCCCAAGAAGCTTTGGAGTTCTTTAATGGAACCCGGTTGGGGCCAGTGTGTGATGGCTTCCACCTTCCCCTGGTCCATCTTCACGCCACGTGGGCCGATGATGTATCCCAGGAACTGGACTGAGGGCGTGTGGAACTCACATTTTTCTAACTTGAGGTACAGATGGTGTTCCCGGAGCTTTCGGAGTACGAGTATGACGTGTTGGATGTGTTCTTCCTTGGATGTGGAGTAAATGAGGATATCATCGATGTAGACAATTACGAACTGGTTAAGGTATTCTCTGGTTAAGTACTTTCCCTCCAAAAGTACTTAAAGAGCTGTTCTGTAAGCGCTTGTCAGAAGAAACAGTCGAGCGACAGAGAAGGACAGCAGTTTGTAAGTGTTTTTGCCTCGTTTTCTCATTAGACTACTGCGTGATCATCGTTGCTAGGGAAACTTTGCTTTAATTACTGTGTGTCTTACCCTGGTAAATACGTGTGAATTGTGGCGTTTGGTTTTGCGTTTGCCTATCGCGGGACTGGACAGTTTCGGTCTGCTAAATAGGGAGGCGTGACAAGCTGACTTCAATCACAGGTAATCAGGCAAATATATAAGTGGTAGGTGTCACCGCGGCAGCGGTCGCGGCAGCCCTCGTGTGAAGCCTCCTCGTGTGAAGACCGACGAGTGTAAAGACCATCGACTCTACCTGCGCGACTCCACCGAGCAAGGACACCGACAGGGCACTTGAGTATTGCTTTTCTCCCCTTCATTTGTTGTACAGCTCGTCCTCAAATACTTATTTTGGACACTTGTATTCACTATGTGCTTTCAGATCTCTACTATCACTACTAACACTCGGAGAGCACGCTATGTACGTCAAAGGAAGGCCTGCCTGACAAATCTAAGGCCTGTCCCTCTGACCTCTACTCCAACGCTCTCTATTCCAGTTGGTCTCTGGAACTGCCAGTCCGCTGTTAACAAAGCAGACTTCATTTCTTCCATTGCTACTCATTCTGGTCTCAGCCTCATGGCACTGACTGAGACCTGGATCAAACCTCAGGACACTGCCACTCCCGCAGCCCTCTCCACTCATTCCACTTGTTCCCACACCCCTCGTACGACTGGGAGGGGTGGAGGTACTGGTCTCCTTATATCGAAAGATTGGAAATTTGATCTTCAACCACCACCTACAGGTCACGGTTCATTTGAATCACATGCTGTTACTGTAACCCACCCTGTTCAAATCCACTTTGTGGTCATTTATCGTCCCCCAGGTCAATTGGGAAACTTCTTGGAGGAGTTGGACGTGCTGCTATCAAATTATCCTGAAGATGGTACTCCTCTGGTACTGCTTGGTGACTTCAACATCCACCTAGATAAACCCCAGGCTGCTGACTTCAACACTCTGCTCGCCTCATTTGATCTTAAGCGAGTCTCTACTACAGCGACTCACAAATCGGGCAACCAACTGGACCTCATCTACACGCGCTGTTGCTCAGTGGACAACACTTTAGTTACTCCACTGCACACCTCAGACCACTTCCTCATTACTGCTAATCTAGCACTTACTCCTGAAGCGGCACACGCTCCAACGCGGGTCACCTTTCGACGGAACCTACGCTCACTCTCTCCATCTCGCCTATCCTCTGTGGTTGCATCCTCACTTCCTTCACTCTCGCAGTTTTCAGCTCTGGACACGAACAATGCTACGGACACTTTTTGTTCCACTCTGACCTCTTGCTTGGACAACTTTTGCCCACTGTCGTCTAGACCAGCACGCACCACCCCATCTGCCCCCTGGCTGTCCGATGTACTCCGTGAACATCGCTCTAAACTCAGGGCTGCAGAGAGGAAATGGCTTAAATCAAGAAACTCTACCGACCTCAGTGTGTATCAGTCTCTCCTCTCTTCCTTCTCTGCAAACGTCTTCACTGCTAAAACATCATATTACCACGACAAGATTAACAACTGTTGTGACGCTCGGACACTCTTCAAAACCTTCTCTTCTCTTCTTAATCCGCCTCCACCTCCTCCTCAATCGACTCTTACAGCTGATGACTTTGCAGTTTTCTTCACAAATAAGACAAGAACCATCAGTGACCAATTCTCCACACCGCAGACTGAGGATAACTTCACACCGACTAATGCTCACTCGTTCTCCTCCTTCTCTCCACTCTCAGAGACAGACGTTTCCAAACTTATCCTCTCCAGTCATCCTACTACTTGCCCACTGGATCCGATCCCCACTCACCTCCTTCAAGCGATTTCTTCTTCAGTCATACCTTCACTTACTCACATTATCAACTCCTCTCTTCACTCTGGAACATTTCCCTCAGCATTTAAGCAGGCTCGGGTAAGCCCACTGCTGAAGAAACCATCTCTAAATCCAGCACTTCTAGAAAACTACAGACCGGTATCCCTTCTTCCATTCATTGCAAAGACACTCGAACGAGCTGTGTTCAACCAGCTCTCTATGTTTCTTGTACAGAACAACCTCCTGGACTGCAACCAATCTGGCTTCAAAAGTGGCCACTCAACTGAGACTGCCCTGCTCTCGGTTACTGAAGCCCTGCGACTGGCAAGAGCAGCTTCAAAATCCTCAGTGCTCATTTTGCTGGACCTGTCTGCTGCTTTTGACACTGTTAATCACCAGATTCTCCTATCCACCCTCAGAAAGATGGGCATCTCTGGAACTGCACTCCAGTGGCTTAACTCCTACCTGTCTGATAGATCCTTCATGGTGTCTTGGAGGGGTGAAGTTTCTAAGTCACAACAACTTGCTACTGGGGTTCCTCAAGGCTCAGTACTTGGACCGCTTCTCTTCTCCATCTACATGACGTCATTAGGATCTGTCATTCAGAAGCATGGCTTTTCCTATCACTGCTACGCTGATGACACTCAACTCTACTTCTCATTCCAACCAGATGACCCGACGGTAGTTGCTCGCATTTCAGCCTGTCTGAGTGACATTTCTAGCTGGATGAATGACCATCACCTTCAGCTCAACCTTACTAAGACTGAACTGCTGGTGGTTCCCGCTAACCCATCGTTTCATCACAACTTCTCTATACAGCTGGGTTCGTCAACCATAACTCCTTCCAGGACAGCCAGAAACCTAGGAGTTGTGATGGATCATCAGTTAAGCTTCACAGACCATATTGCTACAACGACCCGGTCCTGTAGATTTGCCTTATTCAACATTAGGAAGATTAGACCCTTCCTGTCAGAGCAATCCACCCAACTTCTTGTCCAAGCTCTTGTTCTCTCCAGACTGGACTATTGCAATGCTCTCCTGGCGGGCCTTCCTGCATGTACTATCAAGCCTCTACAACTGATCCAGAATGCAGCAGCGAGGGTTGTCTTCAATGAGCCGAAAACAGCCCATGTTACTCCTCTCCTCATCAGGTTACACTGGCTACCAGTAGCTGCTCGCATCAAATTCAAGGTACTGATGCTTGCCTACAAAACGACCACTGGCACGGCGCCAACTTACCTAAACTCACTAGTTCAATCTTATGCACCCTCCAGAAGTTTGCGCTCTGCAAGTGAACGACGCCTTGTGTTGCCATCCCAAAGAGGTTCAAAATCACTCTCACGGACTTTTTCCTGGACTGTTCCCAGCTGGTGGAATGACCTCCCGATCTCAATTCGAACAGCTGAGTCTTTACTCATTTTCAAAAAACATCTAAAGACTCATCTTTTTCGCCTGCACTTAACCAACTAATACTAGTACTTACCTTTTTTTCTTTTTCTTTTCTATCATATTCCAAAAAAAAAAAAAAAAAAAAAAAAAACCCTGGCTACGTGTTCGGTACTAGACTAACTGAGACTTGTCATAGCACTTGTATACCGTTGTTGTTTTCTCGTTGATCTGATTGTTTCTACTGTTCTCATTTGTAAGTCGCTTTGGATAAAAGCGTCTGCTAAATGATTAAATGTAAAATGTAAATGTAAGCTGACCACAAAACTTGGAGACCTGAACATTAACACCTCCCTCTGCAACTGGATTACGGACTTTCTGACCAACAGGCCTCAGCATGTTAGGTCAGGCCACACCTACTCCACCACCATTACACTTAACACCGGCATACCACAGGGCTGTATGCTGAGTCCATTCCTCTACTCCCTCTACACCCACGACTGCAAGCCTGTGCATGGATCCAACTCCATTATTAAGTTTGCAGACAACACCACGGTGATTGGCCTCATCAGTGACAACGATGAGACTGCCTACAGGGAAGAGGTATAGCACCTGGCCACATGGTGCGCTGACAATAACCTGCTCCTTAACACCAGTAAGACAAAGGAGCTCATTGTGGACTTCAGGAAGAAGAAAGGAAGCACGCATGACCCCATCCACATTAACGGGATGGTTGTTGAACGTGTCTCCAGCTTCAAGTTCCTGGGAACCACCATCTCGGAAGACCTTTCCTGGACCACAAACACCTCCAGCCTGGTCAAAAAGGCTCACCAGTGCTTCTTCTTCCTCAGAACACTGAAGAAGAACCAACTGTCTTCAGCCATAGTGGTGAACTTTTACTGGTGTGCGATCGAGAGCATCCTGACCAGTTGTATTACAGTCTGGTATGGGAACTGCTCGGTGGCTGACCGCAAAGCACTGCAGAGGGTGGTGAAAACTGCCCAACGCATTACAGGGACACCACTTCCTGCTATTGAGGACATCCAGAGAAAACGCTGTCTACGTCAAGCTCGTAGCATTCTTAAGGACTCCTCTCACCCTGACCATGGACTGTTTAACCTCCTGCCCTCCGGGAGGCGCTTCAGGACCCTCCAGACAAGGACCAGCAGATCCAGGAACAGCTTTTTCCCTACAGCTGTCTCCTTGCTAAACTCTGCCCTTTGACACCCCCCACACCATACACACAGACTCCTCCCCCACTTCATCACTACACCTGACCGATTTATTTATTTATTTATTTATTTATTTACAACAAGCAAAAAAAAAAAAAAACGTAAACTTGCTATTACTTGCACTACTGTCTGTTCATCCAGAAACACTGAATAATCCATTTGCACACTGGAATATTTTCTATGCACTTTACAGACCATTGCAGTAGTGTAAATTATGTTCATATGTTTATGGTTCTGCCTATAGTGTACATACACTTTCACATAATCCATCTGTATAGTATGTTCATAGTACACCTATTTGTATTTAAAATCTGTAAATTATGTCCATAATACTTATCTGTATAGTTATTGTACATATTGTAGACCTTTTATATTCTGTACTTACTGCTTATTGCACTTCTGGTAGATGCTAACTGCATTTCGTTGCCTTGTACCTTACATGTGCAGTGACAATAAAATTGTATCTAATTTACTTGTGTACAAAACATTAGTTTTAACACCAGAGATAGAAACACATTGTGGCAACAAACAAAATGTACCAACTGTATCAGTGGAATCAGCAGGGATGAACACCGGTCAGGATGGAGATGTGGTATCACCCTTAGTATGGCACAATAATTATGGGCCTGACGTGAAATATAAACATCAACATCATTGTGATTAGTTGTTTTCTTCATTTTTAAGTGTGTTAGTAATAATCATTGTACCTATATCATAGACAAGATCAATTAATTGTAAACAAATTAATAATATAAATTAATTTAGCATTGGCAATATATAGTTAACTTGACAGCAACATCATCCATTGTGATATGCTGCTCACTATGCTCTACTGAAGCATCAGTAGCATCACCTCCTCCAGCTGTTGAGAATGAGATTATAATGTAATCATAAATACAGTATGCATTAAGTGCAGAGTAGATGAAACAAATTAATCATAAACTAATGTTAAAGTACAACAAGAGAACACAATGAACTGTGATTATAAAACTTACTTTTTATTGGCAAGAGGAAAATTAGCTATATTGAAGATGCACACAAAACTATTCAAAGGAAGACAGTGGGTAATATTTACTTACTTGTGTCATCTCTGGTGTCAGCCTCTTGAGAAGTTTCTCCACAACCACCACCACCACCAAAATATTTAAAAATGGCTCCTCCTGAGAAAGTGATTTCTTTGGAAAAATCAACCTTCTACCAAGCATCAAAGGTACACCGTGTATCTTGTATCTGAGATGTCTTTATTTTTGTGCCGTTCTTCATGCTAGCATAACAGAGACGTACATGCCGTGTTAGCTATCTGTCCACGTGTGACTTCGCGTTTAATATGCCAAACTTTTGTGCTGCTTAAAAATCATCAGCATGTAATATTCTTTCACTGGCACCAATTATCCTGGATACTAATCCTTAGAAATAAGATTTTTTTTGTAGTTACTTCCACTTTTTTTTAAACATTTAGGCATTACATGAATGCACGCAACTGTAGTCCATCCCTCATAATAACTAATAATATTACCAAAAATAGTTAGTAACGCGTTATATTACTCTGCTACTGCAAACGTAACACTGTTGTACATGGAAAGTGAGAGACGTGATACTGTTGACTTAATTCATAAAGCATGTACACATACAATAACATTAGGTCATTAATGAATTAGTTACTTTAACAGATTATACATAGATAGATATAGGAATAATTAGTTACCTTTAAATCTTTTTTTCTCTCTGTTTTATCTGCCTGTCAAGTTGTATACAGTAATGTGTTGTTGCTCATGTCACTAGCATCTCGTCTTTGCAGGAGATGAGTGCTACAAGGCCACAAAGAGCTAAAAGAAATGCCAAACAGGATGCTGCTTATTATTGCTCCTTGGGCAAAGATAAGGAAGGATTTGAAGCTAAATATAGTGATTCTTTTAAAGGTGAGTTGCTAGTGTAAATAATACACTTTAGGAACATAGATAATGTTATATAATCATTGTCATAGAACATCTTTTTGATCCCAAAGCAGCTGCTTAAAATAGAAGCTATGTTGGATCATGATAACTGTTTAATATCAGCCGATATCGATAATTAGCATGGTAAATTTCACATATTTTTTTCTTTGAAGTTTAAGGCAGATTTTTGCCCCTAAGTGAAAGTTGTAGAAACCAGAGCATTAATTGTGGTTTTAAAAGGACTCTTTATTGTCAGAACATATCATGACAAACTCTTGCCAAACATGATAACATTTCAAACATTTGTCTGAGGTTGAACATTCACACATTTCAGTCGCTTTGTCGCATCGCTCAGCATTTGCATAAAATAGCTTTGTTTATTTTGGCCCCACCTTGCTTGGCGCTGTGGCATGCTTGTCGCTGGCAAACGGCCACTCCCATTGAAAATGAATGGTAGCCTGTCGCTCTGTCTCGGTCTCTTGTAGCTAATGTGACTGGGGGTTACTGCGCCGAGTCAAACACTCCCAAAAGTGTAATTCCGCCATACATTATAGTTATTCTTTTTACCCCGCTTAAAATAGCGGCACATTTAATTTTGTGCTTTAATTTACTCTTTGGAAAATTAATCTGATGTATTTTAAAAAATATAATAGTAGTAAAAACAAGTAATGGACAACGGCCTTTTAAGTTGCCTTTTACAAGTATAACAAAAAAACAACATTAATTTTAAGAATGCTTATTGCAATGCTAAATAATAGTTGACAAATGTTTATAATACATACGTTGATACATTCATTAAAAAAATCTAAAATATTAAAATGATAAATACATAAATATTAAAAATATATTGCAGTAAACGCACTAAAAGCTTAAAGTGTAATTAAGCATATGTTTATTATCATTGTACTTCTAGTATACTTTTTAGAAATATATTAAAATGCTATTCAATATATTTTTAATGCACTTCAAATAAGAATGTTGGTAATACAATTGTATTATAAATATACTATTTGTATTTCAAGTATATATTTTAATACATTTAATACTACGCCTTTTTCACCCGGGGAGCTTGCGCTGCCATTTGGACATTGATCGAGGGGATAAGTGGTCTGTGTCGCGTGCGGTTCAAATGAGTTTTCTGCTTTTGGCACGTAAACATTATCGAGCATTTATCGTGAAATTATATAATGATAATTATCGTTATCGTTTAATTGCCCAGCCCTACTTTAATTATAATAGAAAATGTTCATGGATTAATCCATAGAAATAAATTGGTAGTGAAGAAGCTGTTCCACCACTTAATTGACAATTTTTTTAAATAACCACAAAAAACATCAAATTAATTTTATTAACTTTTTTTGATCAGTTAATTATTTAAATTTCTACTACTATTTGACAGCTCTGCATTGTTTAAAGTTTATTACTCTCATTTGGTTATCATGTGTGTCTTTAGGTCGGGGTGTGTTCAGCTGCCGGCCCTTTGAAAAAGGAGATTTCCTCTTTGAGTACAGAGGGGAAGTCATTACTAAAAAGGAACAAGAAAACCGAGAGAGAATTTACCATAACGCACTCAAAGTTTTTATGTTTGATTTTCAGTTCAATGGACAACAGTTATGGTATGTAACCGAAATGTGTATTTAAACACAGAGATGCAAACTCTGCTACTTAATTATCAGTTGAAGTAGTTAAAAAAAAATAAACGTATTGAAATTTTTGTTTGATAAATATTTTGAATTGTTGGAGGGATGTACTTCCGACATGCTAACATTCAATATGCTCAATCCGTTCCCTTACAGTACAATGTATCATTGTTATTGTATACTTGATATTTTAGTGTGGATGCTGCCAGAGAGGACGGATCACTAGGGAGACTGGTAAATGACGACGAAGTGAACCCAAACAGCAAAATTAAATGGAAGACCCCATCTGTGTTTATTCGCACTCAAAGATATTGGTTCAGGGGAAGAAGTCACTTATAACTATGGTAATTCGGATTGGCCATGGAGAAGCAAGGTAGTTATATAAAGTTTATATAAAGTTATCTTAAGTAGAAATAGTAGTATAGAGTGGTTAAAGGGGTCATATAATAGTATGTTTTTTCCAGTCAGATTTGAGCCGTTCGACCTAGTGACATCACTTTATCGGACGCCACTCTCACGATTGATAATTGACAAGATGAGACTTATTTAGACTTGACTATTTCAACTTGTTCAGTCCTATTCAAAATGTTATTTATCAATAAAAACTAATATGAGGTATATCTTGAAGTGTCTAAACTCATAGGTCCTGAGTAATCCTCACCATGTAAGGTTCAGACATTAGCAGGTCTGTTAGTTTTGTGCATTAGATATGAACTCATGAGAATGATATTAAGTAGTAGTATTGAGACGCACGGTCCTGTGTAACCCTCACCATGTAAGGTTCAGACATTAGCAGGTCCGTTTGTTTTGTGCATTAGATACAAACTCTCGATGACTGTTCGTCTCTTGATTTTAGACTTCCAAAGAGATGCCGTGTCAGGCTGCTGATGTGGACAAATGCAGTTCCTTTGCAGTTTATATTTATATATATTTATATTTATTAGGGGTGTAACGGTACGTGTATTCATACCGGACCGTTTCGGTACGGTACATGTGTGCACCGAATGCAATATTTTGTATGCGGAACATATGTACATTTTCGTGTTTCCACACGAACCTATTAAGTGGCGGAAGTCTCCGCGTTCAGCGCAAATCGCGCCTGCAACCAGGGGGCAAGGAAGTCGACCGGAAGTTGAAGTCGGCCGCGTGCCGCCATCTTGTAGCAGAACTTCACTTGCGTTAGCATCCCATTGACTCCCATTCATTTTTGCGTCACTTTGACAGCGAATAACTTTACATCTGAGGCGTTTAAAGACTCCATTTGTCCATTATTTATTTCTAAAGATACACGACAATGTATAAAGGGCTCCATTACCTTCTATGTTACATTATGGCCCCGTAGAAACAGTTTTTGTAAAAATAGGCTAACGATTGCGTCATAACCACTCGACTCTCTGTCGCACAGTAGAGAAATTACCGTACAGACAGGAGGAGAAGCTCGCAGGCAATCGGGGAGACGTCAAGAGATATGGCGTACTGGCGTTACATTTTAAAATACTATACAAAATAATTAATCGGAATACTTACTCCTGCTCACTCACGCCAAAGAACTCCCCGCTCAAGCTCGCCGTCTCTGCAAGATTAACGATGGCAGTTTGCACGCACAGCTACTAGAAGATTTACATCTGTCAGACAGGTTGCTGACGTCATCAAGCTTAGTTTGAGTCTGCGCGTCAGAAACGGAAGTGCTAAAAATCGCTAAAAATGGGCTTCACTTGTCTCAATTGAGTTCCAACGGGGTCGCTGTGTCCATTTCTTTTACTGTCTATGCCTGCAACTGATTCTAAAGTTTTTGTCAATCACTGTACAGATTGCCACTGATCTCTTAACTTACCCGTCATCACTGTAACCTAAACCAATGAAATCGACTGCAGGGCGGGATTTGCACTGAAAATAAATCACACACCGCATGCTGTACAACAACATACACGGCATGCTTTAGCCCAGCCTCTCGCTAGCTGTACCTGCTACCTTAGTCTCTAGCGGGAGGGTATTTTCTACAGCTGGAGACATTGTACCTGCCAGCAGATCTGCCCTTTCCATAGACAATGTGGACAAGTTAATTTTTTTGACAAAAAACATAAGTTGAACGAATCTGAGCAGCAGTAAAAAAATAAAAGCAGTTTTATTTTTTTGTATTTTATATATTATATTTTATTAAAAAGTGTTTAAAGTGTAAGCAAATTGTTTAAAAAGTTTATAGTAATAAACAACCTGCAGTTGTTTGCATTTCTTTCCCCTACTGTACCGAAAAACCGAAGCACATACCGAACCGTGATTTTTGCGTAACGTTACACCCCTATATTATATTATATTATATTATATTATATTATAAAAGTATAATTACTATGCAAAAAGTTATAAAGATTTAAAAGTTAATTTCTAAACAATTTCATTCATTACAGGGATAATAAAAAAACATTTATTTATTTTCAAAGAGGAACAGAATACAAACAATTCATTGGTTTTGATATTCTACACCACACAAGTGTCAGTTAGGATCAAATTCTTATTTTTTGTTTTTTTGATCAACAGGACTGTGTTCATGATCTTGTCCCTGAAGAAATGTCAAGTTTAGAAAAATGTGTCACATGTGGAGGACCCTTTTCACCTCTGAAATGGTCAGGGGTGAGGTGTAAAGGTATTTTTTTGAGAATGGAAGGGGGGATCCATCCATATCTTTTGAACATGATGCCACAGGAACACTTTTTAAAAACTGCTCCATGTGTAACTCTGCTATATGTTCACGATGAGCCATTTGCAGCTGCACTCACTTTTTAAGTACTTACCATGACATTATGAACTTATGAACATTATGATCTTCCTTTATTAATTAATTCTTAATTTTCTCTGTCTAGTTTGCTATGAGTCCTGGCACAAAAAGTGCTATGTTAAGCACAAGGTGAACATCACTGAACCTCTTCCAGTAGTAAGTGTTTTAGTAGAATTATTCTCAGTGAAATGCTTTCCAAGTACACAAAATATAAATGTATTTTTTAATCATTATCAGGTTTGTGAAGAACAAAGTTCAAGTGAGGTTGCATCATCAGAAGAGGAATATGTGCCTGATTCCACAGCGGATTCGAACAGCTCATGGGACAGCATAGCAGAGCCTTTAAAAATCAGTCGCAGTCAACATTTAGAATTACAGAATTTTGAGGGGTGCGCCAGCAATTCTATTTCCAAAAAAAACACCACCAAGAAAATTTTGTAGAGGCAGAGAGAGAGTCTGTTTCTGAAGCTGCAGAATCAAGTCAGCTTGAAGTATCGGGAGATACTGCCAAAGTAGGAAATGCTGAAGGCATAATTGTTGATGATAGCGCTGATGCTGGGGCTGAACAGATCTCAAACACATCCTCCTCTCTCAAAAATAAAACTTACTGCTACATTTGTGGAAAACTACAGACAAAGTTTACACGTCACCTAAAACGTCATGAGAAAACTCATGCAGATGTTGCTCAAGTTTTAAGTCTTCCCAAGAAGTCCAAACAGCGCCAGAAAATGCTTATAAAGCTACGCAACAAGGGAAACCACATTCATAACTCGGAGGTCTTAGCAAGTGGAGTTGGATCCTTAAAACTAAGACGCACAGCAAAGACAAAATACAATGCAAAAGACTATATTCACTGCATGTACTGCCAGGCATTATATCTCCGAAGAGATCTGTTGCGACATGTGAAGAAATGTTCTTCAAAACCAGTAGAAGCCAATTCAGAGATTGGAAGAAAAAAGGTATTGTCTTTGGCCTCTATGAATGAGTCAGCTCTTTCTCAGCAAATATCCCCAGGTGTTTGGAAGATTTTAGCTGTGATGAAAGACGATGAGATAACTGCTACTGTGCGAAGTGACTATTCTATTCTTCAGCTGGCCCAGTCATTTTTTAATAAACATGCACAGGATCCCACCAAATATGACTATATTCGCCAGACACTCAGAGAAAGTGGAAGACTTCTGCTTACGCTTCGCAAGGAATTCTCAATACAAACTCTTGAAGATGCTGTGAGACCAGCAAATTTTGATGTAGTGATCAAAGCTGTTAAGAAAGTGTCTGGGTACGATGACGAAAAGCACTGCTACCGTACTCCAAGCCTTGCATTAAAGTTGGGTCACTCACTCCAGAAAGTCAGTGACATTTTACATTGTAGAGCACTGATGGCAGAAGACAGTAACCTGATAAAGTCAACCCAGAGTTTTAAAACCCTCTATGCTACAAAGTGGTCAGAATTCATCTCCCACACTGCTTTAACTACGCTAAATGAGCGCCACTTTAACAAGCCTTCCACTCTTCTTTTTACGAAAGATGTTCAGTGTCTTCATAGACATCTGGAGAAGTCTACAGAACAAGCATTGAAGGACTTGGATGACCACAGTTCACCAAAATCATATAGTGAACTTTGTAAAGCCACCATGGCAAATGTAATACTTTTTAATAGGAGAAGAGGGGGAGAAGTTTCAAAGATGACGCTGAATGGTTTTCTGGAGAGAGACAAGTGCCCTGCACAAGGATGTCGCTTTTGGACTGACACAATTTGAACTTCACCTTTGTCAACACCTCAGTCATGTTGAATTAAGGGGTAAAAGAGGCCGGAAAGTTGCAGTGTTACTTTCACCAGACATGGTGTCGGCAATAACACGCCTAATAGAGAAAAGAAAAGACTGTGGTGTTCTGGCAGAAAACCTGTTCTTGTTTGCCAGACCTCATTATCTGACTCCCTACAGAGGACAGGACTGTTTGAGGCTCTATGCGAGTGAATGTGGGGCTGAAAACCCTGAGCTCCTCAGGTCCACGCTATTACGGAAACATGTCGCAACTTTGTCACAGATCTTGAATCTCAAGAATCATGAGTTAGACCAAGTTGCTGACTTCCTTGGGCATGATATTCGCGTTCAACGTGAATTTTACTGACTTCCAGAGGCTACTACCCAGCTGGCCAAAATCTCCAAATTACTGCTTGCCATGGAGAAAGGGTCTCTCAGAAACCTTCAAGGCAAAACACTTGAGGAGATTGAAATTGAAGGTAGGCGTGGGCTGGTTAGCAGTTTCAAGGCATACAGAGGTTTTAAACAGTCAAGGTTTCAAAACCACTAAAATTTTCTGTGATACCGTTTCCAAAGTATGAGCTGCTTTTACACAAAATTAATTAAATTATTAAGTCATGTTATTGATTTGATATTTACATTTAATATGAAGAATATTATAAATTAAAGGCTTTATTTTTCCTGGCATACATTTCTTAAAAATTAAATGTATTGTGTCCATTTAAAAGGTTATCATACTTCCTGAATCTCATACTGGCCCATGCGGTAATGCCATTTAAAGTTGTTAAGTAAAAAATTTGAACTGTAGCAAATGTGTTTTAGCAAAATGGAACACGCATTGTATGTAGGCAATCTATAGCACTTGAATCTCATTATTCATCAAGGTAAAATAATTTATTTTCTTAGATCACCTACAGTTGACCGAATCAAGTGCAGAGAGTGAGGTCGATGAAGGAAATCTCACATATCCACAGACTAGTAAGTACAGTGTGATTTTCTTGAATTTGTTTTATGAAATCACATGACACATGTTAAAATTTATTACAGATTCTACAGAGATGAAAAGAACAACACAACCTGTTGAAGCTTCAGGTACTTATTTATTGTCACCAGATGGTTAAACTTTTAACAGTGAAACAATTTGCTGTGATGTATTGTAACAGTTTCAAAGTTACTTATGGTGTTATTCTACTACCCACCATTAGGGGGACACTGTTGTTCCTTTATGCTAAGGTTAAATACAGGTAAGAAGTAGAAGAAGAGAGAGCTGTAGTGGATCTTTTAAAACATCCCCGGTATCTTCTATGCAAGTGGAAATGGGTGAGATGCCTTTGAGGATCAGAAGGGTACAACTGATGTTAGCATACTGGATTAATGTGAAGGGACAAGTTGATAGCCATCCAGCTAAAGCTATCTTAAAAGATTGCTGGGAACATGGAAAGTCCAATTACAAAAGTTTTGGGTGGATTGGCGATGCGAAAGCTGAGAATATTGGGTTACATAAATTACAGTACTGTTCAACGGTTTCAGTCCCTCCTATTCCACCATGGTTTTTCCCTATACCAGATGTAGATTTAGGCATTCATAAGGAAATAAAAAGTAAGTCAAAGGAAGTAGCAGTGAGGGATATTGTTAAATATTATCTGGATATGCATTTCTCTGACTATACATTCATATTTACAGATGGTTCTAAGGATCCAAAGACAGGACACGCTGGGTCAGCAGTATATATTCCAAAGAATGGGGTAATATGTCAGGAAAGAATAACAGATAATTTATCAGTATACACAACAGAGCTGGTTGCAATTTTGTTGGCCTTGGAATGGGTAGAGGGAAATGAGTTAAATAACTCAGTGATTATATCTGATAGTTATTCAGCTTTAGAAAGCATAAAAACTGGGAAATCTACAAGAAATGATATAATTCATAAAATTTGTTTGGTTTTGCATAAGTTAAATGCAAAGGATTTAAAAATCAGATTTCTCTGGGTACCTGCACATGTTGGAGTGAAAGGGAATGAGGAGGTTGATAAACTTGCAAAACAAACACTGAAACACAATAGAATATTACAAGTTCCATTTCAGTGCACAAAGTACAGCCAAGAAAGAAACCAGCTTTTTCAGTCTCTCAGAAGTGTCAATCAGAATAATTTTACAATGCAAGGTTTATTAGGGAAAGCATCCAGTAACATTCATCAAATTGTTATTAAGTTTCTTAGAGACACAGACTTAGCCAGTAGGATTTAATTTTTTTTTTTTTTTTTTTTTTTTTTTTTAAAGATCCAATATCTCCTGATTCACACTCCAGCCCAGTCAGTGGCGGTAATGCACCGTTAAGTTGGTTTGCCAACCGCCATAAAAAAACAAAAGAAGAAGAAGAAGAAGAAGAAGAAGAGAGAGCTGTTTGGTAAGAGGAAAGCATGGCTTCCCTCTGGTAACCTTACCCATACTGATGTCCTGATTGGGAAACGTACCGTTTTATGCTCAATCAAAAAGGACTCTGTTTACCTACCCTTTTTTGTACCCATGGTCCATTTTGCTATTTCATGGTACATGTTGGAAATAGAAAGGACAAATTTCCCAGCTTTGCTTTGGGTCACCGAAATGGGATATTACTTGAAGAGGATAAGAAATGGTTTCTGCTTTTGTCTGGAATTGCTGTGTGGAGTATTGAATTTGGTCTGGACTGTTACCAAGGATTGAATAATTGGGTACATCTACATTGTCTAAAAGAGTTCTTCTTTCAACTATGGACTGTGGCATATAGCCTAAGTATTCCCGCATTCATTACATCCGACATTACATGCTCATGTCATCATGACTATGCATTTTGTATTTTTAATTGTTGGTTGAGTCATTTGTACTATTGGATTATGGTATGTTAATTTGTTTTGGGTTTATTATTGTGCATTTCACTGTTGTTGTTTTTTCATAATATATCTCTACGAAGAAAATAATTTTTTTTTTTGTTCTAATGTTTTTTTTGACATCAAACAGTTTAATGATTGTGAAAAGTTGGTATGTAGATCCCTCCCCAAAATACTTTCAGATTCATAGTAAACTTTTACCGTAGAAGTACGAGTTTGTTATATAATGGCGCCCGAACAGGGACCTACTAATTAACTTCACTCACTGATATTTTACTGTGTTTTGAGTCTTTATTCAGAATGACAAGCCATAATGCTCTGGGTGAGGATGGGGCCGTACCTAGCCTGGATTTTGCATCGGAGTCCTTCAACGCTCACAGAGAACCGCTCAGAGAACTAATCAATACATTCAGTGATTTGTACTTGGACTCTGAGGAAGATGCGGAAGATCGCTCTAGTGAGGATCTGGATAATTTTCCTTTACCACCCCCTCCTCCACTTGAAGCTGATAGAGAACTAGGACAAGCAATCCCCTCTGTTACACCTTTTAATGAACGACTGGATGAAAGGATAACGTCACTTGAAGGCCGAGTTGAAGACTGTCATCAGAGAGTGGGTGAATATGTCTCTCAGGATGAGATGGAAAACAAATGTAAAGCCATCGAAGAGAGATTGCATTATTTTGTAGAACGGGAATGTGACAGAATTAAGAAAAAGCTTGAATTCTCCATACAAGATTTAGGAAGATCCATGGTAGACTGTCTAAAAAGAAGAGATATCCAGCTTGATCAAAAATTTAAATCTCTTATGTCAAACATGTCTACTCCTAAACAACCCCATCTAAGTTCCTCATTACCCACTTCAGTCAAGAATGTTAGAGATCAAACTTTTGATTTGAAGCTCACTAGTCCCATAACAGTACATGAGTCGTCAATGCAATACAACCCTCCTGTAAAAATCGATTTTCCTGACTTTAGCAATACTCAAGATGAAGATCCCGTAGAGTTTATTGAAAGATGTGAAGAGTATTTTGCTGTTCGTCCTCTTTCTGACCCCGAGATCCTGGCTGCCCTAACGACTGTATTGAAGGGAACAGCTAAAGATTGGTGGATGGCTGAAAGAAGGCATGTCAGAAATTGGAAGCAGTTTAAGGAAACTTTCTTACTCTCATTTCTGAGTGAAGATTATGAAGAAGTGGCTGCAAGAAAGTTATTAGAAAGGAAACAAGGAGTCAAGGAAAATATTCAAGACTTTGCCTTTCACTACCGTGCTTTGTGCATGAGATGGAAAAAGAAGATGACTGAAAGAGAAGTAGTACAAGCTATACTACGGAATTGTAATCCAAGGTTAGCAAGCCTGATGAGAGGTACTGTGAGAGATGTGGGGGAACTGGTAAAAATTGGCACACAGATAGAGCGAGATTTTGATGAGTCTAAAAGATACTGGAGTCAGGTGAATGGTGAAGAACAAAGGAGGACACAGACCTCTCGTGAACCTCAACGAAAACCTCATATAGCTAATACCAGAGTCGTGCAATCTACTCAAAATTCAACACGACCAGACATTAATACTGTTTATATTCCCATCGTTATCAGAGACAGATATTTCTCAGCCATGGTGGATACTGGTAGTACTTTATCCCTTATCCAGGAATCCTGTTGGAAACAATTGTGTAACGCAGAACCGTACCAGCAGTGCCAAGGACTTCATGCTAGCCAATGGACAGAAGCAGACAGCTTTGGGAAAGGTAAATTGGAGAGGTGAAATTCAAGGATTGCAAGTGGATCTGGCATTGTTCATTATGAGAGACACTGATTTGACTGTGCCAATCATTTTAGGCATGGATTTTCTACTGATGACGGGAATCGTGTTAGACTTCCAAAAAGCTCAGTACGTGTTGCCTTCTGCCATAGGAGATAAGCCAGATCTTTCTTTTTCGTTTTTGAACAATGATGTCTGTCCCACAGTGCATTTTTATCTTGCTATACCCAATCTTCCAGTCACTGATGCCACCTTGCAGACTGTTCAGCAACTTGTTCAAAAAGCTGACACTCAACCCTGGATTAAAAGGAATCTAGAAAATTTTATGTTAGACTGGCCAACCGTTTGCACCCATGACACTGGACATACAAACCTGATAAAACACCGCATTATTACCACCGATGAAATCCCAGTCAGGAAAAGGGCCTACAAAGTTTCTAGGGATAAGCAGCAGTTCATAGGTACCGAAATCAAAGAGTTGTTAGCCAAAGAAATCATACGTCCTTCAATCTCTCCTTGGGCCTCTCCTGTGGTAATCGTTCCAAAGAAAGACGTGGATCAAGATTCTGTATTGACTATCAAGGACTGAATATGAAGACACATCTTGATGCTTACCCCATGCCACAAATTCCGGACATTTTGGAGTCACTACATGGAGCTGCTGTGTTTACCACACTTGACCTTAAAAGTGGCTATTGGCAAATGGAGATGGAAGCAGATAGTATCCAGAAAACAGCATTTGTGACGTCCTCAGGGCTCTTTGAATTCTTACGCCTTCCTTTTGGATTGAAAAACTCTGCTGCTTCATTCCAAAGATTGATGGAACATGTACTCCAAGATTTAAGAGGAAAGTGTTGTCTGGTATACATAGACGATGTGGTGGTGTATTCTCGGAACGAAATGGAGCATCTTCAACGTTTAAACCAGGTCTTCAAATGTCTACAAGATGCTGGCCTCACTCTCAATCTAAAAAAATGTAACTTCATCCAAAGAGAACTGACTTTTCTTGGTCACATTGTTTCAGCGGAAGGAATAAAAACTGATCCAGCAAAGGTAGCTGCTGTCCAGGATTTTCTGACACCCCATTTGATTAAGGATGTTCAGCGGTTCTTGGGTTTGGCAGGGTGGTACCATCGGTTTATCCCAAATTTTTCAGCAAAAGCTGCACCTTTACATGCTCTTAAACAAAAGAAAGCTTCCTGGATTTGGACTGAGCAATGTCAGCGTGCCTGGGAGATAATAAAGAGAGACCTTACACAAACACCTGTGCTAACCCCGCCAGATTTCAATAAGACATTCAAGGTACAGACCGATGCTAGTGAGATTGGATTGGGGGCTGTATTAACCCAGGAAATAGAAGGAGAGGAACATGTGGTATCCTATGCTTCTAGGCTATTAAGAGGAGCAGAAAAAGCTAATTCGGTTTCAGAGAAAGAGTGTTTGGCTGTCGTATGGGCTGTTGAGAAATGGAGACATTACTTGGAAGGGCAACCTTTTGAAGTCGTCACAGATCATGCAGCTCTCACATGGGTTTTTCAGCATCCTAAACCAAACTCTCGGCTCATAAGGTGGACTATACGTCTGCAAGGCTTTCAGTTCACAGTTAAATACAGAAAAGGTATATGTAATGTTGTAGCGGATGTGTTGTCCAGAAACCAAGAACATCCAGGATCATCAGAGCTGCTGGCTGTAGTTAACCCTCTGAAGTCCATTAACGCGTATACGCGTTTTGAGGCATTTTGTCCTGATAACCCCGAAAAGAACTTAAATTACACTTTCAGTTTTGATCGTACAGATAAGAGCAATACATCAATCGAATCTGTAAAGGGTCTACTTTTTTTTGTATACAGACATAATAACAACAAAACTTTGTGCATTTATAAAATAAAGATAACAAACAAGGAGTGCTGTCTGCAGCCTTTGTCTGCGCTGATCTTCATTTACAAATGCGTCATTAAAATGAACTGTAACTCAGTGAATACTCAACACAGAGACATGAGAGAGATATCTATAGAAAGCCTGACATGTCTACTTTTAAACTAAACAAGTGCTGCCAAAAACAAATATTCTGTGATAAAGTAATCCATATGAAAACAACGCGATGTCCGTTTTTCACGTCTCCCTTCATTATCTTCTAATGCGACCACGCCCCCGCGCCGAGCGCGCTTTTGAGATTCAAATGTTTCACTGAAGCTTTTGAATACGCCCACACAACAGAAGACAAAGCAGTGAGATTGTTCTTCAAGTTTTTTTTTATTTTACTGTTTGCTTCGCGATGAGAGGAATAAGACATAATTCACCCCAAAAAGATGTGATGTGGTTGAGGATTTGAGATTTGGATTTCCTCAGAAAAAAAGAATGAAGCACTTTATTCAGCAGAGATCATAAACATGAGTAAGTCTCTTATTATTTATTTATATACTTGTACTAGTTTTCACATAACGTGTAAACATTTTACTAGTTAGACTTTTTCCAAAGACTTTTTCCAAAATATTATTCCTGACTAAATGTATAATCAAGTGAAATATTATGAAGTTTCAATAACAATATACACTACTATACCATTCAAAAGCTTGATGTAAATAATATAAATGTAACAAATAAATGTAACAAACAATAATGTTCTTTCAATTTATCCCCCTAAAAAACCTGAAAAAAATATTCTCAGCTCTTTTCAACATTAATAATAATAATAATAATAATAATAATAATAATAATAATGATAATAACAATAAATGTTTTTTTTTTTTTTTTTTGTAGAAAATAAGATTGTTAAAAGGATTTCTGAAGGATTGTGTGACTGGAGTAATGATGCAAAAAATTCAGTTTGAAAGTCAGCTTTGATTGTTCCTAATAAACTGTTTAACTGCACTCACAAGTGAATATTAAATTATGTTGTGGGATAATTAAATATATTCTAAATAAACTAAAAACATAAAATTATATACATTTATTTTGTCCTCACATTCTTTCTTGTAACTCATCCCTCTCAGTGACACAGCTGACTGAATGGCTCATTATGCAGCTCATTATGCAGGCCTTTGTCTTCTCAGGTGTGAATTCATGATAGTTGACGCCTACTCGCATATGACTTTTACCAACAAAAAGTGTCTTAGAAAATTTAAATCAATATATTGTTTTCTGTAAATGAGTAAACAAGATGATTTTCACATCATTTAGAAAAAAAAAATTCTAGGCTACAAGCTCCAGTTCTCAAAAGTCCTGGGAACCAATTTTCTGTATGTGTTTTATTGCCTTTTTCAAGTGATTTAACATTTTTAGTTTTTCACTAACCATGCATAACATTTTTTTTCTCAAAAACACAATCATGTACATACATGCTGCTCACATATTATTATAGCCCAGTTTGTGCTGATTACAGTGAGATTAGACTTTAGCCATTTAGATATTTATAAGAAACTGAAAAAAGCACAAATGTCAGGGCATGACAAAACTTCTCCAGGCCCCAAAAATACCCTTAGACTCCAGAGGGTTAAAGCTACCAAGTCGACTGCTTGTCCAACAAATTTACCTGTAGATCTTGATCAGATCACTATTGAACAACAAAATGATTTGGAAATCCAGGAGCTATGTAAAAAGGCTAGCTCACAAACTTCTCAGGACCTTTCAAGAGTACATTACTTACTCGAGAATGGAGTACTGTTCCGCAGTGTACCTGATGGAAATAAGGGACAGAAACTACAGCTCATCATACCAAGGTGTTTTCGTAAAGAGTTTTTGCAATATGTACATGATAACCCATTAAGCGGTCATCTTGGAAGATTAAAAACCCTTCTTCGACTTCTGGACATAGCCTATTGGCCAAATGTGAGAACTGACGTGTGGAAGTATTGTAAAGAGTGTCAACCGTGTCAAAAGTATAAACCTGTGTTAACCAAGTTATCGGGATATCAACAGTCCACACCAGTAGTCGAACCCGGTTATATGGGATCAGTCAGTTCCAACAGTTGGGAAGTATAAAGGGGGAAATGACGTAGGTACACGTACACGTTGTGCTATGCTGAGCTATGCTCCCACAACTTACGTTGCATTAATTACTTAAATCAAACTATGCTTTAACTGAACTTCATTTAAAACAGAAGAAACTTTACCATCCGGCTAAGTCATGCCTCCAAAGGTTGGGAAGAGCAGAGTTGATCAGGGAGTTACAAGTCCTGACGACGGAGGAGAAGTGCTGACATTGGCGTCCATAGCCACCTTATTAGAAGAGAACCGAAAAGCCCTTACAGCTGATTTCAACGCCACCATGGAGAAACTTGAAAAAAAGCTTGATCGTATTCAAATTACGGTGACGGATCACATCTCATAATGTCACGGATCACGTAATTGTGAAGGCGGATGATAACCGGTCTGGGCCGCTGACCCGGCTGTGGTTTCCTAGCGAGGGTCCGGTGAGCTCTGTCACATTCCGGTGGTGAGTTAAGAATCTTTTCGCCGAAGATCTCAGCCAGCATCTTCGAAAAGAAAGTAGTGGGATTGTACCCCTCAATTGATTCCGGTAGACCAAGCACTTTGATATTCTTGCGCCGACTACGAGATTCAAGATCAATAACTTTAGCAACAAGTTTAGCGTTGCTCTCAGTTAGCTTGGTACATGTAGTTTCCAGAGCTAGCAGGTGTTCGTCCTGCAGGTTAGCATTCAATTCGAGCTCTCCGATCTTCACAACGTGATCCGTCACCGTAATTTGAATACGATCAAGCTTTTTTTCAAGTTTCTCCATGTTGGCGTTGAAATCAGCTGTAAGGGCTTTTCGGTTCTCTTCTAATAAGGTGGCTATGGACGCCAATGTCAGCATCTCAAGGGGTTAATCCTAATAAATTCTAATAATTTCCAGGTAAAGGATAAAATAATTCGTGAAGCACGGTTAATGAGAGGGAAGTTGAAGTACCGGGATAACCTGATCTCCATATATGAGGATTACGCTCCGGAGGTTTTGGAACAACGACAACAATACCGAGAGGTAATGACTGAACTATATAAACTTGAACTTAAACCAGCCCTGCTGTACCCTGCCAGGCTCACCATTAAACTGAAAGAGGGAGGCAGGAAAGGATTTACATCAGTCGCGGAAGCTAAAGATTATATAGCATCTTTTCGTCAAACTAACGCTATTCACTAAGCATTGTGCACGATTGCATCCGACTGCCCCGGGGAGCGCGTGTGTGTAAGCATATCCTCTAAATATAGTCGTATGACCAGACTGTTAAGCAAAGTATTGATGACTACGGGCTTGATTTTGATTTATGACGTTCAAAGACTTTACTACAGAGACATGTTTTCCAGAGGTGACTCACTCTTCCCCTATCATGTGTTCTGGTATCTCAATTTATGCTTCTCAAAAAGGGGAGAGCAATTTTGTTTTCTTCTAAAGTATAGCGTCTAAAGTTGTATTTCTCAGATTATTATATCAATGCTGGCCCTAATTTATTTTTCCTATAAGCTCTAAACATAATGTTGTGGGTAGAGATCTAGTTTAGTTTACTATAGTAGAAGATTAACGTTATCTGTGTAAACATGTACGTGTATGTATGTATGGGTTTTGTGTGTATATGTTATTTTTATTTTTATATGATCCCAGCAAACTTTTTGACCAATCAATTTAAATACGATTCTATCTTTTCATATGGTCTTTGATGAGTTGAATTATGATGGAGAGGATGTAAAACATTGTATTGATATAGGCAATCATTTAAATTGCAGATATTATACTCCTGAACAATTACAAAGCTTAAATAGTACAAACAGTTGCTCATTTCTGCACCTTAACATTAGAAGCTTGTGTAAACACCATGAAGAATTAGCTACTTTACTTTCTAATTTTAACTGTAGCTTTGATGTTATTGGCTGCAGTGAAACCTGGCTTAATGATAGGACCTTTACTGATATTCTTAACCTAGATGTATATAAGCTCATTATTAAAAATAGGCTTGGCCGTACCGGTGGTGGTGTTTGTTTATATGTTCACTCCAGATATCAAATTAATGTTTGTGATGACATTGTCTTAGATGACAATCATTCTGATTCACTTTTGTGGAGATAAATCCCACTAATGCGAAAAAAATTATAGTAGGAGTGATTTATCGCCCCCCTGACTCTGACCTTGATGTTTTCGAGGGTAAACTGGAGGACATATTATTCTCCATAAACAAAAAAAACAAAGATTGTTTCATACTTGGGGACTTCAATATTGATGTCTCCAAAGATGACGTTGTAAAAAGAGATTTTGTAAATACCTTGCATTCATTTTCTTCTTTTTGTACCATAAATCAATTTACCAGAGTAACGCCATCCACTAGGACAGTTATGGACAATATCATCACAAACATTCGAAATACTAGATTAGAATCTGGAGTCGTGTTATCTGACATTACTGACCATTTTCCGATTGTGTTGTTTCTAGATCTTGCAAATAAGAATGAATTACCAAGGCGAAAAACAAAAATTAAAGTACTAAATGAGAGAACCCTGAAACTACTGGGTGAAAATTTACAGGCTAAAACATGGAAAGCAGTCTATGACTGCAACAATCCTGATACTGCTTATGACAACTTGATAAACGAAATTACAAACTCTATTTGTTGTACTATCCCTGAAAAGAACGCCGGACACCACGCGACTGGTCTCAACCCCTGGCTCACAAAGGGTATTTTAAAATCTATCACCCATAAAAATAAGCTTTATAAACGTTTCTTAAAATGCCAAAGTGCTATGAACAAGGATATATATACTAGTTACAGGAATAAACTTACTAATATAATAAGGAAAAGTAAAAACAACCACTATACATATCTCATAAAAGCATCACAGGGTGACTCTAAGAAGTCCTGGAAAGTGCTAAATGAAGTCCTTAACAAGAGCAAAAACAACACTGTGCTTCCTAATGCTGTGGGCTTACCCTAAAATTTGGATAATAAATATACGCATGACATTAATTTAGCAAATAATTTTAATAATTACTTTAACTCTATTGGGGAAAAACTCTCTAACAAAATAGTTCAACCTCAGGGTATCACTTTCAACCATTATTTACGGGGCTCTTATGCACTTTCTTTTTTTATGAAACCAACTAATTGTGATGAAGTCTATAAAATAATTACAAATTTACGAAGTTCGTACACTGCTGGTGAGGATGAAATTTGAGGTAAAATTCTGAAAGCCATAGCATTTAATATCATGGAGCCATTGACTTATTGTATTAATCTCTCTCTGCTTGTTGGAATTGTACCAAAAAGGACAAAAATTGCCAGAATTATACCAGTGTTCAAATCTGGGGATAAAAATGATATATGCAATTATCGTCCGATATCAATCTTGCCCACAATTTCTAAGGTTTTAGAGAGAGTAGTGTACAATAGGCTATATGGCTACCTTGATAAATTAAATATTATTGCTTCTTCTCAATATGGTTTTAGGAAAAAAAGAACTACATGCATGGCGGTACTCGATCTGATTGAAAAGATCAATGATGCCATTGATAAAGGCGATAGCGGTATTGGTATTTTTTTAGATTTATCTAAGGCGTTTGATACTATTGATTTTGACATCCTATTGAATAAATTACACCATTATGGAGTTAGAGGATTAGCCCTTAGCTGGTTCAGAAGTTATTTGTTTGGTAGACAGCAGTATGTAAGTATCAATGAACAAATTTCAGTAAGTAAACCCATTAAATGTGGAGTCCCTCAGGGATCCATTTTGGGCCCTCTTCTTTTTTTAATATATATAAATGATTTTGAAAATTCCACAATGGCTTTACACAAGGTTTTATTTGCTGATGACACAAACTTATTTATGTCACATAAGAGTCCAGATCAAATGGAAGAAATAATAAATAGGGAGTTAAGAAATGTTGCTATCTGGTTTCGGTGCAGTAAATTATCTCTTAACATAAACAAGACAAACTACATCGTATTTCATTCCAAACAAAATCAATTGGCAAATAAGCATTTCTGTCTTAAAATAAATGAACAAATTATTGAAAGAGTAAACACCACTAAATTTCTCGGAATCTTTATTGATGAATGTCTACAATTTAAATGTCATATTGATCAGTTAATAAAAAAAATATCAAAATACGTTGGATTATTTTTCAAAATAAGACATTTTCTCCCACAGTCAGCACTTGTCATCTTATATAAAACCTTGTTTGAGTCCCATATAAATTATTGCAATGTCATATGGTGTAATACTTTTACTAGCTACCTGAAAAAAATACAGTCTTTACAGAAAAAAATTATACGGGTATTAACGTGGTCTGAGCCAAATACCCCTTCGCGTCCATTGTTCCATCGCCTTGGTCTATTAAGACTTACCGAATATAATACTTTTCATAATGCCTGTATGATATTCCAGGTTGTTCATAAGTTAAATTACAGGTTATGTGAACTTGTCCCAATCAGCCGACCCCAGCATACATATCATACAAGGGACATTTAATTACTGGTAAAATAAGACGATTGAAATGTACGAGCCTGAGTGTAGTCTGTAGAGGTCCGCAGATTTGGAACGAGCTTGAGGAAAACCTTAAATTGTTGCATTCTGTCTCCGTTTTCAAGAAAAATCTTAAGGAAAAACTGCTTTTAATATATACTTTTTGATCATTTTGAAAGTGTTATATTTGTGCTGGGATTGTCTGTTTGCTGTAGTGCTTGTCTTGTTGTATTTATATTTATTTGTGTTTATGGATTGAGCTTTTTGTTCTTGTATGTTATATGTTGTATGGTGTTATTGGGCCCCCTCCTAAAAGCTTTCAATAGCTTCTTTGGGGTTTCCCCTTTTTACACACATTAACCTTTCTGTAACTATTGTAATTTTGTCTTTAAAATGATGAAGTGTGTGAAATAAATTCTTCAAATCAAATCAAATCAAATCAAATATGCTTGGAGTTGATCTGATGGGTCCTTTCCCAAAGAGTGTCAAACAAAATGAACATCTCTTAGTTATCGTTGACTACTGTTCCAAGTGGGTGGAGTTATTCCCTTTGAGAGTGGCGAAAGCTCCCCAAATAGCCAGAATCCTAGTAGAGGAAATCTTTACTCGATGGGGCACCCCTGCTTATCTAGTGTCGGATCGCGGAGCTCAGTTTACTTCACAGCTACTTTCCTTAATTTGCAAACAGTGGGGAGTAACACAAAAATTGACTACAGCCTATCACCCCCAAACAAATATGACAGAACGGATCAATCGCAACCTAAAGACAATGATTGCTTCATACGTGGGAGATCAGCATCGCCAGTGGGATCAGTGGTTACCCGAATTTAGGTTTGCAATCAATACTACTTTCCAGGAGAGCACAGGATTCACGCCAGCTGAAGTAGCTCTGGGGCGGAAATTAAAGGGACCGTTAGAGAGGGCTTTACATCGACCTCCGGATCCTTGCAGTCCTGCCTATAGTGTGGTGGAAAGACAAGAACACCTCATGGACCTTGTGAAGAAAAATGTGGAACGAGCTCAACATAGACAAAAATATTACTATGACTTGCGACGCAAGTATAGTAAATTTCAGGTGGGCGATGTAGTCTGGGTCCGGTCTCACCCTTTATCCAGAGCTGAAGAAGGCTTTATGGCTAAATTAGCCGCAAAGTGGAAGGGTCCAGCTGAGATTGTCAAATGTCTTGGTCCTGTCAACTATTCTGTTTCTTTCCTTAATGATTCTGAAAATGTTGAGATTCATCATGTGCAGAATTTGAAAACTTGTTATGGTTATGACAAGTCTCTTTCTGATCAGGGGGGTATGTAACAGTTTCAAAGTTACTTATGGTGTTATTCTACTACCCACCATTAGGGGGACACTGTTGTTCCTTTATGCTAAGGTTAAATACAGGTAAGAAGTAGAAGAAGAGAGAGCTGTTTGGTAAGAGGAAAGCATGGCTTCCCTCTTGTAACCTTACCCATACTGATGTCCTGATTGGGAAACGTACCGTTTTATGCTCAATCAAAAAGGACTCCGTTTACCTACCCTTTTTTGTACCCATGGTCCATTTTGCTACTTCATGGTACATGTTGGAAATAGAAAGGACAAATTTCCCAGCTTTGCTTTGGGTCACCGAAATGGGATATTACTTGAAGAGGATAAGAAATGGTTTCTGCTTTTGTCTGGAATTGCTGTGTGGAGTATTGAATTTGGTCTGGACTGTTACCAAGGATTGAATAATTGGGTACATCTACATTGTCTAGAAGAGTTCTTCTTTCAACTATGGACTGTGGCATATAGCCTAAGTATTCCCGCATTCATTACATCCGACATTACATGCTCATGTCATCATGACTATGCATTTTGTATTTTTAATTGTTGGTTGAGTCATTTGTACTATTGGATTATGGTATGTTAATTTGTTTTGTGTTTATTATTGTCCATTTCACTGTTGTTGTTTTTTCATAATATATCTCTACGAAGAAAATATATATATTTTTTTGTTCTAGTGCGAGTTTGAGTGGCTGGAGCACTGATGCATCACATCAGCATGGCCTCCACCTCCTGTAAGCATGGGAGGCTGACACTGGATTTGACAACGGCCCTTTATATCTATCCATGTCACTTCTAAGGGAGGGGACCATAGTGTGGTGGGCTGATCTATTTCCGAATTTGGTAACACTTTACATGCTGAAACTGACATGACACCTTAATAATCATGACATGACACATTTCATGAATATGAAGGTTTTATGCATGTTTGACAACTGTCAATAGCCGGAATTGCACTATAGAGCCACTCACAGAGTCAATAGCCTCCGATCTCCAGCTGCGTAGCCAAAATAAAGATGCGTTTGGATTGTCGAGGCCAATAGCGCGGCTGCGCTTCAGTAATCCCGCCCTTAATACTCCTACCTGTATCTAATGTCACACAGTACCGCCTGTTTTACCATGTTTTTCATAATATATCTCTACGAAGAAAATATATATATTTTTTTGTTCTAATGTTTTTTTTGACATCAAACAGTTTAATGATTGTGAAAAGTTGGTATGTAGATTCCTCCCCAAAATACTTTCAGATTCATAGTAAACTTTTACCACAGAAGTACGAGTTTGTTATAGTATCCCTAACCAATTGTAATTTCACTTTTAAGTCAGTAACTGTGTAATCTCTTACTGTTTTCTTGTATTTCAGACATAATTCGAGGGGATGTTAATTTGTGTCTGAATTACAAGAAAACATTTCTGGTTGCGTATGATGTCACGTTGGTAGGAGTTACCAACGAATTGGGATCACGCTAGGGATTTTTACCCGCACTGGCAGGCGGGGCACGGAATACAAATCCCGCACACCAATGTTCATTGACTCATTTTGGTTTCACTCAAAGGCAATTGGTCTCCCTACTGAGATCCCAATTGGTTGGTTACTCCTACCGACGTGACGATGGCAATTAACCGCTCACGCAAAAAGACTGCACACACAGTTGGTTTGCATTTTACAGGTGGGCTGAAATGAGGTCACAAAGATGCAAAGATGGTGAAGGGTATAGTATGTTTAGTTTGCCAATTCGATTTTTGAACGTTTTCTGGTTTGGTCTGCATTCTGCAAAAGTTTGGATGAAAGCAGACTGACTGCACACGCCAAGTAAAATTCAGTCCCATGGATTTAAGTTTCAGTGGAAGAGGCAAAAACATAAGAAATCTCATTATTATTGGGAGAAAGAGACACAGGAGAGTAAACATTCTCTTCATCTAATTTGAACATTGCAAGTTAACCAAACTCACTCTGTAATACTTGTACTCATTTTTTTATTTGTTTGTATGTATTTAATGGAGTAAATTACATTTGATTACAGGTTCTGCAGGACTGCTGAATGCTAAGCAACTTGTTGAGAAACCTCCAGGCATGTCTGCGCCATTATCACAAGGTTAGCCCTTATCCTGAATCTACTAACATGTACACCTTTTTTGATTGCTTTTAGGTTATGAAATAATGGTCAATGTATTCAGACCTCCTCCACTTGTTTCAATTTAGTTGTCACAGCAAAAATTGAGATAAATGCAAGGCACGTGAGCTAAATTTCAAGTGATGTGGAGTACAGCAGTAGAAGCTTTAAATGATGACCAGGGCACTCTTTTCAATCTAACAAATTTACTCATTAAAACGTTGCAGTGTAACAATGAACATAAGCATGGCTGCCACTTTTCAATGTATACGACGGCAACTACAGAGTCTCAGCTTGCTCTTCCACTTTAAAATAAAATTCACAATGAATTTTAAGAAAATAATGTTTTTACCCCTTCAACTGTTTATTTCTCAATTACTGTATATAATGTAAATATGTTTTAACTTAAACCATATTTGAACTTTCCTTTTCAGCTGATTTTAAAGTACACACAAATCCAACTTGTATTTAAATGTTTTAATTTAACATTTTTCCACATTCCCCTGATGAACAACTGTTTATCACTAATTAGCCCATATTTAATAAATCTCTAAAGGATACTGCCATTCAAAAGTTTGGGATTGGTAAGATTTTTAATGTTTTTAGAAGTCTCTCCTACTCACCCAGGCTGCATTTATTTGATTAAAAATACAATAAAAACATTATTATTGTGAAATATTATTACAATTTTAATTAACTCTTTTTAATTTTTATGTATTTTATAATGTAATTCCTGTGATCAAAGCCGAATTTTCAGCATCATTACTCCAATCTTCAGTGTCACATGATCTTTCAGAAATCATTCTAATATGATGATTTGATGCTCAAGAAACATTTGATTATTGTCAGCATTTGATAATTTTTTTTCCCCCAGGATTCCTTGATGAATATAAAGTTCAAAGGAACTGCATTTATTTTTAAATAGAATATTTTTCAACATAATAAATGTCTTTACTGTCACTGTCACTATGATCAATTTAATTCGTCCTTGATTAATAAAAATATATTGATTTCTATATTTTTCCTTCAAAAAAATAAATAAAAATTCTTACTGAACCCAATTTTTTACCAGCATCATCACAGGATTAGGATCAAAAACAACGGCAACAGGTCTCCTTAAAACACTGCCTGTGAAGGTACAAACAGTGTAGGAACACACAAGTCCATCTCTTTGATCAAGATGGCATCTCCCACTTTCAGCATGTGAGCTGACTTCAAGTCCATCAGCAGTTCCAGAAACTAGTTAACAGCTTCTGCAGATATCTCCATCTCATGTCCTCTCTGCTCACTCTTTGGTGGTAAGGACGCAAGTCTTTTTCCCATCTGAAAGTGCGAGTTTGAGTGGCTGGAGCACTGATGCATCACATCAGCATGGCCTCCACCTCCTGTAAGCATGGGAGGCTGACACTGGATTTGACAACGGCCCTTTATATCTATCCATGTCACTTCTAAGGGAGGGGACCATAGTGTGGTGGGCTGATCTATTTCCGAATTTGGTAACACTTTACATGCTGAAACTGACATGACACCTTAATAATCATGACATGACACATTTCATGAATATGAAGGTTTTATGCATGTTTGACAACTGTCAATAGCCGGAATTGCACTATAGAGCCACTCACAGAGTCAATAGCCTCCGATCTCCAGCTGCGTAGCCAAAATAAAGATGCGTTTGGATTGTCGAGGCCAATAGCGCGGCTGCGCTTCAGTAATCCCGCCCTTAATACTCCTACCTGTATCTAATGTCACACAGTACCGCCTGTTTTACCATGAGGACGGAGGAAGTCAGTTCAATCTGACTAGAGACGGGGATAGATCGGTATCATTACGACGAGGCAATATCAGATCAATAATTAAGCAATAGTAAACTTTACGGAGTGATTACAAATAAAGCATTCATCTACCTAATGTGCTATTAAACTATACACAGAGTATTTTAAAATACAGGTATGCACGTGTGTCTGTAAACATGTAACGTTGGGTTTGTAATTATAGTTCTATGGCAATGTAAACATACTTGCACATTATAAGAGGTGAGAGATCTTTATCCATAAAATTGTAAGTAGTTCAGCATCACATGAAACCGAAAGTAACTGTCAAATAATGTCAATCAATAAATACTTTAGTCTATAAAGAACTGCCTGATTGCTAAATAGGACTGAAAATCATTGCATCTCAAATCAAAATGTTTTAGAAATCATTAGAAAATTGGCTCGTTAAGAAACCACTTTGAATCTGCGTAAGTCTTTAAAAAGCTATGTAACAGTGGTTAATTTAATAATGATTATATTTATCAATTTTTTGTATCTTAGCATTTCTGTATGTGTCATTATGTGATCCTTATTAAGCAATAATTTTCAATATAGTAAACTGACAAACAGCCTTATTCATTATAGCGGGATACTTTATTTACATGTGAAGTTTATATCCGTGCACAAATGGGTGTATTTTAAGACCCCAAACTCCCGTCTGATTTCAAAATCCACGGCTTTATTTCTGTAATGGACACAAAACAATAAACGAGCACATTTGTGATGTTTTGTATAACTGGTCTGTAAATACACATACAGTATACACATAAGGTTTGCTACATTCATATGACAGTTACATTAATCTCCAAAACACCAGAAAGCATGGCTACAACTAAAACAGTTTTACTATAATAAAACCATGGTTACTTCTCTTAAGAGCTGGCTAAAATATTTAACAGAGATGATAATATAACACAAAAAACCCCCTAAAACACTCATGTAAGGCACTTATGCAGTCGTTATTTGTATTGTATTTCAAGTGTTTTTTGTATGTAAACGTTATGTAGCAAATAAGTTAACTCACCGACTGTAGTTAGCATCGTGAGTCGAGCGATTGCTCCTCCAATACAAGGACGATTGTCCAATAACAGACATCTGCTATATCATTTCTCAGCACTGTTGCGATTTGAAGACTTTGTTCTGTGCCGTAACTTTGTAAACTTCTCTCTAACCGATGCCAGTGTGTGCCGGATCCTTAACATGGTGAGTTCTGCGTTATAACGCGTCTTTGTTTCTACAGATGCTGATAATTTTCTTCAGTCTGAAGTAAGATGGAAGGCATCTTCTGTTGATCAGTAAAGTACTGGTGATCCCAAAAGTTTTGAAGCCCAACGATGCAAACATGGCTATTGAGTGTCATGCGCTCAATTATGACTTTATTTTTTTTTTTATTATTTTTTTTTTTATGCAATATGACATAGATGTCTTTATGGTTTAAGATGTCTTTATGACACCTAGACAAAAACCAATACATCATAACCTGTCAGTGTCTTTTCATTCAACTTGACATTACCATGACAACATAAATTGTAATAAACATGATATAGCAGATTAATTATCATTGGCTTCATGACAGCCAGTGTCAAATCCAGCCACCTCACAGTTTCATGTAATGCTTACCCATAAAGCTAAGTGGTTTCTTAATATGATTAATCTGTCATGTTCACTTCATGTAAAGTGTTGCCTAGAATTTATTATTTGGTGGAATGTCTCTTTGTTAGTTACCTGGTTTGCTCCGCTGCAGTGTTCTCTCTGTTCTCAACATCATTTTCCAGAAACTGGATGAGCTGGTCGACTTTCCACTCACCACTGGAGTCTTGTCAGCTCCATGTCTTTTGGTATAAGCTGTAGTAGCACTGGACATAGCATGCATCCATATGTCTCACCGTGAACTACAAGTCCAGGCTGCAAATTTGGATTTCACCTTACAAAGAATATTCATGATTTAAAGGGTCTATTAGTTGTTTGACCCCATAAAGGAGCATCTTCTGCTTCACAGTATTTGTGAAACTTACCTACAACAGATAAATGCTTCTGGTGACAATTGTTTTTTGTTTTGTTTTTAGCATGTGAAAATGCAGATGGAAAGGGCAAAGAACCCAGCAGAAAACTAATGGAGGACAAAGAGCCTAGCAGAAAAAAGTCAACGAATAAACAGTCTGGTAAATGCTCCTACACATGTCACTAAACACCAAGTTACTTAGGGTGCTTTCACAACTGCCTCATTTAGTTCGGTTGAATCGTACCAGAGTTCGTTTCCCCCTTTGGTGCGGTTCGTTTGGGCAGGTGGCACCAAAGGCGGACCAAACAAGCGTACCGAGACCTGCTTGAAGAGGTGGTCTCGGTACGCTTTCAAACGAACTCTGGAGCGGTTCTTTTGTGGTGAGAACGTGATCCGATCTCGAATAGACCCAACTGCAAAAAGTAATTTTTCATTTCACATATAGGAAGAATATCAATTGAAAGTGATCTTCCCTATGCCCTATATTGCCTTCGAAGATCATAGCTTTTAATTGTGCAGGGAGTTGCACAATTGTCTCATTGTGTGGCCGCTAAAAATAAATTTGGAGAATAGAGCAATCAAAAACATCCTTTTATTTACATCTGGAGTGAAAGTTTAAGCGGTGTCCTCTTCCTGACGTGCCCTTCAAGGGCGCAAAAACATAGTTTGAAATTCGTCCATACTCTTTCTCGCCAGGCTTGGGTGTGCTAGGTTTTTAATAGCCTGACATTATCCTACTCAATTCTAGTCAGAATTTGAGTCCGATACCGTTCCATTGGGCTGATTATGGGGCGTGTCTCAACTGAACCAGGAAAAAAAATGCCTCTGATTTGAGTGCAGAGCCATGGAGTTCAGATTCAAAAGGTTGAACACGCGCGCTCTTTGGTGACGTGGTTGATTACGTTACTTTTGTTCAGCTGTCCATCATCGTATAAAGCCCGCCCTGACAAATTGATTGGTCTGAAAGGACCAAACTTCCTGTCCTCAAATGTTGTGGGCGGGGCTAAGTTTGGCTGGCATCCAGGCTAGGTTTTTAATATTAGGGGCATTTTTTTTTATTAAGGGCTGATTTAAATATTTTTAAAAAATATGATTGGATTTTATACTAACCTTAATACAGTGTTCCACTATAACATCTGTGTGCATTTACTTTTGTGCATGACTGCATTTTCCATTAATGCAACATCCACAATAGTGCTTAATTTGTAAAACAAAAGGTTCTGGAACGCAAAAGGCCTATTAGAGCAGAGGGGTGACGTGATGAGGCAAGTGCAGGTCCCGGAATGCGCAAAAAAACGGTGCTGAAAACCGCATGCTATGTGCTCAAATACGCCCTGTACTACACTAATCTTTGGCCGTGTTTACATTTATGTGTCTGCCTTTTAAAATGCATTACTTTTGCCACGTTTGCGCCTTTCATTTAGATTACTCCGTTAGATTACTCCATTAGATTAAATAGTTTGTCTTCAATGTGTGTTAAGAACTGCAGATAAACAAGGGATGCATTTTTTTTTTAGAGTGGATAGGAAGGCGTCCTGTATTGGTCCTGCACCACAGTATGACTAGATGTGGATGTCATCTATCAGTTAATGTACTTACCTTTTGACCTTCACTCTGCTCCGTGCCTTGGTCATGGAAAATTCTTAATGAACTTGAAAAGGCGCTAAAACGCAGATGAAAAGATGGGGCAGAGCCGAAGCCTGCCACTTGGCTGGATGGGGGGCTTGAAAGACTGGGCAGAGTCAAACCTCAAGCCTGGCTGGTTGGGGGGCTTGAGACCATCGCAGGGCGGGCTAAGCCCTTGACGCCAGGCCAGAGCAAAGCACGCAAGCACTTAACGCTGATTGGCTGCCTTTGCTGCCACTCAAAAGAATGTAAACTTCTTTCGGTGGCAGGCCCGGCGCCACAAGGGGGCAATGCCCCCTCAGATCTGACTTGTGCCCCCTCTGTTTCATTTTTGTATTCATGGTTAAAAATAAAAATGTTCAACCTTTTGAGTTAAATAATTTAACCTTATCCCCATGGGATTTAGAATGTTCAGTGTTGTGACTCTGACATTACTGCCAGATTCAAACATCTTTCGTGTTGGTTGGCGCTGAGCCAGATACGGACGAGCTCAACGCTTTCATATCACAACTATGCAGTGTTTTCAACCTCATAATGTTTATTTTAGATTTCATACATTTAAATAGGCTACACATAAGCACTGGTAAAACAATAGCCTACATTTGGAGTCTGTGAAAGCAGCAAAAACAATCTATTCAAATATAATTTGCCGACGTGTGTTTTTCATATCAGATAAACACAGTGGAAGTAGGCTAACTATAAAGTTTACTCTATTGTTATAAAGATTTTTAAACGACCAAACACACTCACTTACACATATTTTAGAATCGGAATATAGGATAGTTGATGACATGGTAAGTAAGTTTGTGAATATTTCGAATAAAAAAGGAAAAACGAAATGAAGGATAGCCTACATCTGTTATACATTGTTATTATTGTGGCTGCGGTGTTTCACGTGACAAATATGACACGTTGCCATGGAAACATTAAGGGGGAACGTTCTAAAATAACTGTCGCCTTGAAAAATCTTACTCTCGGGAGTCAGTTAGAATATTTTAAACTTAAGTGTGAAAGGGTTAATTATTCATAATAAATGACGCTGGCTTATCTTTTGTCGACTGTGTGATTTCCTGATGTGGGTATTAAGTCACATGGAAAGGTATAGGACATGATCTATCATCATTACACTGTTTAAAATTTGCTAGTCTCTGGTTACCTGCAGTTGCATATGGAGTGTTTTAGGGAGCGCTGTATTCAGCGTATATCAGTGTGTATTAATCATTGATGGTGTAATAAAGTTAAGCCCCCTTAACAATTTCACATGCCCCCTCAGTCATTTCATCCTGCAGCCGGGCCTGTTCGGTGGGAATGTAATGGAAAATTGGCACACCGCTTACATACTCACAGCCTGGAAGAGCAAACCTCGGAACACGACTGTTTCGTGTTGAACTTCACGAACACTGCTGGAAATTCCAATTTGAATTTGATTCGATCCTCGATTATCTCCCCATTAATTGACTAATAGCAATTTATACATGCTAATTTACATATCTGAATAAAATAAAAATAATAACAATGATGATGATAATAATAAAAATAATAAAATGGCAGTTTTTGATTGGATGCTTTAGTCACCAACAAAATTCCCACAGTTCCATTTGTGTTATGCCATAGTTTGGACGCGTTTATTATTATTCTGTTTTGTGGAAAAATGAATAAAAATAAATCATATTTTGCGAGGACATTTTATTTTTGTTGTCCCAGCCCTAGTTGTTTAAATCAATAATTAATCAATATTGAATTTACTTTTTTTGAATTTACAATTTTGACCAACTGTGACTGTAAAGCTGCTTTGACACAATTTGCATTGTAAAAGGCGCTATATAAATAAATGTGACTTGACTTGACTAAGACAAGGTAAAAATGGTTTTTCATTCTGTCACCAAAAACTGTAATAACATGCCCATTTGAGCTGGTTTGGCAACACATGGGCTCGAACATGAACATTGAGGAACGTTAAGTGATGAGTCAAGATTCTGCTTATGGCAGTTGGATGGTAGTCAAAGTGTGGAGATGATGTGAAGAACACTATGCTGATGCTGCACCTGTAGAGAAACATCTTTTGGTGGAGTCAGTGTGAAGGTTTATCTAGTTTAAAAGTTGAGTTTGTTTTCATTGATTTCTTTGTCTTTTTCTAGTTCCTCTGGAAAGTGCTAGGAGAGCAAAAAAGCATCAATGGTCTCCCATGGAGGTTGCCGCAGTCATGAGACATTTTGACGAACACATCAAAAAAGGAAAACTGGCCACTATGATTGAATGCCAGCAATGCAAGGAGGCAGAAGATCCTGCTCTGGCTGGTCGCTCTATTCTAAACATAAGAGACTTCGTAAGAAATCGTGGTGTGACTTTGAAAAGAAAAAAAATCCTAGCTATAATATGGAAATGTGATGAATTGTCCACCAGTGATGTCATCTCCACACAGTCCATTTAGTTCTAATTTGGTTTAGTTTGCCTGTTAAGTTATGTTTCCGGTGTTCCTTTTTTGTCCTTTTCCAGCCACTAATCAGTTACCATGGAACATTCATTTACTAAAAAAACAGTTATTAGTCATGAAGTTCATCATTATACCGTGCATTTAAGCTCCTCTTTAGTTCTCATTTTCTGTCCGGTTTTTGTTATACCTGCAGTTTTGTTGCTGTCTGCCTGTGGATTTACCGGAGTTGTTTTATTTAAATATCCACATTGATTTTGAAGCGTTTTCATCTTCATTAAAACATTTCACAAAGGGAACTGAAGACTGTCTTTCCTCTCTCCTGATTGTACTCATCTACATCCTTTATAAACTAATTCCTTTATACACTTGTGATTACAGCCATGTGAGGTGTGTTGGCCCAAGGGTCTAGTATAACCTACAAGTCCTAGGTTATTAAATTTATCCAGGTCTTAAATTTCTTACCTCTGTTCATTCCTGAAAAGTGCTGTTCACAGAAAATAAAGTGGTAAATTAAAACGTGGAGGCAGAAACTGTATGATAGGTGGCCTCTAAAATGGAAAGTTCTGCACTTCGTACGTCACTGGATCACACTTCAATCCAGTTTTAATTATTTTTTTAAAGAGTATACACATGTAGGCAATCATATTTCACGCAAATCGTGCCATAAACTATATTTCGGGTGTTGTGATCTGACTGTACATTGTGGTTTTGCTGAAAAACAAACCTTAAATTTAGTTTTAGTATAAGCAAAAATCCTTTCTGGGTAAATTTAACCAACTAGCCCGTGGCTTACCTGAGCATTTTGCAAACATAGAGCATGCAGAAGCGAAAAATCAACACTGCTTTGTTGAAAATCAACTTAAACAGTAGGGCCATCGAGTCATCATGAGCCACCAGCAAGTCATCTTTAGTGTTACAGAGTTTTCACTTAGGAGGCTTTTGTTTACCTCAATGCTGTTTACTGCCTTGACTTTAATCTGCTCTCTACTGCAATGCACTCTTCTCATACAGCACTCCACAAAACGGCTGCGACTGGCGGTCCGAAAGCAAGAAAGTACTGTAATAGACTATATATACTCCAAAAGGGCAGTTTTCTTTTTACGAACAATTCAAACTTTTTTGATAGTACATTATTTGTTTTATGTACATCTTTTTTGTTGTACATTATAAACATGCATAAACATTATGGGGTAGTTTCCTGGACAGGGATCATCTTAGCAAAGTTTAATTAGGAAATATAACTAGTTTTTAACAAACATGCCATACTAAAAACATTACTTGCATTCTGAGGCAAAACAAAGGGCACTGATGTATTTATAGGTATGTCAATGCAAGTTGTTTTCAGTTCGGACAACTCTTACTTTTTTTTTTTTTTTTTTGTATCTAGAACTAGATTAATTTTAATTTTTATTCACAAATAGTATGGATTCTGTTGCTCTAATACTTGTCTATTTAAGGTTCCATTTATCCATGTTTGACCCTTTAATACACAGAGTTTACATGTTTGTGTATGTGTATGGCCATGGTCCTGACAACTAAAGTTGGCCCTGTTAATTACTATTTGTGTCATGGGCGGAGCTAATTACCTTATTATGGTTTGTCCTCTTAATACAGCATGGTGTCAGGTTCTTGTATTTTGAGTTCTGATGTGTTTATTCACATTTTGAAGTGAGATTTGTGTTGTATAGCTCAAATAGGATTTTTTAAGATTTATTACATCTTTCTAGCACAAGTGGAAAGGGGTGACTGTTTAGTGTTGCAAAAAACTGGTTTGAAACAATAGTCTTCCTAATTAACAAAAACCAGTATGTGTGTGTGTGTGTGTGTGTGTGTGTAATTGGTCTCAGGTGCATGGTGTGATTGTTATCAGGTGAGCAGGAGATAGATGACAGCTGTGTGCAATCAGTGTAATGGATGATGGGAAATGTAGTCCAGGGTTTGTGTAACAGTCTGTGTAATGTGAGGCCATGTAGTGAGCGGGTGACCTCTGGTGGTGAGTGAACAGTGAATTCATGACACTGTGCTTGATTGGCCAGCCAACTCACCTGGCCTGGTATTGTCAAGAAGAAGATAAGTAACATCCGACCAAACAATACAGACAAGGTGAAGGCCATTATTAAAGTAACATGGGCTTCAATAACGCCTCAGCAGTGCCACAGGCTGATCACCTTCATGTCACGCCGCATTGAAGCAGTAATTCATGCAAAAAGAGCCCCAACCAAGTATAGAGTGCATAATTAAACCTACTTTAGAGATCTTGAAGATTTCTGTTTTGTAAATCTTTTTTTTTTTTTTTTTGATTGATCATTGAGAAAATATTCAAATTTTTTGAGATACTGAATTTTTTATTTTCCTAAGCTGTAAGTCATAACCATCAGAATTAAAAAAAAAGAAATATTTCTGTTTGTGTGCAATGAATCTAGAATATATATATTCTAGATATATATATCTAGAATATATATCTAGAATATATATATATCTATTTAATTACAATTAAAATAAAGAACTTTTCCAAGATATTCAGTTTTTTTTTAGATGCACCTGTATAATGCTACAGTATGTAACTTAAACATATCAACTTATCTGCTAGCGAGTGCTGACTTTACCATCAGTTCATTACATTCTAAGGATATTTTAAAACGTGTGTGTGTCATGTGTGTGATCAGACGCTCTGTTTATCACGTTCAGCCGTGAGTGAGTCTGGCATGTGAGAGCGCTGTGTGAATAATCATACTCACTGATGGAGCTGTGAAATGCAGCATATGACTGTGTGTGTGTGTGTGTGTGTGTGTGTGTGTGCTCAGCTCCTGCAGGTTCAGGTGTCTGCGTGTAGAGAGTGCAGCTCCTGCAGCGAGTGTGTGAGTGCCGGCGATGCTTACTGCGGCTGGTGCACACTGGAGGGAAGGTAAAGAACTCGCTTTCGTCACTCACGCTGCAAACAGAGAAATAAAGCAATGCTTTTCCAGGATCACGTCTTAATTAGCAGAATATATGGTACTTTTTCATAATTTTTGAGCTCTCAAGCATCCATCTCCATTCACTTTCACTGTGTGGAAACAGTTTCTGCTAAACGGCATCTCTCATGTTTGAGGGCAGAAAGAAAGTCAAAGGTTTTTGGAGAAGCGGCCCCTTGGGATTTAGTCACCATTACGCAAAGAATGACAAAATTTGTCGAGCTGCATGTTTCAGAGCTTGAGATGTTTTGGGCTGGATTTCCTTTGGAATTTATCTTTATTCAAGGGTTTTCCTGAAATTTCCTGAAATATAAGATTTTATTTTATTTTTTATTTTTTTTTATGCACCTGTATAATGCTACAGTATGTAACTTAAACATCTTGCAACATGTGAATTCATGATCTCCAGCAGGGATTTGCATCCTATGTGTATTGCATGCATGGTTGTCAAACATGCTTAGGCCACACTGGTGGATGCAGAAAGTTGGGCACATATAAACCTCTGGGTCCTACTTGCATCCGCTCTGAGGGTCACCGGCATGGGAGCCGGGCACACTAACAAGAAGGCTCCCTCTCCCTCTCCACTTAGGTTCTTTCTTTGTTGGGGGACATTATGGATGTTTACAGATTACTTCAGCTGTTAGCAGAAGGTGACGAGTTGGAAGGAGATGATGCTAGGAGGTGTTAGCTTGCCTTCACAGTGATGAACTGGATAATGAGGAGGATGACGCTATCCTGTCTGCAGCCCAAACATCCTTTCCCATGAGTATGTAGAGTGGCTATTTGGTGTCGACTGTGGTGGATTGCAACTTAGATGAGATTTTTAAATGTGTGGCAGCGGCTGCTGCAAAGTCTAGGTCTGTTAACCCCTCTAGACAAAAGAAGAGGGAAGAAGAGGTTTTCTGTGATGTCTCTTCCCGAGTCTGCCATGTCTGATCCACCACCTGCAAAAAAAAAAAAAAAAAAAAAAAGTGAATGTGGTGTATGAATGAAAAGTTCAGTGTACCACAAGTTTAAGTGCAAAAACCTTAGGCACCAGAAGGATGTAGTCTGATAAGTTCAAGCACAAGTTATCAAAGGTGATGTTACAAAGTACTTCAGCCCCTGGGTTTAAAGCAAATAAAAAAGAATATCTGTTGCATCCAGGCTCAATGGTGAGGGCACAGGGAGACTAAATTAAAATATCAGTGAAATAAAAGGCTTCAGTTTGCTGTTAACCCCCCTCTATAAACCCCCACAATGGGTTCATAGCATCTGTGGTGATAGGGGATTCAGCTCTGGTAGTAGAAGTAGAAATATCTTCCATTTTAAAGAAAAGAGCTATAAGACGAATTCCTGTGGGGGAACTCAGAAAGGCTTTTACTCCCATTATTATAATTATTATTATTTAATTCCAAAGAAAGATGGGGTTTAAGCCTGATAATGGACTTGTGTGATCTAAACATGAACTTAAGAAAGTACAAAGTCAGAATGCTCACATTCTGAGTGTTGCAGAGAGTGTGCATTGCAGGACACAGAGATTAGGTTTACCCACCATATATTAGGCTTAATTTATGTGTCCCATACGTGACCTGCCTTATCCCATTTTATGACTGCTAACCACCGACCGATACAACTGCAGCAGTGCTGATCACTTAAGAATGATCACTGACACCTGTCATCATCAAATCACAGCCACCCTCACACAATATACATTAAGTAAATCAGAAATTGTGAACATAACTGTTCGAGGAAGTCTGCAGAATCCTCTGCCGCCTGGTCGCTCATGCTTCACATTAACACCAATTCAGTCTGTTTTAACTTCAGTAAATCAGCTTTAGCAGATACAAACAACGTGATTATTTATCATGAGTCCAACATCCAGCCGAGCAATAAAACAAACAATCTACCTAAGACGTGATCAATAAGGAAAGTTAGCTTTCACTATTGTGCTGTTGTAAAATAAAGAAAAAACATTTAACATTTAAGTAATTAATAGCTTATTCTTAAGTGTGGACCTTATTCTTGAAACACAAAATGACCAATAAAAAAGTGTCAAGCACCTAAAACAGCCCATATTAAATCTGTAAGTTGTCTTTAATTGAAAAATGTGCATTTTCATGCATACTAATGTATACTTGTCCCATATTTTCCTTTTCTGAACTCAACCCTAACAGAGATGCTCACGTCTCATCTCATGAATCTGTTGATTCCATCTCAGGATATACAGTAGGGCATCTGTAGATCAGGCAAACGCAAAGTGTCTACTATACTTCTCTCACAAGGACGAAAAAGTGCCTTTGGGTGTGGATGCGCTAACACACCCATGTTCATGTTGCTTTTTGCATTCCCACCACTTGGTCTAACTTCACAGATCCTAGACAAAGTAAGAGAAAATGTGTTACCTCTTCTTCTGATATTCCCTCTCATTGGCCTGGAAGACTATGGCTAGCAGAGGTTCTTCAGCTCCTTCAGGGAGAGACATAGCCACTCTCATGGTGCAAGGACCTCCTGTCACAAGTGAATGGGAATATATTTCACCCCCATCCAGAGCGGACCCTGTTTAAAACTATGAAGAGTGTTCATATTAAGCTTTTATCTTAGAAAACAGTCTTACTGCTTGCTTTAGTTTCAGCTCAGAGAGCTGTGGGAGATACAGAATGAGTTATCTCACCATGCTTCCCTAATTGCATTACATGGAGGAAGAGCATGCTTAGAAGCTGGGATCACAGCAATATATATACATATATTAATCATAATCATGTAGTATGTGTTATCAAAGATGCCATCTGAGAGAAGTGCCAATGAGTCACTGATGCCTGAGTCATACTTGCTGGTGACTCAGAGCAGAGTCCTGCAGTGTGAAATGGAGCACTTCACGGATTTGTATGTCGTCCTTTCGCAGGGGCCTTGCCAATCTTCTCTTTATCGATCCAATTTTAGTATACAGTATATGCCGCCATGGCACTATGGTACATGGAAATATGTTTTTAATGGAATTGACATTGGCGATGATGCCAATGAGCGAATGAGAGAGCATGATACCGGGCAAGGGAAAGTTCAGGGGGTGGGGTCATAGATCTGCAACAAAAAAAATCAGCATGTGTTGCTCTCCTTCAGCACACATCTCTCCTTCATAGTCTTTTTCTTTTTTTCTGCTTGATCGACTGCAGGCTTCAATACTGTTAACCACCAGATCCTTTTATCCACTTTCTCTGACTTGGGCATCACAGGTACGTTATTTTGGTGGATACAGTTTAACCTCACAGGCAGATCTTTCAGGGTTTCATGGAGAGGTGGGGTGTTCCTCAAAATTCAGTGCTCACTCCTCTTCTTTTTTCCTTTTACACAATCTCACTGGGCATGATCATAAAGGCAAATGGCTTCACCTACCACTGCTATGCAGATGATGCACAGATCTATCTTTCATTTCAACCTGATGATCTCACTGTCTCAACCTGTATTTCAGACATCTCTGCTTGGATGAAGGACCATCTGCAACTCAACTTTGCAAAGACTGAGCTCTTTGTAATCCATACATACCCATCAGTTGACCACAACATCATTGTGCAGCAAGGAACCTGGGGATAGTGTTTAATGCCTATTTCAAGACTATTTCAAGAATGGACTACTGTAATGAATGGCTGTCATCCTCCACCTGGGGGGAGTGAATGAACAGCACTCTCTTCCACCCTCAATACCCATGGCTGAAGTGCCCTTGAGCAAGGCACTAAACCCCCAGTTGCTCCCCGGGCACTGGATATATAGCTGCCCACTGCTCCGGGTGTGTGTTCACGGTGTGTTCACTTCTCACTGCTGTGTGTGTGCACTTGGATGGGTTAAATGCAGAGCACCAATTCTGAGTATGGGCTACCATACTTGGCAAATGTCACAACTTTCACTTTCACTTCACTTTCACCTGAACTGATAACCTCACATCAGTGTGGAAAGGCCTGAAAGCCATCACCAGCTACAAGACCCCAGCACTGAGCATATCAACAACTGGCTGAAGACCTGAACGAGTTTTACTGCAGGTTTGAAAAGCAAAAGCCTGGTCTAACACCCCACACCTGCTCTGACTGTCTCACAGCACAGCCATCAGCACCCTACCCCTCCCTCCCCCCTATTGTTTCTCAGCCTGTACTCAAGATCTGTGAAGACGATGTATGCAAAGTCTTCAGGAAGCAGAAGTAAAGGAAAGCCAAAGGCCCAGACAGTGTCTCTCCAGCCTACATCAAAACCTGTGCTGTCTAGCTATCATCCATCTTCACATTGATCTTCAACAGATCCCTGGAGCTGTGTTAAGTCCCCTCCTGCTTCAAATGCTCCACCATCATCCCTGTACCCAAGAAACCAAAAATCACAGGACTTAATGACTACAGACCTGTTGCTTTAAAGGTGCCATGTGTCATGTCTGGCAAAAGTCTCTATGCTCCGCCCCTACCTTCCAGCAACCCTAGAGCCATAGCCGAAGCCTAAGAGGACGTTTTGCCTCCAGAGGAACGTTGGATGATGTCAAGTGATTTTGAAACATGACATCTTCAAGCTACTCCCCTTCACCTTTACCAGTGAATATGTTCATATTTGTTTTGTTCATATTACATTTTGAGTTGTATATACACATTATTTGAATTAAATTAATTTGACAGACAGCATTCTGTCAACATCATTGGTCAACATCAGACAGCTGATGTTGACAAAGCTAGCACCAACCAACGTAACCAGAGCTGCCAACTCTCAAGCATTCACCGTGAGACACACGCAATTGACTCCTTTCACACGCTTTCACGCCACACATCACGCACAGAAAAACCACGAAAACAAAGAGGACACGGAGACCAACAGACTAGACAGAGCAGGTTAGTTATGATATAAAAAAATATCAGATTCTGTCAATTTTATGATGCAATTCAAACAATACCGTTTTGGCACTTGTAAATGTTACACGGCAGATCCCTAGCGCACGTGAACCTATCATCTCTACTATAGTAAAAAAAACACGAACACTGTTGAAAGATACAGTAGGCTACAAATGACCAAAATGTATTCCTCATACATAATATCGATCAATCAGTGTTTTTTTTTTATCAACGTTAAGAGGTCAATAGGGCTGATAGGACTCTCTGTATGTTTACAGCATTAGGTGATTTTTTTATTATTTTTTTTTAGAAAACATAACACCTACCTTTAGTACCAAATATTTATCCACATGAGTCAATACTATCATAACCATCGCTAACATTAGCACGTTTATCGAACAGCCTTCGATACATTTCTATGTTATAACTTCCCGAAAAAAATACGCAAACATATAAAACAAACTTCTAGCGAAATACTAACAGCATCTTACTTACCAATCCAAAAGAAATGTTGCAAGTTCGGAGTCGAACCTCATTTCTTTCAAGTCCATCAGTTGTCTCCAGCGATGGAAAGCAGTGCTGATGTTTACTCTGTTTCGGCTCCTTTTCTTATCGGATTTGATTTGTGATTCCGAGCGCGGTTGTTTCCCTGTAGCGGGTGGTGGTGGTAGGTGTCTCTTGCCAAGGGCTTCAGCCATCCTTCCGCTCTCTTCCCTGAACTGAAATGAAGTAGTGGGCTGTACTTTCCACACGATTGACATCAGGTTCAAGTACGCCCACAAGCCGTGCGAGTTATTCGTGTATTGCAGGTTGGCTGGTGGTTATGTTGCCCGCATACCGCCTCCCATGGCCGAAACTGGTATTACGACACCTGTCGGGCCGTGGCTAGTAATGCTAATGCTAATTAAGGTTGATATCTCTGCAGCACTATAACTTGACATTTTTTTAATGACATCATCGCCCTTATTTCTTCTCATTCTTTTGATGCGTGTAGGTCATTTTTTGGATATTTTTACCTCAATTTTTACACATGGCACCTTTAACATCTGTGGTCATGAAGTCATTTGAGAGACTGGTGTTGGCCTACTTGAAGGACATTACTGGACCCTTGCTGGACCCCCTGCAGTTTGCTTACTGAGCAAACAGGTTTGTGGATGATGCAGTCAATATGGGATTGCACTACATTCTCCAACATCTGGTCAAACCAGGGACTTATCCAAGGATCTCGTTTGTGGACTTCAGCTCCGCTTTCAACACCATCATCCCAGACACCCTTCAGAATAAACTAACTCAGCTGTCCGTGCCCACCTCCATCTGTCAGTGGATCACCAGCTTCCTGACAGACAGGCAGCAGCTAGTGAGGCTGGGAAAACTCACATCCAACACCCGCACCATCAGCACCAGAGCTCCTCAGGGCTCATTCTTTCCCCACTGCTCTTCTTCCTCTTAACAAATGACTGCACCTCTAAAGACCCCTCTGTTAAGCTCCTGAAGTTTGCAGATGACACCACAGTCATCGGCCTCATCCAGGATGGAGACGAGTCTGCTTACAAACAAGAGCTTGAGCAGCTGGCTGTCTGGTGCAGTCACAACAACCTGGAGCTTAACATGCTCAAAACTGTGGAGATGATTGTGGACTTCAGGAGAAACCCCCTGCTTTCCCCACACTGACCATCATGGACAGCACTGTGGCTACAGTAGGACATTCACATTGACTCCATTGTGAAACTTCCTTCATCAGCTGAAAAAGTTACACAGATGACACAGTTTTTCTCGACTATTATTGAGTCGGATCTGTGCTCTTCTATAACTGTCTGGTTTGTGTCAGCCAGCAAATCAGATATAAGAAGACTGCAACGGACTGTTAGGACAGCAGAAAGGGTCATTGGTGTGCACCTGCCCAATCTCCAGGACTTGTACAACTCCAGAGTGAAGAAACAGGCAGGTAACATCATCAAAGACCCCTCTCACCCCGGACACAACCTGTTTGCACTTCTCCCCTCAGACAGATGCTACAGATCTCTGCGCACTAGAAAATCTAGGCATAAAAACATATGAACTACTAACATATGAATCATTACCTGTGTTCTGTCATTCATTTCCGTATTCTACATCTTTAATTAGTGCCTTTCTCAAGTATTATGTAAATACATATGCACATCTCTTTATTTATACAGTTCTATATAGAGTAAAAATGCACAAATCTGTACATAAATCAATCTACTGTTCCAGATTCATACACATTATCTATTGTTAAGTCTTACTATTTAATTAATACTATTATTTTTTCTGTTCTCATGTCAGTTGAGTGTGTATGTACAAGTGGTGTGAAAAAGTGTTGGCCCCCTTCCTGATTTTTTTTTTTTTTTTTTTTTTTTTGCATGTTTGTCACACTTTGCAGTTTTTAAATGAAGGTTTTTATTATTAAGGGATAACAAAATCCAAAACTACATGGCCCTGTGTGAAAAAGTGTTTGCCCCCTAAACCTAATAACTGGTTGGGCCACCCTTAGCAGCAAAAACTGCAATCAAGCGTTTGCGATAACTTGCAATGAGTCTGTTACAGCGCTGTGGAGGAATTTTGGTCCACTCAGCCACATTGGAGGGTTTTCGAGCATGAACCGCCTTTTTAAGTCATGCAACAGCATCTCAATAGGATTCAGGTCAGGACTTTGACTAGCCCATTCCAAAGTCTTAATTTTGTTTTTCTTCAGCCATTCAGAGGTGGACTTGCTGGTGTGTTTTGGATCATTGTCCTGCTGCAGAACCCAAGTTCGCTTCAGCTTGAGGTCACAAACAGTTGGCCAGACATTCTCCTTCAGGATTTTTGGTAAACAGCAGAATTCATGGTTCCATTTATCACAGCAAGTCTTCCAGGTCCTGAAGCAGCAAATCAGGTCCTGGCCCCAGACCATCACACTACCACCACCATATTTAACTGTAGGTATGATGTTCTTTTTCTGAAATGTTACTTTTACACACACCTTCCAAAAAGTTCAGCTTTTGTCTCGTCAGTTCACAGAGTATTTTCCCAAAAGTCTTGGGGATCATCAAGATGTTTTCTGGCAAAACTGAGACAAGCCTTTATGTTCTTTTTGCTCAGCAGTAGTTTTTGTCTTGGAACTCTGCCATGCAGACCATTTTTGCCCAGTCTCTTTCTTATAGTGGAGTCATGAACACTGACATTAACTGAGGCAAGTGAGGCCTGCAGTTCTTTGGATGTTGTTGTGGGGTCTTTTGTGACCTCTTGGATTAGTCGTCGCTGTGCTCTTGGGGTAATTTTATTAGGCCGGCCACTCCTGGGAAGGTTCTCCACTGTTCCATGTTTTTGCCATTTGTGAATAATGGCTCTCACTGTGGTTCGCCGGAGTCTCAAAGCTTTAGAAATGGCTTTATAACCTTTTCCAGACTGATAGATTTCAGTTACTTTCTTTCTCATTTGTTTCTGAATTTCTTTGGATTTCGGCATGATGTCTAGCTTTTGAGGATCTATTGGTCTAATTTACTTTGTCAGGCTTTTGTTTTCCCTTAATAATAAAAACCTTCATTTAAAAAAAATTGCATGTTATGTTTACTTGTGTTATCTTTGACTAATATTTAAATTAGTTTGATGATCTGAAACATTAAAGTGTGACAAATATGCAAAAAAATAAGAAATCAGGAAGGGGGCCAACACTTTTTCACACCACTGTATATATGTATGTATGTACCAGGAGCACCTTAAAAAAACAACAACAAATTACTCGTCTGTTTGCGCACACCTGGCGAATAAAGCTAATTCTGATTCTGATTCTGATAGAAGCATCACATCCTTCAAACAGCAGCTGAAGACACACCTCTTTTGCAAGCACTTAAGGGCTCCACACTCTAAAAATAATGCATTTACACACACAAAAATTATTCTCTGCATTTCTCCTTTTATCTAGCCTGGTCTGTAATCTTGTTGTCTAATAAACATTCAGCATTGTGTTAGTTCAGGCAGGCCACGTCAGTCAAGCTTGCATCAGCCGACAGTCAGCTGTTCCCGACGTGTACCAATCCAGTCTCGACACCTATCATAAGCGGTCTATTTAAATTCCCATTCTTCAGCATCTCTTCCGTTGCATCGCTGCTTGCAACTAACTGATCGCTGCTGAACTTATGGCTGCATGTTAATTTAACATCAGCAATGAGAAAACTGCTACTCTTAGCTCAATGGATTTATATATCATTACTCACCATGTCCAATCAGGACTCAGACGATGAAAAGGTTCAGTTTTTCCTAGAAAACGCAGGCAAAAATTTTGATCCGGACAATGCTCCAACCGTACACAGGAGTTCAAGGCTGGCCAATAAATCACCTCCTCCGCTTATAGCAGACTGGCCTGCTGAGAAAATTATCATGATGCTGTACAGTCATAACATCCAGCCACCTCTAGGAATCAACCACGAAGAACTCTTTCAATTCTTCCTGGAAACCAACTCAGAAACGCCCGCGACCCCTTCAACTTCAACTCCCTCAGGTCCCAGGAAAGCCACTGCCAAACGTAGGCACTGCTCCCATTCCACTAACCCACCGGTTCCGAAGAAAAGGACAGAGAGATCCGGCAACATCGCACCGCTCGAGTCTACAGAGGATCCTGTGCTGTCAGCCCTTCAGAGCATTCAAACCTCCCTTACCAGCTTAGACGCTAGGATCCAAGCTCTGGAAAATCAGCCCTCCTCTTCTTCGTCGATGCCTACACCCACGGCTCCCGCTGCTGCTGCTATCTTCACATCTACCACGGGACCAGCTGATCTTCTACCGTGCAGGTCTCTTGCCACGGCACTCCCAGCGCCCACCACCGGAGCCCCCTTTTTTCCACCAGCTGCTGCTATCTCTTCCCATCTGTGCACCCAGATCCTCGCGGGTAATGATGTTAATTTGGTTAAAATCCTGCTATGCTCAGAGAGCCAAGATAAACTCATACTAGTCTGCGGAGAAATTTCTGTTCTGTTGAAAGATAATGATCAACGGCTGTCAAATTGTTTAACCATGTCTGAGTTCAATGTGACTTTTGGAGTCGTTAGAGACATAATCTGCGAAGTGTATCCATTGCGTAGGGCTGAATTAGACTCCTATTTAGCCATTATTTCAGATCTTGATATGACTTACGGTGGGACTCTATTTTACGAGTACCATAAATCTTTCTCAGCTAAGGCAGCTATGTACAGCCAACGGTTCAACCAAAGACTTGACTGGTCCGTGATAGACTTGGGTTTAATAAGTAGACATTTTACTGGTCACCGTGCTTTGTCTTGCTCCTTCTGTGGTTCTTTAGTGCATACTCCTTCTCTTTGCCTGAGAACTGCTAAACCTCCGGCAGGCTGCCTAACTAAAGATGAAGTTGCAGAAAAGGTTACCACAGCAATTCATACTCCTATGTATATAACTTTAACAAAAATGTTTACAGGTTTCCTAATTGTAAATTTGTCCACGCTTGCAGTTATTGCAGAGACGGTCATCCCAAGTCAGTGTGTCCTCGGAGAATGCACAAAAAAGAGAAAATAAAGCCTTCTACACCTGTCAATGTTCCTGAACTTGACAGAGCTTTGAAAAAGCACCCAAATCGTTGTTTTGTGCATGATTTGATAACTGGACTTATTCAAGGATTCTTGGCTGGTTTAACACTCCTCCCAAAAACATCTTTCATTTGCAATAATCTCCAGTCAGCTCTTAAAGAGCCCAAAGTAGTAGATAGTCTATTGGCAAAAGAGGTAGAAAAAGGATATTTGATTGCGCCCTTCGATAGTCCCCCTTTTTCAATATTTAGTATTAACCCTTTAGGCGTAGCTACAAGGATATATTCTAGTAAGAAAGTTTAATAATAGATCTGTCAGCCCCCCATGACAATGTTCTTGTACCTAGCATTAACAATTTGATTCCTCTTCCTAATTTTTCTTTGTTTTATGCTTCAGTGGATAATGCCATTCAGTTTCTTAAAATAGCTTGTAAGGGCGCTTGGCTGGGCAAAGCCGACATCATCAATGCTTTTAAAATCATGCTGCTTCACCCGTCTCAGTGGCACCTCTTTGGAGTCCAATGGCGTAAAAAAATATTTTTCTCTGTTAGACTTACGTTCAGCTATCGCAGCAACCCACGTATTTTCGATTCCTTATCAGAAGCATGTTGGATTCTTTTAAACTACTGCAAGCTGCCTTTTGTGCTTCATTTGTTAGACGACTTTCTGGTCGTGGACTATCCAAACTCTAAACCCGACCGGTGTATAAATATTCTAAAAGAAACTTTTAATAAACGAGGCATATCTCTTTCAGAAAAAAAAAAAAACTGCGGGTCCATTAAATACAATCAAATCCCTCGGTATTACTCTAGACAGCAATCTCATGCACACTTCATGATAAACTTGATTGTATCAGGGAAGCTGTGATAGATGTTTTAAAACGCGATTCCATCACTAAGAAAGAACTTCTCTCCCTATTAGGGCATTTAAATTTCGTGATGCAGATTATTCCACAAGGTCACTCTTTCATTTCTAGACTAATTGATGTGTCAAAAACAGTCTAGAAATTGCACAATTCTGTTAAATTAGATTCAGGCTGCAAATCCGAGCTGCATTTTTGGTCTCTTCTATGTGAAGGGTGGAACGGAATTTCTTTTTTTTAATAACGATTTAGTAGAGACTTCTGTCGACCTCAAATTCTTTACTGACGCCGCTCCTTCTATCGGATTTGGAGGGATTTTCAATAATCACTGGTTTGCTAGCGCTTGGCCAAAGGAATTGTCCACACGTCCTACAAATACACTATCAACAGTGCTGTTAGAATTATGTCCTGTCATCGTAGCCTGCATTCTTTGGGGTAATCAGTGGTCCAGAAAACAAATTCTTGTTTACTGCGATAATGCAGCAATGGTCCACATTATTAATAAAGGGCACTCCTCAGTTCCATTTATTAATACATTTTTGAGGTGTCTAATGTGGAAATGCATTACCGGCAATTTTACACTTCATGCTGCCCACATACCCGGCCTCGATAACCAAATAGCTGACTGTCTGTTTCGTTTAAAATTTCAGGAGTTCAAAACCATGTGCCCAGATGCCACTCTTTCGAGCCTGCCTTGCCCAGCATTCGCCCTGACCGTTCTCGACTAAACATCACTCTGCAGTTTTATATCTCCACAGCTTCCATGTTCATGAGATCAAGTCTAGCCAAATCTACATTAAATGTGTATAACTCTGCTTGGATTAGATTTTCTACCTTTTGCTCCACCTTTTCAGTTTCTGTCTTACCTGTTAACATTGCTATTGTATGTTCATATATAATGCATTGTTATTTAGGACAAAAAAATGCAGCCCTCCTCCATTAAAAGTCAGGTTTTAGGTGTTCAGTTTCATCTAAGATGCTTGGATCCCTCAGTCTGCAGTCTGTTGGGGCATCCATCTATTCTTATGCTCCTCGATGGCATCAAAAAAACAAGAGCCAAAAGGCAAAGAAAAACGCCTTCCTCTTACATTCTATCTCTTTAAAAAACTGGTTGTTAAACTGAGACAAGGGTGCTTTAGTCCTTACGTGGATTCTCTTCTAGAGGCTGTTTTTCTGTGTGCTTTTCATGGTTTTCTCAGGGTTGGTGAATTCACTACACGCAACAATGATTTTGATCCCTCTTACGATCTCACGGTGTCTGACATCACTTTTGACGATTTGTTTTTCCATCTTCCTTAAACATTCCAAGTCTGACATAAAATCTAAAGGTATTTCAGTTGTCATTGCTCGTACTAACACAGTTTTTTGCCCTTTTCATTCCATGTCCCTGTATCTGAGCATTCGCCCTCATGCTCTTCATGATGAACCTTTATTCGTCACTGTGGAGAAAAAAGCCATGTCTAGATCCTGGTTTGCCGCTCATCTCCGTCTGGTCTGTCAATCATGTGGCCTCTCACCAGAGCAGTACACGACTCCTTTCGCATCGGAGCAGCTACATCAGTGGCCTCTGTCACAATGATTCCCACACTTAAAGCGATGGGAACATGGTCTTCTTCCGCATACGACCATTATGTTCGTCCTGGACTTAAAGACATTTTAGATGCTCAAAAATCTATGGCATCTGTCTAATCTAGTAAGGCTTCTCCTCGCTATGAAATGTTGTTGTTGTTGTTGTTATTTTGTTATGTTTTTCTCCTCTCTTCTAATTTGTCATTGTGTATTGGCGTGTCATACCTTTTTCTGAATACTATTGCGACAGTCATTCAAAGTATTCCCCTTTACAATCACACATTTGCTTTAAGCATTTTAAGCAACATGCTTGTTGCATAGCCTCGATTGCTAACTTGGGGTGACGCTTCCCCCTTAATGTGATTTTACAGCATGTTAGACACTTACTGTAAATTTGGATAATATACAAACTACCGTCATATTAGACTGCTGCTGCTAGGGGTGTATGCTTCCTCCTGTACATTTAAATATTTGCATAAGCAGCTTAAGCAACATGCTTGTTTCATGCTCCCTTACGGAGTTGGGGTAATGCTTCCCCCATAGATATAGTATTAAGCCAACATTTCCCATCACTGACCATTCAAATTGCATCAGTTGTGTTGGGGGGGTTTGGCATATGGTTGTTTTGGGGGTTTGTCTTGCTGCTCTCCCCGCTCTGTCCAAGCATGGCTGCATGGACAGGCGATGGACAGGCGTGCAGAGTGTTGCCCAGAATATAACCATACTGCCAATACTAACTGTATGCAATATAATTGTAATAAATATACTTGTCCTAATTGAAATTCAGCATTGCGTTAGTTCAGGCAGGCCACGTCAGTCAAGCTCGCATCAGCCAACAGTCAGCTGTTCCCGATGTGTACCAATCCAGTCTCGACACCTATCATAAGCGGTCTATTTAAATTCCCATTCTTCAGCGTCTCTTCCGTTGCATCGCTGCTTGCAACTAGGCATGGGCCGGTATGAGATTTTGACGGTATGATAAACTTAAGCAAAAATATCACGGTTTCACGGTATCACGGTATTGTTGTTACAGCTTTGAAATGTGTTATTTTTAAATGACTGGGTGAAAAAAAATATTAAAAATTCCCGCTGTACACAATATATTTTATTTTTGAGCAACATACAGAATATAAGAAACAGTAGAATTAATTTTTTTTTTTAATTTGTTTGCTAGAAACCTAAATCTGTAATTAGTTATTTTACAGATTTATTTATTAATTTTTTCAGTTATTTAATTTTAATTATATAATTCATATACATATAATTTATATAATTTCATATCATTTAGTTATATAATAATAATCATACACATAATTTGATTTAATAATAAACTATTTTGAAGCAAAAACAGAATGTTCTGACAAGCTTTGTGAAATTATACCACAAACTTTTCAGAAGACAGTCAGCTCCCCTCAGAAACACATTCATATAAACCCCCAAATCAATATTGAGGATTTTCTTCCAATAGTTTGTGCATCATGAACAGTGAGTGATCTGCCTGCTACAGTATTTTTCTCTGTGCGTCCGTCTTCAGCATCTCTGGCCTGTGCTAACAGACTTCATATTTTCACATAAATGACATTTTGGAAAATAATTGCATTGCAACGCAGTTTGTGCAAGTGCAGAACAGAGAGTAGCAACAAGGCAAAAAAAGGCCAGTTGCCGATTGCGTAAAGGCCATATTTCGGCCGTCCGCGCACTGTTGACATTACGTTATTTCCGTCATCAAGAGGGCTCACGGACAGCCGCACACCCCGTGGTACTGCGCATGTGAGCTTATCCGTCCGTGCTCATCTGCAGTTGAGTATACTTTTGAAAGCTGTGCAGACGCGGCTGTGTGTGAGACGGAAAGGAATGCTGAATGTGAAGTGTACCCTGGCCTTAAGTTCGGCCATCATACACACACATGACTGACCGCTCACTCGCACCGACAGGAGGAGGAGGGGTCAGTGTTACTCTCTACATCGCACTCAACCCGAGGGATTCCTACTCTTTCAGTCATTGAGGAGAAATGGAAAACAGTGCATACCGCAGGAACGGTATAACGGAAAATATTAGTGGTTTTGTAACTGTTACATTTTCAAATCGCGGTATACCTTGAAACCGGTAATCGGCCCATGCCTACTTGCAACTAACTCCCTCCTCCAACCCCAACTCCACCAACTAAACCTGTAATCCGATCTGACTTTGTTCTTCCTTTACAGTCACTTCATTGGAAGTATTCTCTATCACATTTTGTGTACAACACATGTAATTGTGAATTGTAATTATGTATGCATATAATGGTTCTGTTCTGTACCCCAGGGGGGTTTGTCTTGCTGCTCTCCCCGCTCTGTCCAAGCATGGCTGCATGGACAGGCGTGCGGAGTGTTGCCAAGAACATAACCATACCGCCAACACTAACTGTATGCAATATAATTGTAATAAATATACTTGACAAAAGTGGTCCTGATTGAACTAGCATTGTGTATTACGATTGTTGTTGACTCTTTGACAAATTGCTTTGTTCCTCTTTTGTACGTTGCTTTGCATAAAAGCGTCTGCCAAACAGATACATGTAAAATGGAAATGGAAATACTACATTTATTATCTTGTGACTTCTTTTTGTTTTATCATGATCTTGCTCATAACTGTGACAAAACAAATGGCAGCACAATAAATATGGAGAGGCCTGTGGGCTATAGCAGATTATTTTCATTGGATTTTGGTCCATCCTGACACTGTTATTAACGCTGTAAAGTCTCAGGATTGTTTATGACTGCTTCTCTTGGGAAAGCGCCACTATATGTGGCACCATGTCAAAAAACAAGAAGGTATAATTTTCCTAGATTGATGTCTGTATGCTCAAGAGAACATAAAAGAAAACATTCTTATAAACTTTGATTGCCTAACAGATTGTCCCAGTATGATGAACAATAAGGACAGATTGTGCAAAGGGAAGATGAGGACATCTATAAAGTATATTTATTCTCTCGCCCTCTTTCACTCTCTGTCTTTCAAAGACTATTGGAATTGATTATTACTAAAGCAAGGCTAAGAATTACTGAAGGTAATATTAAGCACACCAAGGGACTGTGATACTGAGGAGTCCCTAAGGATGAATTGCACCCACAGAGAGTATTATTTAAATGCCAAGTTCTGTCATGAAACTCTAGATGACACAGGTTGATGGGTCGTTAATGCTGAAAGCCTCCACCTTCCCCAGCTCCACCTGTACAGATCTGCTTCGGGTTATTCTATATGCTACTTGTGCAGAAGCAGTATGTCTTAAATACTCACAGCACCGTATCGGCTAATGTATTGGCAAGTTTCTGTACTTACTTCTCAGCAGAAGCAACATCAGCAATAACCAACAGCAGCAGCGTAGCAGATCTATTCCACCAAAGATCAAATATATTAACATTGTCATATACATTACCATGCTAAAATCTAAAAACCTAAACTTTTTCCTTTTTGTTTTTGAAAGGTTTTGGATGCAGATGGCAACTTTGTGAATACAATCAGCCTTCACATGGATGCTGTATTATGGCTATAGACTTATCACAAAAAAAAATGTGTTTTTGTTTTTCAGGTCCTTAAAATGCTTTTGTCATGTAAATACCAAAACACATAAAAATATTTCTGTTGTGTAGACAGCCCCCCAATGCGTCTCAATCTAAAAGGTAAGTTTTTCGAGTATGCATTGCAGCAGTTCTAGAGTCAGTAGATAATCTGGGCTTTTTGGAGACAAATTTTGAATAAATATATTTTAAAATCATTTTTTTAAATGTTACATCAGCAAGGTTTGTTCATTTATGTATGTATGAATGACTATTACTGGAAATGAAATTGAAAATGGTCCCAGTTTCTTAGCCTTATACATGCTCAGTGATTACATAAAAGAATATTTGTATAAGAATATAACATTGTGTCTTAAGAGTTTTGCAAGAACCGTAGGTGGTCAGGCAGATGTACTATAGAGTGCATGTGTGTTTTCTTTTTTTCTGTGATATTCAGTGGATGGAATGCAACTCTTAGCAAAAGTCAACAAATCCTCTAGTTTCTTAATAATGTTTGATTTATATGTCAGATTGCAGCTCTGATTTATTTAAATTGTGGGGGGAAATGACCTGACATCTTTAAATGATTTGCAGTTAAGTAATGCTCTGGGTTCAGGATCTGAACCCCTGCCTTATGGTGTCTGATGTTTTTGTATGATGTAACAACTGACAGTAAATAAATGAGCACACTGATGCTCTTTCTTGTTCTCTCACATATATTCAGCACCTTTTCTGAGTAAGCCTCTTCCAGTGTAATGAGAGCTGTGTCCATGTTGCTAGTGACGGCTTGCAGAGATGTCATTCTGTCCCCCAAACTGTCCAACTGTTTGTCTTTTAACTGCTCCTGCAGGTTCGTATTTTATTTGTTGATTTTTTTAAGCATTTGATACTATTGATCATAACTTTATGTTGAATACCATACATTTTATTTTGGTTTTGGAAAATATATTTTAAAAAAAAGCTATTCAAACACTATACAGTGACTGTAAAAGCTCAATTAAGCCATCATATGGAACAACATCAAGGTTTAAAAACTTGCGCCATCTCACTTTTTCTTTATTATTTTTTTTTTTTTTGCTTGTAACACAAACTATGGCCATACATATTAAAAGAGATACATTTTGTGGTATTAGAATTTTAGAGAAAGAGTTTAAATGCTCTCAGTTCGTGGACGACACAGACATTTTGATTTATTTTATTTATTTATTTATTTATTTTATTGCCTTAATATTTTCTCATCTGTACCTGGTTTGTATTTAAATATTAAAAAATTGTGTTATTCCCTTTGAAAATATGTAATTATAATAACATACTTGGTATTACAGTAAAGGAGATAGTAGATGGTATTATTTAAATTTACATTTAGTCGTTTAGCAAATGCTTTTATCCAAAGCAACTTATAAATGAGGACAATGGAAGCAATCAAAATCAACAAAAGAGCAATGATATACAAGTGCTATAACAAGTCTCAGTCAGCCAAACGCAGTACACATAGCAAAATTTTTTTTAATTATATAAATAAAAAGAAAACAGATAGAATAGAAAAAGAATAGAGCAAGCTAGTGTTAGAGGCCTTTTTTGCTTTTGTTAATTGTATATCTAAAAAAGAAAACAGATAGAATACAAACATATTTTAAAAGAAAACAGGCAGTAAATGAATAGAGTGCAAGTCTAAAAGGGACAAGTTTTTTTTTTTTTAAAGAATAGAATTAGAATAGAGAGTGCTAGAGTTAGAGCGTAAAAAAAAAAAAAAATTAAAAAAATTGATGGAACAGATGTGTTTTTAGCCGATTCTTGAAGATGGTCAGATTGAGTTGGGCAGGTCATTCCACCAGGAGGGAACATTTAATTTAAAAGTCTGTTAAAGTGATTTTGTGCCTCTTTGGGATGGCACAATGAAGTAATGTTCACTTGCACAACGTAAGCTTCTAGAGGGCACATAATCTGAAGTAATGAATTTAGGTAAAGGGGTGCAGAGTTAGTGGTGGTTCTGAAGGCAAACATTAATGCCCTGAATTTTATGCGAGCAGCTATTGGTAGCCAGTGCAAATTGATAAACAGAGGTGTGATGGGCATTCTTTTTGGCTCATTAAAAATTAATCTTGCTGCCATGTTCTGGATGAATTGTTTGATAGAACTGGCTGGAAGACCTGCCAAGAGAGCATTGCAATAGTCCAGCCTGGACAGAACAAGAGCTTGAACAAGGAGTTGTGAAGCATGTTCCGGAAGAAAGAGCCTGATCTTCTAGTAATGGTTGATATGCCTAACTGGATAATTAAATTGCGATTAAAGGATGGGTTTGATGGAACCACAAGCAGTTCTGTCTTGGCAAGGTTGAGTTGAAGATGATGATCCTTCATCCAGCAAGAAATGTCTGTTAGACAAGTTAACATGCAAGCAGCTATCGTCGGATCATCAGGATGGAATGAGAGGTAGAGTTGAGTGTCATCAGCATAGCAGTGATATGAAAAGCCATGTTTCTGAATGACAGAACCTAGTGATGCCATGTAGACAGAGAAGAGAAGTGGTCCAGAAACTGAGCTCTGAGGCATCCCAGGATTTAGATGTTGCTTCTTGTACACCTCACCTCTCCAAGATACCTTGAAGGACCTATCTGAGAAGTAAGACTCAAACCACTGGAGTGCTGTTCCTGAGATGCCCTTTGCCAATAGGGTTGACAGGAGGATCTGCTGGTAGACCTTGTCAAAAGCAGCGGACAGATCAAGCAAGATAAGTATTGAAGATTTGGAATCTGCTCTTGCTAGTCTTAGGGCTTCAACAACTGAGAGCAAGGCAGTCTCAGTTGAATGTCCACTTCTGAAACCAGTTTGATTGCTGTCAATGAGATTGTTCTGTGTGAGAAAGGTAGAGACGTGGTTAAACACAGCTTATTCAAGTGTTTTTTGCAATGAAAGGAAGAAGGGAAGCTGGTCTGTAGTTCTCTAAAGGTGATGGGTTAAGGGTGGGTTTCCTAATTAGTGGGGTTATACGAGCCTGTTTTAATGCTAAGGAAAAAACACTAGTGAAAAGGGAAGTGTCAATGATCTGAGTGAGTGCAGGTACAATTGTAAAAAAACTGGCTTAAAGGAGATGAGATGGAATAGGATCAAGTGGACAAGTAGTAGGATGATTAGAAAGGATTAGTTTGGAGACTTCTGCCTTAGAGAGTGAAGAGAAGGATGTGAATGAGTGTATGTTTGCTGGTAAAATATGCTTGACAGATTGTGGTGTGGAAAATTGTGCACTGATGGATGCACTGGAAGACAAGGGGCAGACAGTGTCTTAAATGTAAGAGTGGAGCAGAAAGTATCAGTAGCACTGTTAGCATTAAGAGATGATAAATGTTTAGGGGGAGGAAGCGAAGATGAAACCATAGCAGATAGCCAGGAGGGTGAGAGTGAGCATAGTTTACGACGAAAGATGACATGTGGAGGGGTATGTGTTGTCTAAATAACCATGTTGAGGTTAAGAGTGAGGAGGAAATAATTCGAGGTATGCAGTGGAGTACTGGACATGATCAGTGGAGCAGTGTCGTGTGTAAATAAGGTCCAGTTGGTTGCCTGATTTGTGAGTAGCCATAGTTAACACTCTCTTGAGATCAAAAGAGGCAAGCAGAGTGTGGAAGTCTGCAGCCTGAGGTTTATCTAGGTGGATGTTGAAGTCTCCAAGCATAACTAGGGGAGTACCATCATTGAGAGCAGCACATCTAATTCATCCATGAAGTTACCTTGTGGTCCTGGGGGTCAATAAACAACTACAAAATGGATTTTAAAAGGGTGGGTAATAGTGACTGAATGTGATTAAAATGAGCTGTTAATACCCAGAGAAGGTAAAGGAATACATTTCCAATCATTAGTGATAAGCAGACCAGTATCTCTACCTCTTCCAGTCAGACGGGAAGTGTGGGAAAATTAGAAATTTTTGGAGAGTGCTGCAGGAGTAGCAGTGTCCTCTTTTATGATCCAGGTCTCTGTCAGGGCCATGAGTTTTAGTCTTGAATGACTATCAATAGATGTAACGAAATCTGCTTTGTTTACTGCAGACTGACAATTCCAAAAACCAATAGAAAAAGAAAGTAGTGTATTAGCAGACATAGGCAAAGTGCACAGGTTGTTAGGATTGCGCTGCCTATAGTGTGTGATGTGTGGTTTGCGAGTGGTAGTAATAGTAGGGATATGGAAACACATAGTAAGAGTTGGTCATGAAACAGAAGTGAAGCAAGGTGTAGAAAAGAGGATGAATCAAAAGCGATACTTGCCGGTGTCCCTGCATGGTGAAGTCGCACGGTAGAGTCGATGGTCTTTACACTCTTCGGTCATCACACGACGGCTGCCGCGGTATACTTACCTTTTTTATACCCGTTTGACAAAACAGAAATTGAATTCAGCTGAACATACTTTACTGTTTACATTACATTTAGTCATTTATCAGACGCTTTTATCCAAAGCGACTTACAAATGACGACAATGGAAGCAACCAAAATCAACTAAAGATGCAAAAAAAAAAAAAAAATCAACAACCATATGCAAGTGCTATAAAAAGTCTCAGTTCTGCCAGGACCACTATCGTCAAAGATGATTGACAGTTAGCATACATTTTGGATTGGCGGTATGGTTCTGTTCTGGGCAAGAACTCCCTGCGCATCCATGCAGCCTAGCATGGATGAGAGCAGGGAGAGCAGTTATAACCCCCCAGAGTAAACAGAAAAGAACCAACATAAATGTATTGCAAATATCGTTAAGTTCAATAAAGTTATGTACACATTTTAGAATGAGTCTGATTCAAAGGAGAATCACAAGTCTGAATCCTGACTGACAGAGGAGGAGTTGGGGATGGAGGAGGGTAATTAGCTATTGAGCAATGTGGAAACTGCTGATAATAATGAGGGACCTTATATATTGCTATATATTGCTTAAGCAGCATTCTCAATAACACCAGCTAGACTTAAGAAAAACATGTTCCAATTCAACTACAGCTTTCAGAACAAGCATGTTCTGAATAATGGCCGGATTGCTCTGGAACAAGCATGTTCCCAACAATACATCTGTAACTTAAGAACAAGCATGTTCCCAATAACGACCAGGTAGTGTTAGAACAAGCATGTTCCCAATTCAACTACAGCTTTCAGAACAAGCATGTTCTGAATAATGGCCGGATTGCTCTGGGACAAGCGTGTTCCTAACAATACAGCTATAACTTAAGAACAAGCATGTTCCCAATAACGACCAGATAGATCTGGGACAAGCATGTTCCTAACAATACAGCTATAACTTAACAAGCATATTTCCAATACGACTAGACAGTTTAAGAACAAGCATGTTCCCAATATGACTACAGCTTTTAGAACAAGCATGTTCCAATAACAACCAGATAGATCTGGGACAAGCGTGTTCCCAACAATACAACTATAACTTAAGAACAAGCATGTTCCCAATAACAACTAATCTTAAGAGCAAGCATGTTTCCAATACGACTTGACAGAACAAGCGTGTCTGATACAGGAACAGAATCAACGCTGAACTGATGGCAGCATCTAAAACTGGAAAATGCTGCCTTCGGAGGACACATTTCAGTGTAGGAAGTCACTGAGACGCGTCAAATCCAAAATTAGCTTCAATTCCTGCCTCCTGAGATACCTCATCTGGTCAATATTTAAAGGCAGAATAGATGTATCCCTTGCTGCCTTGATACCCACAATCCTGTGAGTTCTATCCTGAGATGGTTGATTAAATAAATCATTGAATTTTTGCTTAATTATCACCAAGCTCATTCTAATTTGTTGTAGATCATTGAACCATAAAGCTGCCTCAGAAGCATGTCTGATATCAGTTTCATGAGTTACCTTCATGAACAAACGCTGCCTGCTAAGTCATTAGCTTATAGGCAGTGAGGCAGCATTTCAGCAGCCAAGGTTTTCTCGGCTGCAGACGACTTCAACTGAACAATGACCGTTAACCATTTTCTCTTGGAGCTGGGCCACTGCAGAAATGGTTCCGTTTGCATTATGGTCGTTATTTCCTGCTGCTTAAATCCATGCTGTAGTACTATAAAAATTAGTCTCGCGTAGACTTCAGACTGATGGCTGGAGGTCTGGAATTCATGACAGCTTTCTTTGGCAAAGGCCCGCACATGAGGCCGTTTCACCGACATGTCAAACAACCAATCACAGTTCGTTTCATTCAGCGGCATGTTTCGGGGCTTGGAAATGTCTCCTCAATAACAAACTGGTGTGTAAAACTCTCTGACATATTTGAAAGATTATGTGCCGCAAACTTGAAATATTTTACATACTTTTGAGAATCCAGCGTTTAGTTGATCCTGATAAGCGCTCGTCATCACAGTTGAAAATACAATGGCTTTCTTCTTTCGTGAGGGTTTTGCGTCATGGCATCTTTGTTTCCAGCAAAACGTTAAAGAACTTGACACACGCGTCTCCCGGGAAATCCTGTATAATTCAACCAATACAATGACGACTCAAAACTCCTGAAGTGTTTCCACTTTTGAGTGTGCTTTCTGTGAACGTATTTAAACACTGAGAGAGCACCATTACCAGGAGTAGAAAGTATCTGAATTGACGTCTAAAAATTCCGCCCCGACTGCAAGCGGCTACTCTCTCCAGCTGGAGGCAGGTTAGTGTGTGGGTTAGTGTGCAGGAAATGTGTTAAGCGTCATGCTCTTGCTCTCGCTTGAGTCACTGATTGCGCGCACGCGCATAAAAAACCACCTCTAACAGTGTAAATAACTCAGAATGCATGAAATGACATTAGACCCCCCGTTAAGCACAGCATATTACAGTGACAAGCGTGTTGCCAGTGACAACAGATAAGTGCTGCACAGTCGCATAAACTAGCACAAGCATTCAACTGAAAACAACTTAAAGGGTTAGTTCAGCCAAAAATTAAAATTATGTCATTAATGACTCACCCTCATGTCGTTCCAAACCCGTAAGACCCCGTTCATCTTCGGAACACAGTTTAAGATATTTTAGATTTAGTCCGAGAGCTTTCTGTCCCTCCATTGAAAATGTATGTACGGTATACTGTCCACGTCCAGAAAGGTAATAAAAACATCATCAAAGTAGTCCATGTGACATCAGAGGGTCCGTTATAATTTATTAAAGCATCGAAAATACATTTTGCTCCAAAAATAACCAAAATGACGACTTTATTCATCATTTATCTTCTCTTCCGGGTCTGTTGTGAACGCGACTGCTGTGACTGTTGACGTACGACGCTGCTGACGTGTTCTCTGGTGCGCCCAATAACAAAGATAACACGTCAGCAGCGTCATACGTCAGCGGCGTCACTGCAGCGTCGTGAACGCGCTCACAACAGACCTGGAAGAAAAGAAAATGACCCCCAACACTACACATTTTTCATGTCTCTTTAATCAAACACACCTGATTCAGGTCACCTGCTCAGTAGAGATTCACAGACTTGAAATGGGTGTGTCAGACAAAGGAGACATGCAAAATGTGCAGTGCTGGGGGTCCTCCAGGAATGTGGTTGAGAACCACTGATGTAGAAAAACTGAGCAAGGGCGCTCCCCTTACGGCACATTACGGTTGACTGGAAATGACTGAGCTGGCTTATCTAAAACCAGGAAGTAACTGTGCATATGATCAGTTGAAGATGTTGGTCTTAAAGGCACAATATGTTACATATTATATGTAACAGTGTTATATATTTTGCTGACTTGTGTACTTACATTATCCCAAATGTTTCAAAGAATGTTTAAAGCAATTTTAACTAGCGACACGGACCGTGTCCATGGTGTCATTGTGTCATCTGCCAATGACGTCATAACCCCTCGATTTCCGGTTTTGTTTTGTAGAAAACATGGAGACACCAAAGACGCTTTAATATGTTGTGTGTTTTAATAGACCAGTGACAACCGCACAGAGTAGCATTATAACATAACTTTCAAATGTATCTAGTATGATAAAATAGCACTGCTTTCTTCCCCCACATACACACGACCGGAATGAGCGGAATCGTTTGACTTTGACATAAAAAAAGCGCCGCTGGACTTTAGTTCTGCTAACTGTGCATTTAAGAACACATGGATTAAGAACTACCTGAAATTTAAATTTGTAATATCATCCCTCAGGTAATTTTTAATAAGTTAGGGGGTTTAGAATGAATTTTTTTTAAAATGTATTTATTTATTTATTTTTATTTATTTTTATTTTTATTTTATTTGTTTTTTTATTTTATTTTTTTTGGGGGGGGGGGGTTATGTTAATAAGGTTCTGAAAAAGCTTTCTTCTTGGTTTGTTTATTATGGATGCATAACTTTTCTCCACATAACAGTGATTTGGAACAACAAATATATTACATTTAAAAATAAGCCTTTATTTTGTAGAAACTGTTACAATAATGGTGTAATCCTTGTGAGACAGATATTCAGGAATAATGGACATATTTTTAATTACTGTGAATTCCTTAATTATTATAAGATCCCTATAACTGATATAGAGTTAGTATTTGATGCCATTTGTAGTGGCCTTATTTAGCTTTCAGAGTCTATCCCCTTATATACTAATCAGTTAAGTATTAATGGTATGAAAATTATAGGTAGTAAATTTAATAACTTTTATATATTAAAAAAAAAAATGATGATGATGATGATGTAGAACCACATTGTTGCCTAAATGCAAACCTTTTTGGAATTTGTTATATGCTCAGATTGAATGGAAAGAGGTCTGGGTATATTTACCATCTATTTAAGAGGTCAGTAAATACTGTCTCATCATGAAAGTTAAAGAAGTTACTGTGCATATAAAGTTAATCATCTGATTTACCCAGTGAGACAAGTAGTTGCAAAAAAAAAATTAGAGACATGGACACTTCCTGCATCTTTTTTAACTTAGAGGAAGAATCCATAAAACACTTATTTTATGATTGTGTATTTACCCAAATGTTTTGGATTGATATTTAATGTTAAATATTTAAATTCATAAAATTAAAGAATTTATCAAATCAATTATCTGGTAAAGACATTTTTTATTGTATAAAAATAAGAATTTAGGGCAAAATGTGGAGATACATTTAATAATTATTTATGGCAAATACCATATACACAAACAAAAATGGTTTAAGAATAAACCTAACATTACATTATTAAAAAAATAAATAAAAAAACATTTGTAATGGAAAATTATTGTAAGCTATCCCATGTAGTTCTCTCTCTCTCTCTCTCTGATAATAGTTCATAATAATTGAAAACACTGTGATCCTCTATTGTGATATCCTTCTTGTTATGTAATAATAAAATAAAAACACAATTAGCACCTCTACTGGCTATTCTTGAAATTTCAAAACTGCCAACCCACAACAAAACCTTCTCCTCTGTCTTTCCAGATTAAAAGTGACTGATATATAGTTCCAGTTGGAAAAGTTGGAAGCGCTTTGTTAACCTAGAACATCAACCCTGGTGTGTGTCATTTATTTCAGGAAATTATATTTGGAAAGATGCATCACACTTACCAACACACCCTAAACCTATCTTACTCATAATTGATTCCAAAAACACAGCTAGGAGTAAGTTCAGATCCAAGGAGTCACAATGGGAAAAGACATTAAGAAAAATCAAGACATTCTTAGTGCATACTGCCACCTACTGTACAGTTGTGCAATCCTTTTTAAAGTTTTTTTTTTTTTTTTTTTTTTTTTTACTTATTGGACAATTGACCATTATTACTGCAAACAACATTTATTTATGTTTTTTGTTTGTTTGTGATAATTAGTGTTAATTTAATATGTTTGTCTGGGCTTCATTTTAAGGTCCAATTCTCAGTGTTAACTATTAACTACAACTTTTGCCTCAAGCTCCTAATCTGCGGGATCTAAAATACGGTCATGCAGAAAAGGGCATTAATATGTGCTTGATAAGTACTAATAATCAGCCAATATGCTAATAATATCCATGCTAATAAGTAGCTAGTTGTTTCTCTGGTTTTACTGTTTATAGGTATGTTTTATGTTTTATTCTATAAACTACTGACAACATTTCTCCCAAATTACAAATAAATATATTGTCATTTAGAGCATTTATTTGCAGAAAATGACAACTGTTCAAAATAACAAAAAAAGTTGCTCAAGTTCAGGTTCAAGTTGAGCTTTATTGTCATTCCGCTACATGTGGGGACATACAGTGGAACGAAATGTCGTGCCTCATAGGACCACGGTGCTACATAAATACAGACATACAACAATGACGTAAAACAGTATAAACCTATACACAACTAACCTACTGACAGATTTTGATTATAAATATACTATATATAAAAGTTTACCTATACAAAAGCTAAAAAATACAGACTATACAAATGCTTCACATAAACACTGTACCTATACACAACTAACCTACAGACAGATTTTAAATATGAATATACTATATATAAATGTTTACCTATACATAGACTGAAAAAGAAAAATATATAGACTATACGAATGCTTCACATAATACTGTTCATGTGCAAAGAGAAACATTGTAAGTCAAGCAGCAGGCTAGAGAACAGTGCAACATGATTTGTGGTGCACGAGTATGTAAACATATCTTATGGAGGGAGACTTGCACTTTTCAGCCGGCGGAGAAAGTGTAAGCACTGTTGTGCTTTCTTTGAGAGTGACATGGTGTTGGTGGTCCAGGTGAGATCCTCTGTGATGTGCACCCCCAGGAATTTAGTGCTGCTGACTCTCTCCACAGTCGAGCTGTCGATTGTCAGTGGGGGGAGTTCCTCCTGAAGTCCATCACAACCATCTTTGTCTTCTCCACATTGAGGGACAGGTTGTTAGTGCCACACCATTCAGCCAGTTGTGCCACTTCCTCAAAACAGCAGAAAAGTCAATGCTGGTAGTTAATGAAATTGTCATAGACCAGTAAACAGCTTTAGGAGGCGGAATAGCACTAAAACTAGCTGGAACTGTAAAAGAATGGGTTTATGATCAGAAATAACTTGGTCCTCTATTTCTAAATCACAAACTGTCATGTCATGTGATAACAAAAGATCAAGAGTGTGACATGAATATGGGTGTGGGCATTCACTAGCTGCACCATATCAAAAGAGTCAGTAAGGCTCAAAAATTATTTGGCCAAAGAATTAGCTAAACTAGCACATGTGAACATTAAAATCACCTAGAGTTATAAGCCTGTCAAAATTAGGAATAATTCCCCCTAAAAATTCTGACAACTCATTAATGAATCTTTGTGCAGTTTAGGTGGATGATAAATTTCTGAAATCGCCACTATAGGTTGTGGAGTTCCAGTACAAACGACTTAAGTTCAAAGCTCGAATAGACTTCAGTCACTAATATCGGACAACAAAACGTCTGTTTAAAAACAGAAGCCTGTCCTCCCCCTCGTCGCAATGATCGAGAAGTGTCAAAAAATTTACAGTCATGAGGTACCACTCTGGACATGATTAAATAGCTCTTCGGTGGTATGTATAATGTCAAGCTGAGTTTATCAATCATACGTTAAAAGGGACAAAGCATTTAGTAAAAAACAAACAAACGGGAAAACACATGGCAAGACGGCAAGCCACACAAATAAGCGCAATCACTCAGTATGTCAAACTGCAAAATGTGTGTGCTCAGACAACCGTATACCAAAACTTATCAGACACTTTTTGGTTGCTGTTGTTTCCACATCATTTTGGAAATTCAATATGACAATGTATGGTAGATTACAAGTTTTTATGTTAGGTGGGATTAATTACAGTAAATTACAGAAATCTGTGCCAGAAACTCTTCAGTGAATATGTTATATGCTGCTTCATACAGTATCTGTTTGAACAAGAAGAAAGTTCAAGACAAGACTATATAATTTAAATACCAATAAAATTGGTTCTATATTTTTTATTCCGTTTTATTTCGATGAACAACACAAAAATACAATATGTGGGGAAAAAAAAGTGTTTACTATTAAAGAAAATAAATTTTGAGAATTAATGGAACTAAAGACATCAGAACAAGCATGAAACATATGTCATTGTTGCTGTCTCAAATTACTGTGGTGTCCTTTAAGATTAACAAAGCTTGTTCTTTTGTGACTTTACTTTGTGAATTTGCTGAACTTTACAATGTGTGAACTATACAAAATCACAGCTGAAATAATCACAATACAAATAAATTACAAAAGTTATAATAAATGAAGGTCCAATAATTCTACACACAGACACAAAAAATGTTTAGATAATTTCCATGCATTAAAAAGAATAACATCCTCTGCAACCAGATATTACAAATCATAACGACATCTGAATAAACTATTACAACAACAAAAACGGCAAACAGTCATGTCTTAAAATTTATTTTTAGAAGCTTTCTTATAAGTGAAAGGAGTTTCTAAGCTATAAAAACTGTGGCACTATTTTTTGACGTAATTGCATGAAACTGAAAGTGTACATATGCTTAAAATTCAGAAGAATGTGTGGTATGTGGTCCAACAGGTGCATTAGTTCCTCTCTCTCTCTCTCTCTCTCTCTCTCACACACACACACACCACATAACATAATACATTTACTCCCCTTGCAGGTGGTGTGTACAAAAACTGTTGTCTTGTTCGTCTCTCATAAATAGCAGTGCCATGTAAAAGGAAGTCAATTGCAGCTAACCTATGAATGAACATAACTTTCTTATATGATAATAATAAATAGCTTAAAGAATAAGTACTTATTTAGATATGAAAGTCCATAATTTTATTTTTCAGCTGTTTACTTTTTTTTAGAAGAAGCTCTCTGTGACATTTTTGTTGTAGGCTTTAACATTGTCAGAGACGAGAGCGACACGTAAATTATTCCAGAAGAGCGGCTGCACTCGTGGGTTCTTGGGCCAGGACAGAACTGATTTTTTGCAGAGCCGTTTTCTCATCTGAAGGTATTTGAATTTTGGAAAGAGAAGGTCCAGCAAAACTAGAACTGCAACATCCACTTTCTCATCTAGAAGGCGCTGCTGAACCAGGAGGAAGGCTTGTCGGACGACCCCACTTTCGTGGGAACAGCCATTAGGACTAGTCAATACAAACACTGTCTTTCTGCTGTTGTAAACGGCCTTGTGGAGATTCTCTATGCATGACACTCCAGGCATCCAGTCACGTTCCTCTAGACAAAGTCTAAAGCGCCATCTCCCTAGGTTCTCCAATCTCACAACCATCTCCTTGTAGATCCAATCCCTGACTGCCTTATTACTCGTATCAAAGACCACAAATGCATCGTATTGGTTATCCGTCATGTTGCCGCCATTAACTGGAGTGTGTCCCTTTTGTCCAGTCCATAAAATCTGGATGCAGTACCACAGGTCCCAACCATAGAGATGCTTCAGGAGGGGAATGCTGGTTGCTGCCAATGTCAACCATAAAGTACACAGGAAAGCAACACTACCAAATATCTCCTGGCATGAGTGAAGATCTATCGAGAGGACATTGACACCAGCCAATGACTCTGGATAACCACAGTGAACCTCTGTGGTGAGGTGTGGGATATCCAAATAAGTTTCTCTGAGAAATTTGGCAAACCCAGAGATAACACAACTACAAGTAAAAGGATTGGCATGCAGCACGAGTTTGCAGGATGACTTATTTTTATGCGGCCCAGCAGGACAGAAAGTATAACCTTTATGGAATGACAAGGGAAGAGCCTGCACATCAAGGATCTTCAGCTGGTTGTGGTTAAGCATTAGGTTTTTAAGGTTTATTGCCTGACTAAGGAAAGCCTTTGGGATCACAACTAGTCGATTGTGACTTAGGTCCAGGCTTACAAGACGAAGCTCAAAATGCATATTAGGTAAGAATGAAAGCATGTTTGAACTAAGGTTCAGGTGGCAGAGCTGCTTGAGAACTGAGATGTTGCCCCAAGGGAAATAACTCAGCACATTAGAGTCCATTCTCAGCATCTGGAGGCTCGAAGGCAAGTTTACAATTACCTCTGGGGGGAATGATTTGAGCTGATTTTCAGAAATGTCTAAGTGTGTAAGGTTAGTAAGACCCTGAAAGAAATGTAGGTATTGGTTACGCCTAGAGTCCCACATTATGTCCAAACGATTTCCAGAGAAATCAAGATACTTCAGAGAAGTACTATTAAGAATGTTAGAGATTCTGAGACCAATGTGATTGTTCGCTAGACTCAGTATTTTAAGAGATGATAAGTGTGGAAGGAATGTGAAGCGATGTCCCATACCCTTCATTACAAAGTGGAATTCGTTATTGCTGAGGTCAAGAGCTTTTAGTGTGCCACTTATCTCCTGAAAGGCCTTGTCAGAGTACAGGTCAATGCGATTGTTAGCCATATTAAGGTAGGCTAATTTGCTTAGATGTGTGAACTGCTGGCCATTTAAAGTCTGACTTATGTAGTTGTAGGACAGATCTATGCATACCACTTTTTCCATGCCTCTAAAAGTACTTGCATTCAGCCATGGGATGTTGTTTTGAGATAGGTCAAAAAACAGTTTTTTAGAGCAGATCTGCTTTTTGAAATGCCATATAGAATAATAAAAAAAACAGTGATCTTCTCCAGAGGCCTGCATAGTATTCAGCTCTGAGGTCGGTAGGATGACTTTTTGAGTTTGCAAGTTGAGCTGTCCATTGTCACGTTTTTCAAGGGTTCGGTAGTTGTTTGGTATGGCTTCACTAGTGCAGGTTGAAAAGCATGAACTGAAAGCAATCATGTTTTGGGAAAGCCCCACCCACCTTAATGTTCTCAGCTGGCTTATGGCATCCATGCTAACAGAGCAGATGAAGTTCATTCGCAGCTCTAGGAACTCAAATCTTGGCAGCTTGACCAGAGGTGCAAGGCTGTGGTTTGACAGTACTCTGAAGAATAGTCCACTAAGGTGCAACTCTCGTAGAGCCGTCATCTTCTCTATGGATGGTGACAGAATCAACTCAGAAAAGGATGTCAGGGGTTCATAGTTATAAAGAAGACTGAGGGACACAACATTCCGGAGCTCTTCATAAAAGGTGCCGTTCTGGATGGCGTAGGCTAAAAAGTTGTCAGATAAATCTAACTCTTGGAGCTTGTGGAGTCGTATGAAGAGATGCTGAGGAATTGTATGCAGTGAATTGCCTCGCAGGCTTAGACTAATTAGAGAGTCCCTTTGATCCGAAAATGCATCCTGGTGCAGATTCAGAGACTGGTTGTTAGGACATGGGAAACAGGGCTCAGAAGCATGGTCACACCTTTGGCAATTCCATCCTAGGTTAAGGTGTCGCAGATTTTTAAGATTTGCAAAAGACTCTTTATTGATATGCGTGATCTTGTTCTCTCCCAAGTCTAGGCTTTCTAGTGAAAGTGGAAGATATGGTGGAACAATGGTCACATTGTTGTAACTCAGTGTAAGGTTCAAAAGCTCAGGGAGATCTTGAAACACACGTGGGTCGATAAAGTAAGACTGATAACATGGGTTGGCATAGAAACAATTCTTGTTTAGCAATAGTTGTTTTAGTAGCGGTGTACCTAGAGGCTTAACAATTTGAAAGATGTGATTAAATTCCAGTCCCAGAATCTCAAGCTGCTTTGGTAGAGGAGGAATGGTCTTCAAGCTGTTCCCTGCTAACTGTAGGGAAGTTAGGTTTTTAAGTCCGCTAAACGCATTAGGGTCAATTTTCAGGCTGCATGAAGGCCATCTCAGCTCCTTAAAACGATCTGGTATGCAGTTCCACATCAAACTGAGATGCTTGAGATTTGCTAATCCAGAAAATGTGGCACCTTTAATGTGGTGTATATGGTTTTCATTTAAGTTGAGTGATATAACAGAGAGGGATGTGAATTTAGGGACGTTAGCAAGATGTCTGCGCTGACAGTCCACATTTATGTCTCCATCCTTGGTAGTGTGAATTTCACATGGATAGAATTCAGGATGTAAAGTTGCAAAATGATTAAACTGATTCAGTATGAGAGCCAGATACAACATGTGTCCAAACATGGCCTAGAGACAAGAGAACAAGAACATTAGGAAAACAAACAAACAATCAGCTATGCAAGTTAAATGGCATTTACTTTTTAATATGCTATATTCACAGACCTTTGAGAACTGCAAAGTACATTCCATGGGCTCAGTGGTGTAATGGAACGAAGTAATAATACTTCATTAAAGTACTAAAGTATTTTGGGTGTCTGTACTTTACTTGAGTTTTTATATTTAAGACAACTTTAGTACTACTTTTATTCCACTACATTCCCTAATTAAAATGTATACTACTTTTACTGCAAAACATTTCCTGGAACCATATTAGTTACTTAATACAAAATAGTCAGAAGTCAGAAGAACACGGACTAGAGGAAAGCAGGTTTGACGAATCAGTGGTCTGGCGTTTGCAAGTTAGACTCCTAAAACACACCTTTGCTCATGTGCAAACATGTGCACGCACAACCGCGGATGTCTGAGTCGAGTTTTGGTTCTGCGATATACAGCATGATCTGCAATAATATGGTAAGTGTTGTAATGATGTGCGATGTGATATTATCAAGTAGGCTATATCACCAAATCACACAGAGTGCACGCACATTGATTTATTAGTCTATTAAAACTCTGAATTCCAGGTATTCTAAATTGCAGACCCAAATATGCTTCTGTATGCTTTTTATATTTATATAATTTAATAGTTAACAATCTATATCACACAAAGAGTAGTTTTTTTTCTGTAGATATCAGCATGAACACATTTAATAATCATTTTATACAAGTTCAGTAAAGCAATAAGGGACTTACATTTTAGACATAATATTTCTTGTTTTTGCTCAATTTTGCACACAACACTGTTTTGCATCTGAGCAATGGACAGTGTTTCCCTTCTGAATGAATCAGCTTTTTGAACAAATCGGTTGAATAAATGGTTCAGTGATTCGCTCATTATCACAGTCAAATGCTTTGTTTCTGAATGAATCTTCTGTTTGAATGAATCGGCTGAATCTCAGTGACTCACTCATTAAAGGGGTAGTTCACCCAAAAATGAAAATTAGCCTGTGTTTTACTCACCCTCAAGGCATGCTAGGCCTGTCTGACATTCTCTTTCAGACAAACACATTCAGAATTATATTCAGAATTTTCCTGTCTGTTCCAATCTGTATAATTGCAGTGAATGGTGCCCCTGTTTCTGAATTAAAAAAAAAGTGTATCTATCCATTATGAAATTACTCTAAACGGCCCTGGGGTGTTCATAAAGGCCCTCTGAAGCGAAACAATGCATAAGTTTAAGAAAAATGTAGATTCTTAAAACTTTGTAAACTATAATGTCCAGCTTCCGGTCACTCAAGAAGGCGTTCACGACAAGGTGGTCGAGACTATGACGTAGACATGACGAAAGGTGCGACGTAAGATCTGGGGAGAATACTGTAAGCTCCGGGGAGAAGTGTGTAATCTCGCGAGAACCAAGTTTTGCTTACGGCACAAGAAACCATGTGAACAAGTAAGCTGTATCTGTTTTGATTAAAATCGTGTGTTCGTGTCAATACCCGGGATGTTTAAATAAGTTTGTGACAGGTGTTTTGTTTTGCTTTCTCCTCTGTGCATCCACGTTCATCACTCTCTTATGCTGTGCCTTTCGTTACGCCTATGTCATATGAACGCCTTGTCGTGAAGGCTCCTGCTTGAGCGACCGGAGGCTGGACATTATAGTTTATAAAGTTAAGAATCAAACTTTTTCTTAAACTGAACTAAGTCTTCGTTTCGCTTCAGAAGGCTTTTATTAACACCCCAGAGCCATGTGAAGTAGTTTTATGATTGATGTATACACTTTTTTTTTTCGGGTTCAGAAACGGGTACCATTCACTGCAATTATAAAGACTGGAACAGACAGGACAATTTCGAATGTAACTCAGAATGTTTGTCTAGGTTTGTCTAGTACATGCCTAGGATGCATTGAGGGTGAGTAAAACACAAGCTAATTTTCTTTTTTGGGTGAACTATCCCTTTAACAGTCACTTGCTGTAACCTACTGGTGTTAGACCTATTTATGCATCTGTGACTACAGTTTAAATGCACCCATGTCCCCTCTGAAATACATAAACTGTGTAAATACATCTTAATGCTATTTATAGACTTCAACTTCTACCAAAGTCATTTTCTGGTAAGATAACTGTACTTTTACTTGAGTATGGCTTTCAGGTACTTTATACACCACTGCATGGGCTGGAGTGTATAAATAAGTAAATAAGACAATACAATCATATACACATTATATAGCATAATTGCAAATAAATTCATTTTCAATATTTGTTATTATTATTTCACAGGGTTTCTTTTACATAGTATTGAATATTTTTACTGTAAATTCTGTTACATTTTCTCATTATTTCAAACATATTTAAAACACACACGCACACACACACACACACAAAATAAATAAATAAATAAATCACTTACCAAAGGTTTGCAGTCCAAAACTCCACAACACTGTGTATCTTTTACATTCAGAAGGGAAAGCAAAGAAACTAAATAAAATGCCAGGTCCAAGTATTTATATTAACCATGTGCACCTTTTCATGGAAGTGAAAGAAAAGTCTGCAGTATGTGAAAGTTAATCACCCACACACACGCACAGAGTAGACGAACAGATGTTCAGAAATGGTGACAAAATGGAATAGTAATAGCTATTCTTGGATAAAGATTAGTAGCAGAAAAAAGAGAAATGGATGAAATGACAAGTGATTTCGAGGAGTGGATAGCACAGGGCTGTCAGGCCTATAGCCCAAACTATATATTTTTTTCTCTCTTGCACAGAACCGAATTTGTTTGTTTATTGGTTGGCTTCTTCTTTTATTTCCTAATTATAGCATTTCACTTCTGTTAGTACTCACTCTGATAAAATCTTCTGCTAGTACTCACTGTGAGACTGATATTGATGGAGCAGATCAGTATCACAGAGATACTTTTTCACAGTTTCTTTTTTAAAGAAAGTTACTCTTCAGCCTTACAGAAAGTCACATTTCATTGAAAAGAATGCAGAAAGTCATTTAGTACATATCCCAGAAAGGAAACATATTATAAAAGCAGAAGACCATAAGAAAAATCAAAGTAGCTACACTGAAAGTGCAGCACGGTAAACAGTTTGGCACAAAAAACAATTTGCCTGAAACTGAAAACTAAAACCGTTAGTAGAGTAAGAACAGTAAGAAATCTTTCAGATGATGTTTAGTGTAAATTCCATTTAATTAAGTGTCACAATAACTTCTTCAGATATCACATAATATGCTTGTGAACCCCTTCAAGTGCTTTTTGCATCAGTATATCTCAAAGACACATATTTTGACTGAGTTTCCAAAAATCTTACAACACTTAAAACAGTCTTCACATACACTATAAATTGTAGCCTATATGTATAAACTATAAAATGAATATAAATTAATCTTTATTAAAACTACAAAGTTAATCAGTGACTAGAGCAGTGGAGTGATTTCTCCTTTTTCTTTTGTTCTTTGCTTTACATCAATGACAGACTTCATCAGGTTTCAATTTAAAAGCAGCACTATCTCTTTAAAACCTGATGCACATGCGGCGGATCTGACACACACACATTCGCTTTTCTCCCAACATTTTACAGTCATTTAGGACTCATTTAAGACCGTGTTTATGAGGTAATGCACCATAACCGCACATTTTAACATAATCGTGTGCATTTTTGTCTGCTGAAGCGGCTCAGCAGCGTACGTGGAAAGTCAAACGCACATCCTTTCAAACTCCATTTGACAATCAACTTGTCCAGATAGCACGGTCATTATACTCATTTCAACTAGAGTTGCGGATATCTCTTAATCCCTCAGCGCTTGTCCGTGAGTTTCTTCCTTTTCTTTTTCGGCTGTGAAATAATGGCCCGGGCCAGTGTTGCCACCTTGTGGACAAACTAATTAGAGCAAAAACAATTCGAGGCGTGTGTGCGACTCTTCCCCCGGGCCGGGTGAAGATGACTGCAGGGCTGGATAAGGCCCGTGGGCCGCCAATTGAATAGCCCTGCTATAGAGTGTCTGGCATGTTTAATTCAGTCTAGACAGTTTGCAACAATGTTTAGCATCCGTGGCATGATTGCTGCAAGACACTTGTAAACAAGGTAAAGAGTACAAGAGTAAACAAGGCTTGAGAGAGTTGGGAGTGAGGGCACAGGCTTTGGACTTATTTTTTCCACTAAATTTGATACTTTCGAGAGTTAATCAAGTGGGAAGTTTCAGTTTAGGGTCAGCGATATCTAGGGCTGTGCAATTAATCGAAAAACAGTTTCGATTTCGATTTTGGCCTCCAACGATTATCAAAATACAATAATCGAGATAAAACGATTATTGCACCCCATTCCACCCCCTTTTCCAGCGCTGCTCTTTCGTTCCTCCATAAAAGCCCAATTTCATGTGCAAATCAGTAAAGTCATGTAACACGACTTTTGCAAAATGGGACGTGCTTGATTTACAGAAGTATATTTATTCATGTTTTTAAAAGCGTTAAAAAGAACTTGTGCTGCTCCTCAGGAAGATGTATGTGCTCAGAGATGAACAGAACACGGACATGTAAAGTCATCTTTACAAGGTGAAACATGCCTAAACGGTCAAATACACGCAAAAATGTGTTAAAATGCGGTGACAGGTGATCATTCATCTTTGTCGGTCATGTAATAAATGAACATAAAGAGTTGAGAATGAAAATACGCATGTAACGGTAAATTGGATCAGTGCAACTCTTAAAGTGACAACAGGCTATTTTCCTGCTGCAACTGTGTGCTTAATATTAATCAAACATCAAAAGACAAATTCAAAATCACACACTGGTCTTGAGTAGGACTATGCCATTTTATTTTATTTTGATTATTCATTTCTGTAGTAGACTGTAAACTGCTTGAGACTTGCATAAAAAAAAAAACACCTTTAAAGCACAGTTTGTTTAATTTGTATCTTTTTATTCTATTGTATTTGTCCCTTGCTTTTTTATTACTGACAGTTTAATTACTTTCAATAATTTTCTATTTTTTAATTTTTGTTTGTTGGTTTGAAATTCCGCTGGTCTCTACAATGTAGATGTCATAGCAACCTTATTTTCAGGAAATATACAGTATATTTGATATGTATCACTATCTTTAAATAAATCACTCATATAACGTTTTGGTCATATGGCCCCGTCATAATCGTGATTAAGATATTTTTAGTGTTAATAATGAGTTATTATATAAAGGCCTATTTGTAGGGGTTATTATAGCACAATTCTTAACCCCACCCCAGACCTCACTAATTTTCAAAACCCTGGCTACGGCCATAAATTTTTAAATTTCAGAAAAGTGCTATATAAATGTAAAGAATTGTTATTATTATTATTATTATTACCAGTCTGGAATGTCTGTGCAGCCGATCATGGTGGCCAGGTTTGTGACGGGATTTCGTGCCACACACGCCTTGTAAAACTCAGGATATTGTCCAATCAGGTGGCAAGCCAGGAATCCACCATGAGAGCCTCCAGCCACAGCAATCTTCTGCTCGTCAAAGTCACCTTGCTTCAAAACACTGTCTACTGCCAACTGTTTAGAGGTAAACAAAGAGTATATGCATAACTATGTATGCTGTATTGAAAGTATAAATCACAAAACATATGCCACAAATTCCAGAAGAGCCTCCAAATTTCAGAACTTTGCAAATATGGAAAATCCAACAGCCAAATCCAATGTAATTTTAAACATCACAAGTAGTATGCCAACATGTACATGTAAATATTTAAAAGGCTGTGAAACATTATCTGGTTACACTGATGATTGAAGTAGGAGCTCAGTAAGTATTAGTGTATACCTGCACATCTTTTACATCCTACCAACATTTCCTGGTAAGGAGATGTTATCCTGACCAAAACATACATGACATACAGTATTGGGGGGGGGGGGGGTCTTCCCTGATCACTGACTAAAGATTTATTCAAGTGATTCATGCCCAATATGGTCCTGACACTATAATATTAGCCTAGTACTTTGCCTCAAATGGGTAGTTCATCCCAAAATTAATGTTCTGACATTTACACAGCCTCCTGTCATTCCAAGCCCATAAATCATACTTTGTACCACCAAACAATATTAGTGTTGCACTAAAGACCCCTTAAATTGGGTATATTGAAATGGACTTACTAGCTGTCCAACTTCTCCTGCTGGAGCAGGAGGATCACTCCCTCTAGGACCACAAAAGGCACTTTGTGGATCTGGAGTGCCTCACACACTACCCTGACCGCTCGCTATGCATCTTCTATGAGAACGGTCTCAGCGAGCAGTTGAAGGCACGCCTGCCCATGAACTGTCCTCGGGGGAGTTTTGCCGAATTTGTTGAGTGGGTGCTGGCTTTCTTTGGATCGCCATTCACTGTATCGCGGATGAGCACCCAGCCCTTGAACCTCCATTGTCCCCTATGTCTCCTGAGTCTCCGCTGGTTCCGTCCAGCTCTCCTACGTCTCCTGGGTCTCCGCTGGTTCCATCCATCTCTCCTACGTTTCCTAGGTCTCTGCTGGTTCCGTCCAGCTCTCCTGCATCTCCTAAGCTCCCTGTGACTCCTAAGCTCCCACCCAGTCTTCCCCTTCTGCCTCTTCTTATACTAGTAAGTTCCTCAGACCTGGTGCCAGTCAGTCCCTCAGCTCACCCTCAGCCAGCGCCATCTGGGCGCTCTGATCTGTTTCTTCCAGTCTCCAGCTCAACCTAGGCATGAGGATCCCCTGTTTCCACCTCCAGTCTCTGAGTTCTGGACTTCACCTCGGTTCTTCGACCCATCAGCTCCGCCTTGGCTACTAGCGCCTTCATCTCCACCATGGCCCATCATCCCACTGGCTCCACGGGGCTCCCTCATCCCTCTGGTTACAGCTTGTTCATTCATCGACCATCCGCCACCTTGGGACTCCACTCCTCTGGCTTCGCCTCGTCTTCCGGAACCCTGCCTCCGCCTCAGTCGCCTGATCCTTCAGCTCCGCCTTGGCCCTCAGGATCATCAGTGTCACCCTTGCTCTCCGTCTGCTCAGCTTCATCCTGGGCTCCTCTTCCATCGGCTCTGTCTCCATCAGTCGTCCCCAGGGTGTCTTCAAGGGCTTTTCCACCATGGCTCCTCCCTCCCTCAACTCCATTTTGGGGCCTCGTCCTGGCTGGTCTCTGGACCTCCATCTGGCTCTTCCTACTCCTGGCTTTCCCTTGGCTCCTTCCACCCTCCACTCCCCCATGGAATGCCTTAGTTGCTATGGACTTGATTTTGTTTTGCTGCTTTTCTGCTCCTCAACCCCCTCCAGAACCCCCCAAACGCCTTACAGGGAGGGGGCAGTCTGTCAAATGTATGCCTTGTTCTCGGTTTATTTTTGGTTCTTTCCATTGTGATCTAGTTTTCCTGTGTTGCCTGATTATGTCGTTCTCTTCATCTGTGTCTTGCTAACTATCTCATTAGTTAACCCCTGTGTTTTCCTGAGTTCCCTTGTGTTGAAGTTGTATTGTGGTAGTTATCTCCTGTTTTCTCCAGTGTTTTGCTCTTGGATTTATTTAATTAAAAGACTCTATTTTGGATTGGCCCTTCACCGTGCTTCATCCCATCTAACCTGTGACACAAGTCAAGTGTGTCAGTGAATATCACAGCTCTGTGTTTTGCTCTGAAACTGGAAGTGCATAGCCTATATTAACCCTCTGAAGTCCATTAACGCGTATACGCATTTTGGGGTATTTTCTCCTGATAACCCCGAAAAGAACTTAAATTACACTTTCAGTTGTGATTGTACAGATAAGAGCAATACATCAATCGAATCTGTAAAGGGTCTACTTTTTTTTGTATACAGACATAATAACAACAAAACTTTGTGCACTTATAAAATAAAGATAACAAACAAGGAGTGCTGTCTGCAGCCTTTGTCTGCGCTGATCTTCAGTTACAAACGCGTCATTAAAATGAACTGTAACTCCGTGAATATTCAACACAGAGACATGAGAGAGATATCTATAGAAAGCCTGACATGTCTACTTTTAAACTAAACAAGTGCTGCCGAAAACAAATATTCTGGGATAAAGTAATCCATATGAAAACAACGCGATGTCCGTTTTTCACGTCTCCTTTCATTATCTTCTAATGTGACCACGCCCCCGCGCCGAGCGCGCTTTTGAGATTCAAATGTTTCACTGAAGCGCGCGGCTTTTGAATACGCCCACACAACAGAAGACAACGCAGCGAGACTGTTCTTCAAGTTTTTTTTATTTTACTGTTTGCTTCGCGATGAGAGGAATAAGACATAATTCACCCCAAAAAGATGTGATGTGGTTGAGGATTTGAGATTTGGATTTCCTCAGAAAAAAAGAATGAAGCACTTTATTCAGCAGAGATCATAAACATGAGTAAGTCTCTTTTTATTTATTTATATACTTGTACTAGTTTTCACATAACGTGTAAACATTTTACTAGTTAGACTTTTTCCAAAGACTTTTTCCAAACTATAATTCCTGACTAAATGTATAATCAAGTGAAATATTATGAAATTTCAATAACAATATACACTACTATACCATTCAAAAGCTTGATGTAAATAATATAAATGTACCAATAAATGTAACTGTAACAAATGTAACAAACATTGCTGTTCTTTCAATTTATCCCCCCTAAAAAACCTGAAAAAAAATATTCTCAGCTCTTTTCAACATTAATAATAATAATAATAATAATAATAATAATAATAATAATAATAATGATAATAATAACAATAAATGTTTTTTTGTAGAAAATAAGATTGTTAAAAGGATTTCTGAAGGATTGTGTGACTGGAGTAATGATGCAAAAAATTCAGTTTGAAAGTCAGCTTTGATTGTTCCTAATAAACTGTTTAACTGCACTCACAAGTGAATATTAAATTATGTTGTGGGATAATTAAATATATTCTAAATAAACTACAAACATAAAATTATATACATTTATTTTGTCCTCACATTCTTTCTTGTAACTCATCCCTCTCAGTGACACAGCTGACTGAATGGCTCATTATGCAGCTCATTATGCAGGTCTTTGTCTTCTCAGGTGTGAATTCATGATAGTTGACGCCTACTCGCATATGACTTTTACCAACAAAAAGTGTCTTAGAAAATTTAAATCAATATATTGTTTTCTGTAAGTGAGTAAACAAGATGATTTTCACATCATTTAGAAAAAAAAATTCTAGTCTACAAGCTCCAGTTCTCAAAAGTCCTGGGAACCAATTTTCTGTATGTGTTTTATTGCCTTATTCAAGTGATTTAACATTTTTAGTTTTTCACTAACCACGCATAACATTTTTTTCTCAAAAACACAATCATGTACATACATGCTGCTCACATATTATTATAGCCCAGTTTGTGCTGATTACAGTGAGATTAGACTTTAGCCATTTAGATATTTATAAGAAACTGAAAAAAGCACAAATGTCAGGGCATGACAAAACTTCTCCAGGCCCCAAAAATACCCTTAAGGCCCTTTCACACCAAGAACGATAACTATAAAGATAACTATAAAGATAACGATATTAGCGTCCACACCAGCGAACGATATCTTCTGTTTATTCTAAGCGCACGCTCGTCTGGCGCTTTAAATTCTCGAGCGCGTTACAGCAGGATGGATTCTGATGGGCTGTCAATTTTTTATCGTTCTTCAGCTGGAAAAAAATCGTTTTGAAAGTGATTCCAACGATATCGTTTTCTTTGTCTTTATCGTTATAGTTGTGGTGTGGACGCTGCTGTTCTTTAATACTGAAAACGATTTTTAGAACTATATCTTTATCGTTATCTTTATAGTTATCGTCCTTGGTGTGAACGGGCCTTTAGACTCCAGAGGGCTAATGCTTTCAGTTCGAATGGAAATCTTATACAGCTACTACTCTCATGGACTTGCAAAGTGGATATGATTTTCACAGAATACTCACTTTAATTTTTTTTTAAAGACCTGAAATACAGCAAAAGTTGATTAAGAAATGTTCACACCAAGAACATTAATTTAATTACTTTGAATAGGAATGACCACAAAAAAAACACACATACTGTACACATAGTCTAGCATACTCTAGAATGTTTTCAAAATCACACGTGGAGTGAGCAAGAGAATTGTCTCAATGCAAACGGATCAAAGAGAGAGCATGTGTCAAGCTTTTATGGACATTTTTGTTGTTGTCATAAGGTCATATTTTTAAACTGAGTGAAATGCTCCAAACTCCCTCGTCTCCAATGAGATGTTAATGTTCAGTTGTCTCTGTTGTGAATGTTGTCTACTGTCCCACTACACACCCAGATTCTGAGCCTTTTCCAAAAAAAAAAAAACACGCATACCAAATGCCAACTGTTCCTCACCAAGCAGGATGCTGAAGCCCATCACAACAGACCCGGAAGAGAATACAATCCTGAATAAAGTCGTAATTTTTGTTATTTTTGGACCAAAATGTATTTTCGATGCTTCAACACATTCTAACGGACCCTCTGATGTCACATGGACTTACTTTGATAATGTTTTTAATTACCTTTCTGGACGTGGACAGTATACCGTACATACATTTTCAATGGAGGGACAGAAAGCTCTCGGACTAAATCTAAAATATCTTAAACTGTGTTCCGAAGATGAACGGAGGTCTTACGGGTTTGGAACGGCATGAGGGTGAGTCATTAATGACATAATTTTAATATTTAATATTATTAAGATCTCAAGATCTATGGAGTTCCCTGGGCATCCCCCATTTTCTCTCATCCTATGTGGGATTGGATCACACCATCCTCTGGTCGGCCATTTGATTCTTTAATATATAGTAATCTTAATGATCACACTGCAATCCTCTTTCTATTAAACATATATGGAATCATTAATTAACAGATTTTGACCTATCGGTCGACTGGGAGAGGGTGTGGTCTAATCTAATCTTAACTTCTAAAAACTTGGCTCATCGTTTTATCCATTTCAAAATTATCCATAGAGCATACATAACTCCTTACAAGAGGTTCAAAATGAAACTGCAATCAACCTATAACTGCCATCTGTAACACTGTATCATCAGGTACTTTTCTCCATATGTTTTGGGAATGTCCAATTGTTGTCAACCTCATGTGAATTCTGTTTTATCCTTTTTACTACAAATTGATTACACGTCTAATCCAGTTTTATGTCTTCTCAATGACGATTCCAACTCCTGTCTAAGTTCATTGAAGAAGTGAATGTTGTTTTCTGGTTTTACGGCTGCAAAGAATACAATAATACAAAACTGGTTTACTCCGAACATGTGTGCAAAATATTTTGGATTCATAGCCTCCTTGGGATAGTGGCTATGAATGTACAACGGCACGAATTAACGGAGCTAAACCTAGGACTACTGATGCATGGCAATGTTTTTCATTGTTTTTCAATGTCTTTCAAATTGTAAATTATTGATAATGTGTCTGTTGCTCCCCCTTCCCTGTTTGTTTGTTGGTTTGGATGGATGTTGTTTTGTTAATATAAAAAAATATAAAAAATAAAAAGCTGATCACAAAAAAAAAAAAGAATATTGAGTCCATTATTTAAAAGTGCTCACTCACTTTTGCTCCGGCCCAACCAACAATGTAATTCTGCCTAAGCCATTGACTGCAGGATTTTTCACTTTATTAAAATTATACCAAACAAAACTAGGGATGCACCCGTTGACTGGCCATCAGTCGGAACCGGCTGATTTTTGCTTATAATGAGCGATCGGCAACCAGACGGTTTTTGCTTATAATGCGTGATTGGTAACTGGAGGTTTTTTTTTTTGTCTTTTTTTCACGATGAGTATCAAAAGTCAGCTGATAATGCAAAACAGCCAAAATCTTCATCCCTCGCTCAGCCATCGGTGAAATCCGTCATTCTAAAAAGTCAGAGTTACAGCCGAGATAGTCCAAAAGTGCAAGCCATTACAAAGAAAGTAATGGAATTTATTGTACTGGATGACCAGCTGTTTTCCACTGTAGAAGACCAAGCTTTCACAGTCTAATGGTGCCCATGGATCTCTATATTCAAAACGGTAATAATACAGAGCAATGCAGAAACAGAAACGTTCAAATACCAGTTCTGCTCTGAGTGAACTGATTGATTTTTTTCTTTTTAGTTTTTAACCCCTGCATTATGCAAATGACCAATATCAGTATCGAAATCAGCCAATAAATGTTTGTTAAAATCGGTATCATATTGGCCAAAAAACTCCTATCGGCGCATGCCTAGTTCTTGAGTAATGGAATTGAACTTTGACAACTGAGCAGTGTTAATTTCGTTGACGAATGATTTTCGTCATATTTGTTGTCAACGTCATTTTTTTCACCGATGACAATGAGATGATAACGAACTAAAACTCTTTTTAAATGACAAATCTATGACGTAAATCTATTGACATTTTCGTCAACTAATAAAATCGAGACGAAAATGTTAGGGAGGGACGATTTGGGATGAGATTCATTCAGAACGAATCTGCTGCGTGGTTCGAAGGTTAGATGCATTTGCGTCACATGAACGGAGAATTACACACAAAATGATGTCAAATTGTCCATTTTGACGAGTATTCACGTAAACACAGTTGATTATGTCTTAAGTGAACATAAACAGTAAGGAGAACGTGTATCAGTACATTGCATCCATTGCAGCTTGTGCATTCGGTTTTAAAGGGATAGCAGCTTAATTTAGTTGCTATTGTCCAAGTCATTTATGTTAATCAAGCAACAAAAGAAAGACAAAAAATCATGCACTGCTCTTGACTTAAAAAAAAAAAAAAAAAAAAACTTAGTAGCCCTAAAGATTAATCTAAATTTATTTATATAAATAAATATGTCTGCTCGAAAGAATAAAGAATATGGTAAGCATGTCACTATAAAAAATGCAAAATTAGCCTATATAACCATTGGTATTTCATTAAAAAGAAGACCATGTTCTTGTTCTTTATAATAAGTGGTTTTATTTAATTTTAACATTAAGGCATGTTGTGTGTCACAGCAGTTAAATGTGTGTCTATCGTGATAAAACCTTAATGATCAAACCCTGTATAATGAGCTTCGAAATTTTTGAGAAATGCTTAATAAATGTACTGTAACTAAACCTATTAGGTTTTAGCCGACTAAATTTACTGTAGATTTAGTCGACCAAAATCTTATGATATTTAGTCGACTAAAACTAAACTAAAACTAAAAACAATTCAGATGACTAAAATATGACTAAAACTAAATGGCATTTTAGTCAAAAGACTATGACTAAAACTAAATCAAAATTTGCTGTCAAAATTAACACTGCAACTGAGGATGATGAAGGAGAACACAAGTACGCAAGATTGCATAAGAACTCATACTGCGATACAGCCTAGCAATCCTTGAAGACCTTGATTTGCTTGATCAGGTGTGTTTAATGAGGACTGGAGCTAACTCTGCAGGACAGTGGGCCTTCAGGAGCAGAACTGGACACCCTTGGGTTAAGGGTTACTATTTGTTTCAGCATTGTGTAGGGTTTGTGTTGGTTTTGAAAAAAAAAAAAAACTGATCAAAATGTCCTTTTGAAGCAATGATTACTAACTTGAAAAAAAAAAAAAGCTATTAAATGCATTCCTTATATTTATATACTTTTTTCTAATTAATATGAAATAAATAGTTAAATTAAATAGTTGAAAATACTCAAATAGGTAAAATAAGCATTCAATAGCAAATTTGCTGTGGTATGGAAACAGATATGGAGAATGTGTGTGAGAATACCAGGTCTGGAGGGCAGTTTGGAGAAGAGCAGCTGACCACCATCAGATCTCTGTGAATATTCAGCAAACTCCAGCTTCCCTCCTCTGACTCTAGAGCAGCACAGAGTACTGTCAGATTACAGACATACAGTACAGTACAGTAGTGTATTACATGAGAAGATAAGGAGAGTGCACTCTACATACGGGAGGTGAGAGATGTGACTTCACCAGTTGAAATATCAACAACCAACAAATCCTGTAATATAGGAACGGCAGAAAATGATTTACCAACAAAGATAAAGAAACATAAACTCACATCCCAAAATAGATACAATGAACTGATATGAAACAGAAGGGGAATTCCCCTGTAGATGACTCCTGCAGAGGGGATTTTTTTTTCATTGAGAGGGGGTGCTGTATTTTGGACTTATTTTTAATGTCAAAGAACAATCATCTCACCTAAATGTTTCCTCATTTCAGTGCCTGAATATGGTCTAAGTGCTTTTTACAATATTATTTTAAGCAGTTTTACAAAGAATCTCATAAAAATCCTAATTTTTTCAGGCATGACTAGTTTTTAGGATTCATGTCTGTGAATACACTTTTACTGCACGTGAAAATAAATGTTTATGGTCTTTTTGGGCAGGTTATACAGTAGAAGTCAAAAGTTTACATACACCTTGCAGAATCTGTAAAATGTTAATTATTTTACCCCAAAATACAAAATGCATTTATTGTTTATTTAGTACTAACCTGAGTAAGATATTTCACATAAAGATGTTTACATATTGTCCACAAGAGAAAATATAGCTGAATTTATAAAAATGACCCCGTTGAATATACACTTGATTCTTAATACTGTGTTGTTAGCTGAATGATCCACAGCTGTGTTTTTTTGTTTAGTGATAGTTGTTCATAAATCCCTTGTTTGTCCTGAACAGTTAGAACTGCCTACTGTTCTTCAAAAAATCCTTCAGCTCCCACAGGTCTTTGGTTTTCCAGCATTTTTGTGTATTTGAACCCTTTCCAACAATGACTGTATGATTTTGAGATCCATCTTTTCACACTGAGGACAACTGAGGGACTCATATGCAGCTATTACAGAAGGTTCAAACACTCACTGATGCTCCAGAAGGAGAAACCATGCATTAAGAGCCGGGGGTGAAAACTTTTGAACAGAATGAAGATGTGTAATTTTTTTTTTATTATTATTTATTATGATTGCAGCTGTAGTATGAGAGAGGTGTTACAGTACCTTGCGGCATCTCTGAGCACAGGACATAAGCACATGCTGACTGTCAGCTGACCAGCAGTGGGGAGAAAGCATTGAGCTGTAGATACCAGTAAAACCATCTGACACACACACACAAACACACACACACACACACAGAGATTTGACAAATACAGAAATAGAATATTTAGATTAACAGGCCAGAGGTCTTCATCTGAATAACAGCTTTTATCAATTATTTAGCAACAAATGAAAAACATGAATGCATGCACATACCCTCTCTGGGTCTCTGCACCACATCAACCACAACACTTGTCTGCTTGGTGTACCAGTCCTACTGCAACCAAACCAACACAATACAGTCACTTCTCACTTGATTAAGTTACTTACATTTGTAAGTTCACTTTGATTAATGTCAAATCACTTAGTCTATAAACACCGCCTGCATCTCCGACTAAAGTTGCTTCTGAAATTGGAAAACATGACCAAAACCATACTGTGCAAGTCTGTTTAAATAATTGGGCTGAAGTATCTGCACTAAATCTGTTTTGAATTAAAAAAATATTCTTGGTAGGGGTGTGCAATATTAACAAAAATAATTTCTCGATATTTTCTGGGATTTTATTGATAATGACGTATGACGCGCGGAACGAGCTGTTCTTCCTGGTGAATAAAGTGTCATAAATAAGTATTCTGTCATTATAAAACTCCCCTTTCACTCAGAGTCTGTGAAGTGGAGCAGGACAATGTTCCAATAGAGTCCTTATTTAAGACTCATCAACAAACGGTTTTGGGTGCGGAAAGGGGCACTTTTAATATTATTATTAAGTAAGCAGCACTGCACAACTGTTCATGTGCTGGTCGTCACCTAATTACAACCCAAAGTAGATAAATATCACATGTGTTTTTTTAAAACAGTACGTGACAACAGCAGGAAACTCTGTACATTCATGCAGTGTGTGCATGTCAAAAGAGTAAATCCGATCAGAAGCTTGTGACATATAAACGCGCATATCAACCCGATCACTTCATTTAGCATTCATGTAAACACTACATTCGAATTCATTCTGATGGAAGCAAAAAGTGTCCATGTAAACCCACCTAGTGTCAACAAAATTCATCTTTAGCCCCGTTTCCACCACAGCAACTTTCCCCAGGAACTAAGGACTTTGGGCTGGTACTCAGTGTGTTTCCACCACAGGAACCAGGATCTAAATAAAGTTCTGGGTAAAAATTTGCCCCTCAGAAAGTCCCTGCTGGCAAGGTAGTACTTTTTCAAAGGTCCAGAACTTTTGGGGGCGGGACTTGGGCGCTGAGCATGCTGATTGATTGAGTTTACAAAGCATTGTATTTCAACCACCATATATTCACATTTTTTTTTTAAATATTACTGTTATTGTGTCATGAAATGTAGATTTAAAAGTATTTCAGGCGAGAATGTAGTTGTGTAAAAATGAAATCTGTGGTTTATTAATGAAGACAGGGTCTAGGCTATTTGAAAATGTGCTTCGCCGATTTCGGAGACGATCAGCTCCACGCGATCAGCGGGCACTCAGCGCTCATGTTTCCCTCATGCAGCCTCAGCTCAGCTAGTCCTTCTGACATTTGCCTCTGGAAAAACAGAAGCTGCATCTGAAGTGGCATGTAGATGTATTTACACACTACTGTTTAATGCAGGACATGAACGCATTTAACATGCAATTACAAATGCATAAATAATGTTTAGATATATTAAACATAGTTAATAAGTGAGTCATTGTGATTGAACTGAATTATTTAAACGGTTGATTCATTCAGGAATGAAACACCGTCATGTTGCTGAGAGACATAAAACAGTGTTGTGCCTTTGTTTGGAATTATTTTTGTCAAAATACGATATATACTGCACACCCCTACTTCTTGGTTATTAAAATATTATGTAAATGAATTCTAAACTTACTGTGACTCTTTAATAACTGGCCACAGACAAAATACACACCATACATAGACGGCTGCACTGGTAAACAATACAGCAGTGGTCAGGACTCAGCCGAGGACAGCAGACAGCACTGGAGTTAGATAATAACTGTTCTGAGGTGAGAGCGTAGATAAAATTCATTTAAAAAAAAAAATGCTTATAAAAACAGGAAGCATCTGCTATTAAGAGGTCCTTATAAAATTTTAACTGCTAATACATTAGAAAATGCTTAGCTTAACAAGACGCTTCATCAGGGGCTGATGCTTGGGAACTTCACCCTGGAGTGACAATCTCTGAAGTCCTTAGAGCAGGGGTCAGCAACCCTTCAGGCATGACGTGCCAATTTTTTTTTTCTTTTTTTTTTCTAACCACTGTGCCAATAACATACACCCAAACACCCCGCCCTTATTTTTTTAAATGCATGCTGTATTTTTACAGTACATAGCATTTTAAATTGTTCAGATAAAAATCTATATTTGATTATCATGCAAACTGTTTCTGAAGCATTTTTTCATACATAATTTTTTCAAAAGTTTCTTTATTTTTATTGTTTAAATTAGACTTCGATTAACAGATTTACAATGTGTCCCTACTGAACACCACTGTATGTCTCCGTGACAAGGCCAACTGTGCATTAAAACCCTTCAGTTTAATGACAGTTCCATATTAATGCGCCACTTTGATGCGCGCACACACACACATCACTTGCACAGAGATTGCACTGCGCAAACACAGAAACAATCAGGAGCTAAGAAACTTGTTGTCACCGCTGCACCATGACTTTTATTAATCAATACTGAATTGCTACATTATATTTCTCAGCAAAGAGGAGGGTACAATCGCTGTTTTTGAGGTAGGCTAACTAAATTCAGCTTCATTGTTTGTAGAGAGAGACACAGATGAAGGTAATTCACACAAACATTTTTGTAATGCTGGTTGAAAGTCTTCACATTCTGATAGCAATCACTAAGTTAAGTGGTCTAAATTTATTTATATGTATTTATATCTTGTGGGGAAGGCATAGGACCATAAAATGTTCGTCCAATCACAATGTTTGGTCCGAACATTACGATAGGCTATCATGCCTGCCTGTCGAAATATGTATTTGCATACCTCTGTGAACCCTGCTTGTGCAGACATCGTACGTCATCAGCGCGTTCCAGTGAGAATGAAAGGCGCTATTACTATAATATTATGTGCTTTGTACTGTATGTGAGGTAATGTGACAGCGTTGCATTCAATCCTCCTCCACCAACGGCGTCTCTCATCGTGCCGCAGGTTAGTCTCTGCTCTTAAGGAGTGCGTTCATGTGTTTTGGAGGAGGCATGGCTTTGCAAAGTGATTATTCAGGGAGGGTGGGATCTTGCGTTCTAAGCTAGCCTGCTATCGCTAACCTTTCCAAAATCACCTGCCCTACCTTTAAATGGCAATATTTGAGAAAAAAAAAAAGGTTGAGTAGTTTGCATCACTGGATATAACTGTTGGTCATTTAACATTTCTATCGTAAAACAGTTGACCAATATTAAATGATTTGTAACTTCCATCTTACCTCGCTCTTTCAACGTTAAACTGAACTGGCACTCTGCTTCTTTGAGCAGTAAACCCCACCTACTTTGATTTGATAGGCCAACTCTATTATTTTGACATTAGTTTCTATCCACCTATTTCTGTGCATTTTGGAATAGAGCATAAAAAAAAATAAAAAAAATCCCTGCATTGAATAGCCAAGATTCAAAAAATGCTCATAAAAAACATATGCGCACAACTGAGCGGGATTAACTTTTTATCCCATAAGAAAATGTGCATAAATTACAATGGAAACACATTTATTGAATAAATTCCACCATGCGCTTCAAAAAATTCATCTGACTTTGCTTGATGGGATGGGAAAACTTAACTAACCAGCTGACCTCTCTCACTGCAAAGCATCTGAAATGTTGTTTTGGTCGTTCTGAAAGGCCTGAGCAATGTCTGTCATCAAAGTATTTCTATATAGCTGTCTTGCACAACTGCGTTCCCAGACAGCTGGTATCCACCTCAGAAAGCATTGACAGCATTTATTGTGTTTCATCTGCTCACTCTGAGGCGCAAGTCATTTATCATATATGAAAATTATTCAATTCAGTGGCTTTTCCTACTTTTCTTACTGATATTTAGTGCCAGTTTATCAGGAGGGAAATGATGAATTTGTTCTCTTTGACTCGTTGGATGGAAACGGTGCTTTATTCGCAAATGTTAATGCAATATTCCAGTTTGTGCATAAGTTAAATTCATATCTTTGGATGGAAACATAGCAATTAACTAGCACTGTTAGACCACTGAGGCATTGATATGAAGTGTCTCGTATTCGCAGCGGACTGCGTGGAGGATTTTTCTGGAGCTACATGCATCTGTAGATTAGCGCAGGCTAATTTTCACACTTTAATAGTATTTATAAATCCTAACCAGCTGTGTGACTATGAGGAATGATTACCTCGAAATGTACATCGGTATGCAGTTTTCCCTATTTTGCTCACGTGTCAGTGATTATCCCTCTACAGGCCATAGATTGCCGGACCCTTGCTATAGAGAGTCATGCTAATTCACTGGCAGCTGTGTTTAAAGGGATATTTCACCCAAAAATGAAAATTTGTTGATGTTTATCTGCTTACCCCGAGGGCATCCAAGATGTAGGTGACTTTGTTTCTTCAGTAGAACACAAACTGAGTTCAACTTTCAAGTTAAACTTTTTTAACACAAACCGTTGCAGTCTGTCAGTCTTATAATGGATGTGAATGGAAATCATGGCTAAAACATACAATAAAACTAAAAAAAAACATTCACACTCTATATACAATCTCAGTTGGGAGTGTCAATGGTCCGTTTGAGAGATAGGTGGCGGTAATGCACTTATATGTCTGCGATCCGCCGTAAAGCAAGAAGAAGACACCTCACTTGCAGGCTGTGTCAGTACAGTTCAGACAGTCAAGCATTGCAGTGCATCAGAGGTAAAAAACGATATAAACACTGTTCAGTTTCTAGCACAGACCGATCGTTTTGTGTCTTTACACATTAATGTGTCGTTACAAGCCGCAGGGTTTAATTGGGTTTTGATTGTGTATGGTTTTTTTGTTTGTTTGTTTTTTTAATGTATGTTTTAGCCGTGAATCCCATTCACATCCATTATATGACTGACAGACTGCAATGGTTTGAGCTAAAAAAATCTCAGTTTGTGTTCTACTGAAGAAACAAAGTCACCCACATCTTGGATGCCCTGGGGGTAAGCAGATAAACATCAAATTTCATTTTTGGGTGAACTAACCCTTTAAGCTCTACTACTAAGGTCTGTGGGTCTCAGCATGCAAACATAGCACCACTTTATAAAGGTTATATAAAGGTAATCCTGTTTGTCCTTCTGAACTGTGTTTGAGATTGGCCAGGTAACACTTAAACTGGATCTAAGATCAAATCAATATCACTTCAGAGATTGCCATCCTTGGCAGATTCCCCATGGTGCCAGCTACTGACAAAACTTTAAAGTGACTGCAATGAAAGTGTTTGATATGTGCTACAAAGGTACTGTATGCTCCTCTTGTCATGTGAGAATTACACAGCAGCATTTTCTGTACAGAATAGTTTGAGTTAGAAAAATGCACAAGAAATGCACAGCTTACCACATTTACCACTGGCCAGATCCACTTAAAACAGAGACGACCTCCAGAAATGACATTGTTAGCATGCAGGCAAACAGTCCACTCTCAAACCTGTACATTTAAACAACAGAAAAATGTTGTCTTCATCAGACACATATTTCCCATCACCCACCTTCTGTTGGCACAGTATTTGAGCCCCAGCCTGAATGGCTCGTGCCACCAACCCACAAACACAAGCCCTGTGTCACTGGGAGACCAGAATGCCTGTGGACAAGAGTTGAGTGCATTATTCATCTGCACTGATATTTTTCTAAGAACAATAACTCTGAGCTTACAATAAAGAGTCTGTTTTCTAATTTAAATGGGTTTTATTAGCTTGACAAATATTTGCACATTTTATCTGCATACAGAAAAAGAAAAAAGTGCCATGAAAATAGTGCAAAACATCTCTGAGTCAATTTTTCCAGTTTTTATTCACATTTACATAGCTGAATGTGTCATTTTTTTTATTTAAGGTAGTTCTGATGTAGTCTGAATGTATGTTTTGGGTCATTCTCTTGCAAAACCCTGTAGTAGTCTTTAGTTTAAACTCTGAATTTAGTAAAAGAGTCCCAGATCATCACACTATCATCTCAGAACAGAACATGTTTCTCACTGACAGCATCGCAATAAAAAAGGGCACTTGTGGCATTTCTACAGTGATGCACAGAAGTCTTGGACATGCACATATTATGGGTCTATATAGTGCTAATTTAAATGAGATTTATTAACAGACAAAACTCAGAGAGGGATTTACTATGCTGGCTGTTAGTAAACTCAAGTACAGCACTGTGAAATGTTTAAAAAAGTTAAAAAGTGGTCTACTTATCTCGCAATTTTGGCTAACATGACTCTGTTAAGCCCAGAAACCAGCAGGTGGCTGACAATAAATTACTTAATTTGGAGACAAAACACATCAACACAGTTTGTAGTTTATACACATCCTGCTGAACACGAGTGCTTTTGTTTAAGTGTAACCATGATTTTTTTTTTGTTGTCCTTTCAGCCTTAACATCGAGATGTTAAAGCTTATTGAAGGGGAAATCAATATAAAATATCAATATAACCCCAATATCATTTTCAGCAGATCTGTGCCACCTTACTTTGAACCCATGTCTAAAACACAAACACAGAGAGTGTACCTGTCCTGGGGAGATTCCTTCCAGAACAGTGATGTTACTGCCTTCGCCCCAGTCTTCATAATACTCAAACTGCTGACCCTGCCACAGACACACACACACACACACACACACACACACACACACATAATCATTCCCAACACAAACAACTGAAATTATTAACCAAACTACAGTAAAGGAAGATGGCACATTTGATGGCAAACTTGTACCAGGACTGTTTCCTCCTTCTTGTCAGTCTTGATGGTCTCCTCTTCATCAGCAAGCAAACCGGTCTCAGGCCCCTGCAGTTTAAGGGAACAGGAGATCAGATGAAGAATGTGCTCATTGAATGAATCGTTACAAAGCATGTGCATTTTCTGTAATCATCTGTGTTGGTGACCTGGAAGTACGACTCTGTCTTTGGTTGTTTCTTCTCAGCAACATATAGGATGTGCGTCTCTGAATGAGACCAGACCATACAGCCAAACTGATCTGAGAACAGAGAACACACAAGCCTGATGCTGAATACAGTTACAGTTAGATTTTGGGACACTAGCTTTTCGAGTTTTGTTGGCCTGTAGGTGGCAATGTAAGCACACTCAGCAAGATTATGGTGCCAAATATTGTCTACCAAGTTCATTTAAACAGACCAAAGCATGGTTCAGATACAGCCTCACTTCCTGTTTAGGGTCTATATTGATATCTACATCAAAAATAAAATCAAAAATATCTTCAGTCATTTCTATGTGTCTCAGATAAAATCATCAGAAATTTATTTGAAATGCAAACCATGATAAAGAGACAAGAACAAACCAAAAAATAATAATAAATAAATACATACTACAAACTTGGTCATGATCACCCAATATGCAAAATGTAAATTTTCATTCAAATGGTTCTATGGGCTGCCATTGACCTCTACAGTGTGAAATGGCCTTTATATTCCCTTCCATCAACTAACAAAAGCAAGCCAACTGGCTAATTAAAAATTCATATTTTGTTTGTCATTGTTTGACTTTCCTCATACTGTATCACACTCCATATGTCATTATCAGTAGTTGCAATCATGTGTTAATGTATTTCGGGTAATCTGATGGGTGAATGAACATGAATAAATGTGTCCCTGCAGCACAAAAGCAGTCATAAGTGTCACAGGTATATTTGTAGCAATAGACAACAATACATTGTATGGGTCACAATTATCCTTTTTTCTTTTATGCCAAAAATCATTAGGATATCAAGTAAATATCATGTTCCTTGAAGATATTTTGTACATTTCCTACCATAAATATATGAAAACTTAATTTTTGATTAGTAATATGCATTGCTAAGAACTTCATTTGAACAACTTTAAAGATGATTTTCTCAATATTTAGATTTTTTTGCTCCCTCAGATTCCAGATTTTCAAATAGCTGTATCTTGGCCAAATATTGTCCTCCTAACAAACCACACATCAATGGAGAGATGATTTATTCAGATGATATATAAATCTCAGTTTCAAAAAACTGACCCTTATGACTGGTTTTGTGCTCCAGGGTCACAAATTAGAGTAGTGCAAGAGAAAACCTGTCAAATCTGAATGTTTAAAATGGCCTGAGCTGTAGATGTTACAACCGACACTGAAGCTTGCGTTAGAAAAACAAAAAAAACACTTTGCCTAAAGCATGTGATCTGACGTCCAAAGCTCGATTCGGCTGAGAACCACACGACTGCTCAGCAGCACAACCAGAGGTGAAATAAGCGGCTGTAGTGGGGCAAAGCCAAGTGGCAGAGTAGGTGCTATCGATTCTTTTGACCGCCATAATGCCACAACGCAGACAGTGCTGTAAAAGCTTTGAGTAATGAGCCTTTTTGTGATACAGTTGAGAGGAGAGCCTTCTGTGCTTCACAAAGCTTCATTTCTGCATCACCGCTGTGCTGCATTATTGAGACTGCGCCACTATTTGCTGCACTTGTGCTGTACAATGTGACCATTTAGTCAGTCTAGAGCCCTGATATGCTAATTTTGGTAACAGGGTGTGGATGTTTTCCTCTTACCATCTTCACACACTTTGCCATGTTTGTTGAGAGTCGTCAGATTAAGACACTTCAGCTTCCTGTTCTCACGCCAGATCTAGACAAACAGACAGAGAGAGAGCACAAACTGCTAAAAGAGAAATCACTGGAAAGTTTCTTCCTTGCAGATCCTGTAGAGCAGTGCTTCTCAAACCTGTCCTAGACTGAGCATTTTGAAGACTCTCTCTCAGAAAGTGTTGCCATGTCTGCGGTTTTCCTGTGGAATTGGGCTACTTTAACACTGCTGCTGCGGGTTGTTTTCTTGTCAGCGGGTTTAAACGACCCCAGTAACGTGATATTTAGCCCCTAAAATGCTAATTTTACCCCCTGGGACACAATTTTTTTGTTCTCTTTCACAGTGTTGCTCTAGATATGTCACTTTGTACAATCTTCAAATTGCACTCATGCAAAGATGACAGAAAATTTACTCTGTCCTGTGGCAAAACGTGATGGCAATTACATATTAAACTACACAAGCAATAGTGATTGAGCAACCAGGACGCACCAGAAGGTGGGCAGATATTTTGCTAAATGCTAAAATGCTAAACGATTGTGCCAGAAGAATAGTTTGAGAACTTTATTACGTCTAGTCATTATTGTAAACATCATTACAATAAAAACAATTTAAAAAAAAAACAATAAAAATTAAAATTTAGTTTTAATGTGTCACATTTACTGACACAGCCAAAATGTATCTGTAGACAGAGCTGGGTAGATTACTTACAAATTGTAATCTGTTACCGATTCCAAATTACATCTCATTTTACAAATAGGATAATCTTGTACCATATTGATATAAAAATACAAAGAGTAAGAAAATGCATTCTATTTGTTGTTATAAACAACATGAAGTGCATTAAACATTACATTACATCAAGTTTTCCCAAACTTGGTTTGTGAAGGAAGTGAAAGGGGTTTATGAGTTTAATGGAAGGATAAAAATTAATTAAATCATAAAAATGTTAAATTAAAACAAATAATTTTAAAATGAATCAAAATAAAACACTTACTGAGGGAAAAACAAAAGGCAATATTTTATTTGTTTACCTGCATGTCATGTGACCATAAGCAATGTCAGAGAACCGGGAACATGCAAATGTGATGCTTCATTATTAAAATATTTTAAATAAAAATATTAGGTGAAAGAGGATCGGATGACGAAAAAAGTTGGTGCATTTGTGAATTTGTGCATTTTAATGTGTTTGAAAGCCTTCCAAAGTAATGTGTGGTAAAATAACCGACTGATTGATAATTCAAATAAAAATGAATGTGTTCATCAGTATGTTGAAACACTTCTTAAACCTGAAATGATTTTTGTAAATCCAGCCATCAAATGCTGACTAATGACTGATCGGTGTGAATTACCTCAAAACTGGAAGACTTTCTGAGTGTATACAAGCGGTAGGATATTTTAGATGAAAGAGAGGAATTGGGGAGAATCAATAAATTATGAATAAATTATTGCTATTGTGTAAATAATATGTAATCATGTAATCCATAAAAATAAAAGCATTTTAAAATAATTACAAGTACTTAATTTTGGGAATCTGATTACATAATCTGTGGATATGATAAACTCAAAGTCATGTGAATATTCCCTATTAAACATTAGGCAGCGCCAAACAGTGTAAGACTATTCTGAGATGTTATTTTTGGAGTTTTACGCCTACGGTCCAGAATGCATTTTAAAATACTAGGCATCACATATTTGTTCAGTTGTTTAGCCATTTGCACAACTGGCAAAGTGTCGAGTAAAGTCTACAAGATTTAGTCATATTGTAGGTAAATAAATGATTTGTGCATGCAATCTGACCTCAAGGAACTGCTTGTCTTCTCCTTTAATGGTGCTCTCTCTCAGCACAGGCTTCATGTCACCGGACGGAGAATCCACACTGAGCAGAACACAGCACTGAACACAGAGCCAGTGTGCTGTATCAGGGCATGCACTTTGTGACTTCTTGCTTAAAGAGGCTGAAAAAATGAAAGTTTTGATCACATTTACTCATGTCGATCCAAACCAGTGTTTCTGAGTTGTTTTAGTGACTTTCACTGTCATTCACCAGAATACTGTACCCTTTTGTGACTTTTGCAAATCACATATGAGTAAGAAGTGAACCTACTCTCCCTTGATTTCTGTGCAGTTTCCTGAGAGCCCGGAGTAAACCACAGATTTGTCATCGTGAAACACAATGTACTGACGACAGAACTTCACATTTTCATTCCTCTCCAAATCCCACAGAGTCCATAAACTTGTGTGTGAGAGAGAGCAGTTACAGTATGACTGATTTGTTCTATGTTTTGATATCTTTTGTGCTATCTGCCATCTCAATCACGCAGCTAGCGACTCTTACGTTTCTTGTTTTTGGCAGACCTGCTGCACCATTTACTACACCGGTGTCTGGATCAATTCGGTCAGTCCATTAATTCGACTGGAGTCTAGACCACAGCAAAGAAGCACAGGAGTCACATTTGCTGCTACGAAGGTTTGAGTTAAATGTAGTGCTAGGATTAATGTGTAGGGCATCTGTAGGACTTGATTCCTAATATCCTAACAAAAAACTATACATCAATGGAAAGTTAATTTATTCAGCTTTTAGATGATGTATAAATCTCAATTTAAAATAATAATAATAATAATAATAATACACTTATGGCTGGTTTTGTGGTCCAGGTTCACATTTGTCTTGCACTTGGTGTAAAAAACATTTCATTTTACATTCTGCGCAAAAAAAAGGCGTTCCGGAGCACCTGAAACACCACAAGAGGACACGGCATAATAACACACAACAGACATACAGCCAGACACGAGAACATACACCGAATACAGCGATAACGGATGCAGCCAGAACGCGTTTCATCTGCGCACGTGACGCGGGTTCGAGGCTGTTGAGAACGAGCTGTCTGCGTTCTGCTGCAGTGTAAAGTGAAATACACACGAGAGGATGTTGTTCTAAGTTATATTTCAGTCGTCTGACTGTACCTTTGAGCCCATGGCAGCGCAGTGTGACAAGAGTCTGTCGGTGGAGAGGACTCCTACGACTGAACCACAGACTGCATCAAAACACAACTGAACTGGCGCTGAGGGGGCGGAGCGCAAGTCTACTGTAGCGCTCTCTGATTGGTCAGATGCTATGACGTGTGAGTTATTTATATCAGATGGTACATCTTTTGGTGAGACGCCTTGATTTTTTGGACTTTGCAGATATTGTAAACACCTTTAAAGTAAACTGGCTGAAAATATTCCTTGCAAATCCAATGTCACTGTGTTTTTTTTTTTAAATTTTGTATCCCAAATAAGATATTTAACCAACTTGTTGGCCTATCTTTCTTACTTAAATTTAATTTTTTGCCTGGCAAGTTACTTATTTCCTTTATCTAACTTCCATCAGCAGTGTCTTCTTTCGTGGAAATTGTGTTTTTTCCGTGGTTTCTCCCCCCATAAAGTTCTCCTTTGGAATAATGCTGATATAACGGTTAGAAATAAATCTCTTTTTTTGCCTAGATGGTTTAATAACAACTTGAATTGTATTCTATCTGTGTTTGACGATTTTGCTAATATTTTAACTTATGAACAATTTATGAATCTCCATAATTGCCCAGTCCCACCAAAGGAATATAATACTTTGATGAGAGCCATCCCAGTAGGCTTAACTCAGTTAGTTTCAAGTCACCTTAAATTCAGTAAGGCAACAGTGTTTATCCGGCTTTATATTTGGGTGGTATTGGTATTTTAGATCGGAAATGCAATAACAGACATATCCGCAAAATATTTCAGTTAAAGAGAAAGATTACTCCAACAGGGAAATTCTATTGGGGTTCCTTTATAAAAATATAAATTGGAGAAAGGCTTGGCTCTTGCCAAGTAAATTTTGCATTTCTAATAAGGTTAAGGAGATCCATTATAAAATCCTTTAATCTCCATTAATCTGTCTATCTCTAAATATTCTAATGTCGATGAGTCTTGCTCGTTTTGTGGTTTTGTGGAGGAAACAGCTGCCAGTTTGTTTTTTGATTGCGGTGTTACCAACAGATTATGGGTTGACTTAAGCACCTATGTTTCTAACCTTACAAATGTGTCCCATACCTTTGTCCTCAAAGATGTTATCTTTTATTATGAAAATCCAAAGCTATTATCTGTTGAATATGTTGTTATTTTTCTTTTATTGAATGCAAAATTCTTCATTCATAAACAAAAATGGCTTAAGTTTTCTTTGTCTTTCCCCCCTTTTTCTTGTGGAATTGAACTCTTTTGTTTCATCTCTTAGACTTACAAATAACAAAAAGAGTGGTAAGTTTTTGATGTATTATGACAACTTTTCCAAAAGAATGTAAGTTTATTTTTGCACTTTTATGTATCCATAATACTATAATTTGACATGCAAATCCAGAATGTTTGTTTTTATTTTATGATTGCTTCTTGTTGGAGTGTATTTATGTCTCGCTTCCCTGTTTTTATTTGTTTGTACAAGTTTTGCAATTAAAACAAATAAATAAAATCTTTTGGTGAGACAGAAACATTTTCTTAAGAAAAAAATTGGATCAGATTTTGACAGTAAATGCTCCTTTTGTCAGAATGATACGGAAACACTTTTTCATTTGTTTTGGTCGTGCAACTATACTTTTCAGCTTTGGAAAGATGTTAGTTATTTTATTTCAAGTAGCTACTATCTTACAAGGTTTTTCAGTGAATCCTAAATCTGTTATTTTTGGTTTCTTTGAAGCGTATTCAAATGCCTGCTTTATTATAAACTTAATTCTCTTTCTATGTAGATTTTATATTCATAAATGTAAGTTTTCGAACTGTAAACCTATTTTTGTAGTATTCTTTCAAGAGAAACATTATTACAATTACATTACAATTTCACTCTCACTTAACAAAAAAGCTCTCAAAACATCTACAGTTTGCACAGCCTACAAACTCTTTACAATATTTAATGTGTAATTTGTATTAATTTGTGTAATGCCCTCTTATTTCCTTTCATTTTTCCCTTTTGTCTTTTTTGTTATGTTTTTTTTTTTCTGCTTTGAACTACTGATTGTTGGGTTTTTATTTTATTTGTTCTATTGTTGTTATTCTTAATTGTTATGTTTTAATTATGTTATTCCATAATGTAAACTAAATGTTTAAAGCATTAAAAAAAAATAAAAAATCTGAGACAGGAGTGATACCAAAAAAGTAGACCAGAACTTTCAGAATATTTGTGATAAAGAAATAGTCATTGAAGAGTTGAGAGAGTGCATTAACTTATTAAAGAATAACAAATCTCCAGGTAATCGGTGAGTTTTACAAGACTTTTTCTAAAGAACTTTCACCTTTTTTATTTAGTATTTGTGAAATTTATACAAAACGAAGAGTTGCCTGTTTCATTAAAACAAGGAATTATAATACTGATTCCCAAACCTAATAAAGACTAAAAACTAAAGACTAAAAATAAAAGTTATTTATTGAAAATTGGAGGCCTATTAGTTTTTTTTTTTTTTTTTTTAAATAATGACCGTTAATTGTTTGCAATGATTTTTGCCAAAAGACTGAAGCAAGGTTTAGACAAATTAATTGATATAGAACAGTCTGAGTTTATGCAAGGCTGTCATATATATTAGTCTTAGATATGACTGATTATAATCACTTTATTGAGGATGATAGTTTTATTTTATTTATTGATTTCTATAAAGCATTTGATATGGTGATTCATAATTTTATTTTCAAAGTTATTAAATTGTTTTGGTTTTGGAGATGTGTTTTTGAAAGCAGTTAAAACATTGTATAGTGGGTTTGACAGTTCTGTCAAACTTGCTCATGGTACCTCACAAAGATTTGAGATTCATCGTGGCATTAGGCTCTCTCTCCTTTTTTATTTTTATAAGTCATTCAGGTTTTAGCATCGCATATAAAAAGAAATCAATTTAATGGTATCCCAGCTTTAGGTGTACAATTTAAACTTAGCCTGTTTGCTGATGACACTGCAGTGTTTTTGAAAAACAAATTTGAAGCACCAAAAATAATTAGATACATTGAGGAATTTACTGGTGTTTCAGACCTTAAAATGAATTTAGATAAATCTGTATTATTTTATTTTATTATTGTGTATTATTTTGGAATTTAGATAAATCTGTAAGATTGCTCCTCTTCAGAAATAGAGAATATTCCAGTTAAACATAAATTAACATATTTAGGTGTAATAATTTGTAAAAATGAAAAACAAAGGAGTCAGTTAAATTTTGAACCAAAACAAAAGAAATTTAATTTGTGGTTAATGAGGGACATCTCAATATTTGGGAGGGTTTTATTGTCAAAGGCGGAAGTTATATCTAGATCTGTTTGAACATCATTATCGTTAGATGTGCCTCCAAAGATTATTTAAGATCTAGATCAGATTCTTTATAACTTTATCTGGAGGAAAAAAACACATTATTTAAAAAAGGAGGTCATTTTTAATCCTAAAGAGCAAGATTATAATACTCTCAGTGACACTTTTACAACTAAATGGTTGATAGAGTTTATGAAGAATAGAGAAAGTCCTTGGAATGTATTTCCTAATTATATATTTAATACTCTTGGAGGCATAGACTTTTTGTTGAAATGTAATTTTTCTGTTGACAAAATTCCTGTTAAATTGGCTGGTTGTCACAGACAAGCCCTGTTAGCATGGAAATTGGTGTATAAGTACAATTTTTCACCCCACAGCTATTTCATGTGGAATAACAAGGACATATTATTAAAAAACACATCTTTATTCTGTCATACTTGGTTCAAGGAAGGTATTCTTTTAGTAAGACAGTTAGTTAATTCCCATGCATACTTTCTTCAGAAATTCCAATAACCAGTTAAACCAAGAGAATTTGCTATTGTTTTTGACGCAGTTCCAAAGAATGTGATGTTACTTTTAAAAAACTGTAACTTAGAAATCAGCATGGTTAATCATGGAAACATTTTCATTGAAAATATTGATGTTTTAAAACAACAGTGTAGCAATAAGATTATAAGGAATGCTCTTTGTTCTGTGTCCTTACCTGCAGCAAGATTCTTTCAATCTTCTTTATTTGGTGATATCTCTTGGGTTAAAGCATGGAAACTGTCAAATAAGTTTTGTATCAATATCAAAAATAAGGAAGTGTCTTACAAAATACTCCATAGAATTTATCCTACGCATGTTTTTGAAAGATTTAAGCTTAATATTTCATATACCTGTGAATTTTGTGGTCAAGAAAAACAAACTATGTTGCATCTATTTTTTTTTTTTCATTGTATTTACTCAAGATTATTTTGGATTTGGAATTCTATATTAACTGAAAAATGGAGTGTATGATAGAAATTTGTATATTTGATGTAATTTTTTATATAGAAAACGAAAATTTGAATTGTAAAGAACAACATATTATACAGTTGTTTATTTTGTTAGGAAAATTCCATATACATAAGAAAAAGTGGGCTCAATGTAAACCAAATTTTGCACATTTTATAAATGACTTTAAATTATATGTTAATCTCTTGGAACAAACAAAAAACAAAAAAGCACTGAAAACATGTAATGCTCTAAAATCATTGAAATGTATCTAATTTTCTTTTCTCTCTCTCTCTCTTTTCTCTCTCTGGCAGCTAATGTTAATTTGATCATGTGAATATGTTATATCTCATGTTCTTGTGGCATTAAATTAATAAAGCATAAAAGAAATCTTCGTGAGACAGTTATTCAAGAATAATGGGAATCTCTTTCACTACTGTGAATTCCTTAATTATTATAAGATCTCTATAACTGCTAAAGAGTATGCAGTAGTATTTGATGCCATTCTTAGGGGCCTTATTCCACAATAGTATTCAGCTTTTGTCTGGCAATACATTTCTGAGTCTATCCCCTATGCTAATCAGTTAAGTTTTAATGGGTATGAAAATTATACATAATAAACTTAATAACCTTTATGTTTAAAAAATGATGTAGAACCGCATTGTTGCCTAAATGCAAACCTTTTTGGAATTCATGATATGCTCAGATTGAATGGAAAGAGGAATTTACCCAGTAAATACTGTCTCACCAATAAAAATGAAGTTACATGTGAAGTTATTTATTTGATTTACCCAGTGAGACAAGTAGTTGCAAAAAAAAAAAAAAAAAAAAAAAAAATAGAGACATGGAGTCTACATGCATCTTTTGTAACTTAGAGGAAGAATCCATAAAACACCTTTTTTATGATTGTGTATTTACCCAAATGTTTTGGATTGATATTGAATATATAATATTAAAATTTATACATTTAAAGATTCAATTCTTTAGTAAAGATATATTTTTGTCTGAGTTTGGAGCATAATTTGGTGATTAAATTAATAAAAATTAATAAATAACCGGGAGAAGAAGCTTTGAAAAGTGGGGATAATCAACAAAATCACTCAATTTGAAGGAAAAGCACTGCTGGTGGTAAATGTTAACACTGAAGTTTTCTTTAGATATAGTGATCATTAGGATCGGAAATTGTAATTTTGCATGCTTACTTTGAATATGACATCAGATTGTAACAAACAGAACAAACATCTCCACAGCTTTTGTTTGCCTCTGAACACTGAAATTTTTTTATCTCCAATTTGTTTATGTATTAAAATGGACCAAATTTTCATCCAGCTGAATTAATTAATTTCATAATATATTTACATCAAAATATTGGCAATACTTGCATCTAACCATACTTGCACTTCTCAAAACCACAGATTTTATTTATTTATTTTTAATTTATTTTTATTTTTTCAGGCATTTAGGTCAGTAAATGAAACAAGTGCAATTATCCATGTATCTGTCATAGTAGTGAAAAGGACAAGTCTGATTCAGGTGTTTTTTTATTTAAATCCTCTTTTATTTTTTCCTGATTGTACTGAAGAGTCATCATTACTTTCATCACATAACATGACGTTACATCAAGCCTACTACAGGAATACACTGAAACAAACACAAAGTTTACAATGGATATATGGATATGCTCTCACAACAGTGAATGTAACATTGTGTTTATCGAACACCTTCAGACTGTTGTCTTTTGTTTTTTTCTGTTTTTTTTTTTCTAAAGTACATTTGTCAATTTAAATTTCCCCGCCCACAAATTATATGGAAGCCATATTCTCTTTTTAAAGAGTTTTTTATCTGCATTAACAATCACAACAAGTATAGACCATAGACCAAAAGTGTGTCTCAATATTTTTTTTTTTTACATTTCCAAACAGTCCACATGAGCCAACCACATACACAGTGTGATTTATTTGAATATGTATGTGTTTATTTGGTTTCTGTTTATGTCGTAATGCTCTTTTTTTAGATGTAATTTACACAAAACAACAGATCATTTTACACCTTGCTCTGAATGTTTCGTGTGCAGAAGTATAGTACAATTTACATGTTTTACAGATATATTCATGTCCTTTTAACTGTGAAAATGGTTGCCAGTGCAACTGAGCAGCAAAGGGGGGGCCCATGCAATTATCAGGTTATTTTAAAACAAATTTAGCTGATTGTTTCCTTTTTGACAGAGTCACAGCAGTCATTTTTTTCTCTGCCATTTATTTATTTCGTTGTTCCACATACTTACTCCTACAAGAGTAACTGTTTTCTAATCCAGTAAAAAGGATCACAATGCATGAATGAGTGAATAACTAAATAGCATAGATAATGGCAGGTGATCTGGTTTCCCTGACAGACATGTACATCACAGTCAACAGCCCTAATGAATCACAAACCTAGGGTGTTAGAATGAATGGCTTTCTTAGTATTGTAATTAAGCCCTTATAGCGATGCATATATCTCCCCTTGGTACATTAACTCTATGCTTTCCTGAGGTGAATAGGATCAAACACACACACAGAGAAAATAATTAAAAATTAAATAAATAAAAATCTCTGAAACGCAAGACAGAATGATAGCTAATATAGTTCATATTGCAGGCAGTACAAACAGACTCCTCGATTTGCTTTCTGTTGAGTGTTTTAGGTGGTCTATAGGTGCTATACATTGCTATATAACTGCTCGTTTTATATGCCATCCCATATACATTCTAATCCATTTACATAATATAGTGCTATTTATTTTATTTGTTTAATAAAATATGATTTATTCAATTTTGGTATAGTTATTTAAAACTATTATTTGAAAAAATAAATATATCCGAATATATATAAACCAATATAATTTGTGACGTAACTCAGTAGCTGTAGGCCGTGTTGTTGGGTTTCCTCTCAACTCAAGAGATTTTCTGACCACACAGATATTACAGTGTGTGGCAATGCAGCGAGGGGTCCAAACTGGGTCTCCAAAGTCTTTATATAGTATGATAACTCAAGATTTCCCACGGCCTGTGGGAGGGCAACCACAGAGGTGTATGATTTAAGACCAGATAAACGGGCAACCCTTCAAACACTGCAACAAACAAAACCGTTTTGTTTAATATTTCTCAAACACATATAACCTCCTTTATATATATATATATACTTTTTTTTATGTCTGCTTTACTGTTATCATATTTGTTGTATGCTTTAGATTTGTAGTTTCTTTTAAGTATTGCACCAATAGGCAAATGAACATCATAAAGGATGGTGACCCCATCATATGCCGTTCATCTAGCAGCAACCATCAATAGATAGTGAGAAATGATTGATGTTTATGTTAATCGCTATGGCTAACTGGCTCCATTTCAAAACAGTGCCACCGATATGGGAAACATGCCACAAATATGGGAAACAAAATTTCCATTCAGATTTATAGTATTTACATTACAGTTTCTCTTATACAAACAAATCAGCCCCCAAGTAATATTTTTGAAACTACTATCTAGTTATTCTTGGATTTAGTTGTTTTATTTTGTTTCAATACTCTGACAACCATTTTTCTCAGCTGAGAAAATCATTGCATAGAAGGTCTGAAATTATAAGTCCTCTGACCAAACATTTCTTTTAATGGTGTTGATCAGATTTTTTTTTTCTTCTTTTTTGAATGATAACAAATGTAGATGCATACATACACACATCCAAAACCATTCACACATACCATTAGAACATATAGCAATATCAAGATTTTTTTTTTTCAGAACATGCAATCTCTACTTGCTTAAAAGTTCCCTTATTTCTCCGACTAGCTTTGTGTTTTTCTTAATTATTATAGTTATTTAAAAAAAAAAATATTTTAAAACAAATCATGGCTTTGACACCTAATTAGTTATTATAAGAGAATGGGCATCACTTTTTAAAGACTTAATAGACAGTGATCCTGAACCTTACAGATATATTACAGGTTTACAGACAGATATCACTCTTCTGACCACTACTGTAAAAACATCTAACAATTGTGCTCTTTACTGACTGACGACCATCCACTATTGCTTTTGATCTTTTTTTAAACCGTAAAACATAAAATTCAACCAATATATGTATATGTATATATATATATATATATATATATATATATATATATATATATATATATTTAAAAAAGGATGTAAACGAGTAACAATGGATTTTAAACAGTAATAAACAAACAAAGGAACTCAATACAATAATAAAAAAATAAAAAACCCACTTGAATTAAAATATATAAATAAACTTCAGTCTATTTTTTTTCTATACACAAGCAATGTGGGAAAAAATTATCATGAATAGAAAAATATGTTAGACCCTCTACAAACATAGCAAGGCGACAATGGAACAACAAAACAAAAAGATAATGCACAAGATTCCAACTCGCCAGTACCGTACAATGGTTGTAAAAACATCCCACCTGCAGCCTGAGGACAATTTCTTAATACTTTGGAAAGGACCATGGATAAAAAAGACCTGATTGGTCAAAACCTGACGTTGTTTTCCAAATGATTTCTTATGTGATGATCTGAGTCTTATATTTGGGCTTGTTCTAGAATTTCTTTCGTCCTCTTCTTCATATTCTCTCTGCTGGAGTATAAATGCACAAATCCTCTTTGTCAGTTTCTCATTGATATCGTGAACAGTGTAAGGTCTTGGATTACATGCATTCCTAGTCCACTTTACACTTTTATACCACACAGAAAGAGAAAGAAAAAAGACAAAAACAAACAAATAGTTTTTTTTTTTCTTTTCATTCTGGAATGTTGAGTTAAAGGACTTAGCATAGAGATGTGTGTTATAGTTCCCATGTTCATGATTTTCCTTTTTTTTTCCTTTTTTTTTTTTTTAGGAAAAACCTATGAAGTTTTTCTAAGTGTCCTGACATTGCTATTTCGTCCATTCCTGAGAGGGGAGTGAAAGCATTTCCCAAGTAACAAGAGAAACACGGAATCACACTTCTTCGTAAGTCACTCGCCATGCTGCTCTAATGAGAACATGTCAGCTTGTTTTCAGAGTAATGCACACACAGATTTCAATATTTACTGTAGGCATTATCAAGTTACACTGATTGACCTGTTTAGTTTGTTGATATTGTGCAACTGGAGTCATCGCTCTCTGCTGCCTTCATGTACTGTGTTCTGCTGGCCAGGAGGAGGAAGTTGTTTGGAGCTGTCATGCTCAAAGTTGGCTGTTAATATCTTTGGCCATGCTGTTCGGTTAGAACACAGATACAGCATTCCCAAATAATCTGTAAAGAACAATATGGGATACAAAGAAGGCATTACAATCCAATGAAAGACACTGTTTTCAAGGTGAAGTGTATAATGTCTGTTCCATTGGTATAAACAAATGGAATGACAAAAATAATGACTATTTTCAAACCTAACATTTCCCCTCTTTACCATCTGACCCACCCACTGTACAGTGAACATACTTTTCAGGGGTCAACATAAGTATGACTTACTCATGGTAAAATCTATGTATTACACTGGGATAAGACCTGAAAAAAATAAACACTTCATCCTTAAATGTTGTATTACAGACAGTTTATAGGTGGATCTATGTTCTGAACAGGGACCCAAGAGTCAGTCTGCTGTTGATCTTTAGTTTATGTGAAGCATAAATAGACATTTCTGAGACATTGAGTCATTTGTAACAATGCAAGAGCTGATGAAACAAAAGTTAATTTTATTGGGACCCATATTGAATGTTTTAGCTCATGAGTTGTATCCTGTCAGGTCCTGTAATGGAGTGCCAGCAAGATGTTAAGTTAATGTTACTGTCAGTAACTGCATTTCCATTACCTTTCAAATTGCGCAAATTGAAATTGCAAATTGAAAATGCACCCAATGGAAACATGTCAATTTCACAAAAACTCCTACAGGTCACCTGGCATGCATAAAAGTCACTCCAAGAAACACCTCATATGTGGCCGCTCTCAAGTATGCTTGTATCCCTTATTTACACTGCATAACAGCTCCAACACAGCCACCAGAGCTGATCGTAGCCACTCTAGTCAATACTTGATTTGATCACAACATATAATAATTTCTGTTAATAGTTTTCACCATCTGTTTGATTACATGACATTAACGAACTGCTTTGATTTCGGCCATATGAACATCAACTTGAGATAGTCACCACTCATAAGATAGTCACCACTGATAAGCTACTACTAAATATAATGTAGAAACTTTAATTTTCTGTAAAGCTGCTTTGCAACGATTTGCATCATGAAAAGCGCTATACAAATAAACTTGAATTGAACTGAATACTTTGTGTTTATACCAGCCACACAGCTGCACATTTCAGAGGCATCCCAGAAGGGGCTCTCCGCTTTTTTGCTAAAGATAGATGCATACGTCTCCTGTGCTTAAAAATAATGGCTGCAAAATACAGTACGTAAACCTACCAACATCCATCGCCATGACTTATTGCGAGAGGAAATAATTACATTTTAGCTGCATAACATCAGTTAATGGAAACTGCTTCATTTCGCATATCGCAAAAGTTTTGTGCAAATCTGTAATGTGTCTCGCTACGGCTACTGTGGAGGAACTAGGAGTTGAGGAGACAAGGAGACACAGGAATAAACTCGAAACACAGTCTTTAATCTTCAACTTCGGGGAAATACAGGGCGGGCAGACACACACATAGCTCAAGGAAGAACATTCAATACCGGACGACCAACTCAGAAAAGGAAACAGTTTAAATACACGACATGACGAGGGGATGACAAGAAACACCTGGGATCAATAAACATAATTAGAAAATGAAACAGGAAGGACCAAATAAGGGCGTAATGATACAAGAGGGAAAACAAGGAACACATGGGGAGGAAAACAACACAACGGGAACACAAGTCTGACATTACTCCCCATCCAATGGGTGCTCTGGAGGGCCATCAGGACAGGCCTACTCACACAGCAGGCCTCCAGGGTGGTACACGTTCCGGGACCCATGGCGGATCAGGCAGTTCGGGCTGCCATGGCAGAGCAGGCAGTTCAGGACACCATGGTGGAGCAGGTAGACCAGGAGACCATGGCAAAGCAGGCAGCTCAGGAGGCCATGGCGGAGCAGGGAACTCAGTAGGCCATGGTGAAGCAGGCCACTCGGGGAGCCATGGTGGAGCAGGCAGACTAGGAGGCCATGGCAGTGTAGGCTGCTCAGGAGGCCATGGCAGAGCAGGGTACTCAGGAGGCCATGGCAGAGCAGGGAACTCAGGGGCCATGGCAGAACATAAACATAAACACTCCACTCAGTAACAGAGCTGGCTAGATTCAGGGGTTGGAGCCGACACTGTAGTGAGTTCTGGTGCTCGAGCCAACACTGGAGCGAGCTCTGGAGCTCGAGCCAACACTGGAGTGAATCCTCCCTTGGTTACGGGTGAATTGGGCAGCCAGCGGGCTTGGGTCAACAGCGACCAGTGGGCTTGACTCAGGAATGGCCGGCGGGCTGGAGAAAGCCCTGGCCAGGTATGTTTTCGCATACGAGGAATTTGTTTTCATGACAGAAGCTTCCGCAGTGCAGCAGAACGACAGCGACAGAACAAAATAATAAAATAATAATAAAATAAAAAAATGGAAATAAGTAAAGTAAATAAGGAATAACAATATATAAATTGACAATTGTATATGTGCCGGTATATTACAATAGACAGTTTTGTGTGTACATGTATATAATGTGCAAATTGAAGTGTAGACTAAGTATGTGTGTTAGATAAATAAGTGTATGAGCGTATAAATAGTGTTGTGTGTTCCATAGTTATTGTCAAGTGTTCATGAGATGGATTGCCTGAGGAAACTGTTTCTGTGTCTGGACGTTCTGGTGCTCAGAGCTTTGTAGCATCGACCAGACGGCAACAGTTCAAAGAGGAAGTGTGCTGGATGTAAGGGATCCAGAGCGATTTTGCTAGCCCTTTTGCTCACTCTGGATGAATACAGTTTTTGAAAAGAAGGGAGGGTTGTACCAATGATTTGCTCAGCAGTCCGGACTACCCTCTGTAGTCTTCTGAGGTCAGATTTGGTAGCTGAGCTGAACCAGACAGTTATAGAAGTGCAGAGGATGGATTCAATGATGGCGGAGTAGAACTGTTTCAGCAGCTCCTGTGGCAGGTTGAACTTCCTCAACTGGAGAAGGAAGTACAACCTCTGCTGGGCCTTTTTCACAGTGGAGTCAATGTGAGTGTCCCACTTTAGGTCCTGAGAGATTGTGGTGCCCAGGAACCTGAATGCAGTCACAGTGCTGTCCATGATGTTGAGTGGGGGGAGAGCAGGGGGTTTCTCCTTAAGTCCACGATCATCTCCACTGTTTTGAGCGTGTTGAGCTCCAGGTTGTTGAGACTGCACCAGACAGCCAACTCTTTAACCTCCTGTCTGTATGCAGACTCGTCACCGTCCTGAATGAGGCCGATGAGTGTGGTGTCGTCTGCAAACTTCAGGAGCTTGACAGAGAGGTCTTTAGATGTGCAGTCATTGGTATACAGGGAGAAGAGCTGTGGGGAAAGAACGCAGCCCTGAGGATCTCCAGTGCTGATCGTACGGGTGCTGGATGTGTATTTTCCCAGCCTCACTAGCTGCTGCCTGTTTGTCAGGAAGCTGTTGATCCACTGACAGACGGAGGTGGGCACAGAGAGCTGAGTTAGTTTGGGCAGGAGTAGGTTTGGAATGATGACCCGAGCTGAAGTCCACCAACAGGATCCTCACATAAGTCCCTGGTCTGTCTAGATGTCGCGGTACATAATGCAGTCACATATTGACTGCATCGTCCACAGACTTGTTTGCTCTTTAGGCAAACTGAAGAGGATTCAGTAAGGGTCCAGTAATGCCCTTCAGGTGGGCCAACACCAGTTTTTCAAAAGACTTCATGACCACCGCGTTTGCGGAGGAATGTAAACACTTATGAGAATGAACGAGCAAAATTCCCGCGCCGAATAGAAAGGCTTGCAGTTAATGAAGTGCATTTCTAGATCTGAACAGCACATCTTCTTTAACACTGTTACATCTGTACACTACCTTTTGTTGATGTAAAAGCATGTCCTGCTACTGCGCGATTTTCCCGTTGATTCTGCGGTCCGCTCTGGACTCGCTGCTGTCTGCTCTGGACTCGCTAATCGCAGTCCATTCTGAACAGCTGAAACCCCATTAATTTCAGGCATAAAGCAACTTCAATGTTACAACCACATTAATCTGTTAAATTACATTATTCATTAATGCTATACAATGCTACCAAGCAGCTACCATATTCGGACTAAAGTCTCAAATCCAAAGAGATATTCTTTATAAAAGTTAAGAGTCAACCACTCCTACCTAAAATGGCTCATTCTAACATGACCCTACATGTCTACGTCACGATGTGGGAAGATTTGCATAATGCCGCCCAAATGTTCACGCAAAGGCATAACTTTTATTCTCGCTGTTGCCACCGGCGCCATGTTGTGGAGACACTGTGTGTTTCATTGTGAAAGCGAAGCTACTTTGTTTGGCCTTCCAAAAGAGGACATAACTAGAAATCAGTGGTTAAGTTGTATTAACAACACTGTTCCAGAACAGTTCAGCCCAAATATTCAGATGTGTGCAGTGCATTTTGCGGAGGACAAGGACTGTTTCCTGTGAGAGTAGCCTACAATGCCGGTGTCTGTTTCTATAAAGTGGGGCAATTCCAACTTTGCAAGGACAGTCTGGAACTTCTGACTCACAGCCTCAGAAAAAGTAAGTTTTCATATGTAAAGGATTTGCCACTGATGTTTCAAACGCAAGTTTTGAGCAGTGTAGAGTAACTGTTAGAGCTTGTCATTTGTCGTTTCTCTGATCACAAATGCAGACATGGTTTTATGTTTATGCAACACGATATGCAATGCAACGCGAAAAAAGACAGTATAAGTCATTATAATCAGTAATTATGTCCCCACTGGATGCAGCAAATGTGTAATGGCTTTTATTGGTTTTGTCTCATCGCACCGGGACACACGGCATCACAGTGTTAACGGGCGTAACATTTCCGTCACATGCTTGAGGCATTTGGCCAATCACAACGCACTGGATAGCTGGCCAATCACAACACACCTCGCTTTTCAGAACCTTTCAGAAAGGCTGGGCATAGAGGATAAACAATAATGCACAGTATGTGGAAAATAATGTGTTTTTTTAACCTTAAACCACATAAACACATTGCATTACACCAAATACACAACACAATGTTCTTTTTAGCAATGTCATATGACACATTTAATAGTAGATTTAACCAATTAAAAACTGGCCAGAGGTAAGAAATACCTATCATAAATGATCACTGCACTCCTGAGCTGACAGTGGGGGCCCTATCATACAATTGGTGCAATGCAGTGGCAGGCGCAACGCAAGTGTTTTTTGCTAGTTTCAGCCCAACGCAGTTATCATTTTCACATCCTGCGCCACATTGTTTAAATAACAAATGCATTTGCATCCTTTTGTGTGCCCATGGGGGTGCTGGTCTGAAAACAAGATGTGTTCAGGCGCATTGTTGGTGCATTGCTATTTGGAGGCAACTGAAATAGACTGTACCATTGACCAACTAAAACCTGGTCTAAAGTCAATGGCGCAGTGTTTTTTGTTATTTAAAGAGCGTGTTAGTAATATGTGCCTATAGGCAGATCCACAATGTGCATACACTTTGCTAATTACACACACAGGGATGTGCAGCAGCACACAGACATGCAGAATATTTAATATAAAAGGTTTACAGTGTAAAAGATTATTATTGTGTAGTCTACATAAATATAAACATGCCTACATGTCATAATGGATAGTCACTGCATGTATCAGAATTAGGCTCATGCAGGAGCAGCTCCGTTTTCTCTCTGGAGACACGTTCAGTCTTTGCTCTTGCAAATTCCGCCATGTAAATAGCGAATCCGCCATGGCTCGAGATATGACCATATTAGCCCGTTTCTGTCAACACTGCACTGGCTCCCGATTAAACATTGTATAGATTTTGAAATCTTGCTTCTTACTTAAAAAGCCCTGAGTGGTTTAGCACCTCAGTATTTGAACGAGCTCTTATTTCATTATAGTCCTCCACGTCTGCTGCGTTCTCAAAACTCTGGCAATTTGATAATACCTAGAATATCAAAATCAACTGCGGGCAGCAGATCCTTTTCCTGTTTAGTGCCAAAACATTGTTCGGGAGGCAGACACACTCTGTCAGTTTAAATCTAGATTAAAGACCCATCTCTTTAACCTGGCTTACACAACATAACACAGAAACACATTTCTAATATTCAAATCCATTAAATTTTTTAGGCTGCATTAATTAGGACAACCGGAACTGGGAACACTTTCAATAAAACCCAATGTACTGTACTTGCTACATCGTTGGAAGAATGGCTCTATGCTAATATTAGTCTGTTTCTTTCTTATTCCCGAGGTCACCGTAGCCAACAGATCCAGTCTGTATCCAGGTCAGGTGGTCACTGCAGTCACCCGGATCCAGTATGTATCCAGCTCAGATGGAGGATCAGCACCTAGAGATGACCTCGACAGCCCTGAATGTCAGCGGAGACCAGGACAACTACATGAGCCCCAGAGACAGATCCCCTGTGAAGACCTTGTCTCAGATGGCCACCTGGACAAGACCACAGGAACCAGTTGAGTCCTCTGCACAATCTGACTTTGCTGCAGCCTGGAATTGAACTGTTGGTTTCGTCTGGTCAGAGGAGAACTGGCTCCCTGACTAAACCTGATTTCTACCAAGGTGTTTTTCCATTCTGTCACCGATGGATTTTTGGTTCCTTGCCACTGTCACCTCTGGCTTGCTTAGTTGGGGATACTTAATATCCAGTGATATCGTCGACTTGATTGCACAGATTCTATTTAAACTGAACTGAGCTGGATGACGACATCACTGAATTCAATGATGATTCTTTAACTGAAAATTGAGTGTTATTGACACACTATTTTCCTATTTAATACTGTAAAGTACTTTGCCACATTCTATATTGTTAAAAGCACTATATAAATAAAAGTGACTTGACTTGAGCGCAACTGGTTCTTAAAGGGAATGGGAGAAAACACACCCATTACATCCATTACAAAACACGTGGACTGTTTTTCCCGGTCGTTAAACTAGCTAACATGGATTCGGACATGCCCTAAGTGCAACTGCGCCATGTGCTTTAGACCATGCGCTTAGATCATTAAAATACGGCCCCATAAGTTGTATGACTCTGTAAGAAACTATAAAAGATTTACAGGTCAAAAAAAAAGTTTCAAATTTTGGCATAGGAAAAAAATTGTTGCAGATAGATGTGAAGAAGAAAACTCCCAGGTCTTCACTAATAGCTGTTTATCACATCCGCAGTCTCACCATTCTCGGCTCTCAACTCTGTGGCTAATCAGCATCTGCCCATTCATGGGAAGTCATACATAGCCATGTATTTTAAAGCAGATAGACAGTGTGAAAAAGTTTAAGTGTAAATGAATAAGTAACTTGATTCAGTCTCACTGCCAACTCCTGGATTAAGACAGTAATCAGAAATTCAGTTTCAGAAATTCTAATTATAAAGTCACTTACTCTCCGGCTTTCAGTGCGAACAGTGTTGTCGCCTTTGATTTATGACCCAGACCTAAAGTCCTGTGATTCCAGTCCTGGTTGGCTTTAAAAAAAAAAATAAAACACAAACACACACACACAAACAATACAAATTCAGTTGTTGTAAATGTTATAAAAAATTGCAGTTTCGCCAGCTATCGACAACAATAATGAATAATGTATAGTACTAAGGGAGTTTGTTTTCATTATATAAAATTACTCTTAATGTCTATGGAATTATATTTGCATAAAAAAAATTTACGTAACTTTATAAAACTGAATGTAACTTTTTTAGAAACTATCAAAAATATGCAATTACAACAGAAGAAAACAATGAAAAGGAAAAAAAATGAACTCAGTCGCACAAATTTAACAGGCTCTTCAAATATGCTTCATTCTTTGTTGATGTTTTTCAAAGATTCGTTTTCGCTAATCGTGGATTCTGAATGCATTGCCACAGATTTCGCTTACGCTTTGCAGTTTTTCGTTTGGTGTTTTGACACAAACCTCTCGTGGGGTGGACAGGTGCTCTCTGACCTGGAAGTACAGACGTCACTCATTGGCGCGCATATTGGAAAGCTCTCGCAGTGATTTGTATGCAATATGTCGTGCTTTGTATTACTAAATATGTAAATAATATTTGACCTTCTTCTTTTGTAATGGCATATTTTTGATAGTTTCTGAAAAAGTTACGTTCAGTTTTATAAAGTTACGGTCATTTTATTAAGCAAATATAATTCCATAAATGTCATGTGTGTTTTTTTGTACTTTTATCTTTCATAGGTTCACTTGAATGCTGTGTCAGTAGCTGGTGTGACGATTGGCTGAAGTCCATATACAATCACACCAGTTTATTGGCAGATATTGCTAGAAACAGTCTCTTCTCCATGTTGCTCGCTCTGCAGCTGCTGAGGCACCGCATGGGCTGGCATTTCAATCTGAAGCTATGGAGCACAAGGCTTCGGTTTTCTCTCTCTTGCTTTCTCCTGACTGCGTGCTTAATATGTCTCAGTGGAGTTTGCATATAAGGATTTGTGTCTGAGTTCAGAAACTCGTAAAGTGATCTCTTTTAAATTTAATGTGCTATCTGCCGCCACATCTGACTTTGAAGAGTTCAGGCCGCCCTTTGCCCTTCTTTAGCTTATACAGAGCTTTTGCATGTAATTTCTCATGCTGTAGACAGGTTTAAGCTGGATTGGGTTGAGCCTGTCCAGCCAGGGGCTCACTCCAAGTTAGATGAGTGGTTGTTGGCAGGCATGTATTTGCTTTGCAAGCCGCTGCTGTGATTATAGGATCCATTATGAGATCTCAGGGTCCTGGAACTAAGCCTTCCCTGCACGGATAACTATTTCGACTGCCTCTGTTTTAACAGTCATTTTTAAGATGGCTGAACAGGGGTATTCAGAGATGCTGGCAATGGAAATGACATTAGTGGCTCATCTCTCACAATCGTCAGCCCTCTAATGGAAATTGAGGCCTAATATACTGTTCAAACTGTGTAGGACTATGTCTGCTTTGATCAGAAAGTCCTGTATAGCTGCTGGTTGAGGAAGTGTGCTGCTGCACACCATGGGAGTCCTGAAGGGTTCCCAGCTGAAGGTCCTTAAGGAGATGGAAGATGGTGACTGCTTGTCCCCTGAGGCACTCAAATCAATCAAGGCAATCTGAGAAATCGCTTTGTGATACTAAGCACATGGCTCATGCTATTGGTCTTTCAATGGTGGGTTTAGACTGAATGCTATCTCTGGCTAAGGATACAAACATCCTGCTAGATCCTTTGATTTTGGAGATGCTTCCTGCTAGATGTTCTGATATTTTACTTGGGACTTTTCTACAGCACTGGAGCCTTTGACTGGACCTCCTTTTGAGCCTCTAGAATAAGTCTTGGATCAGCTTTTGACTCTCAAGAAGGTTCTCTTGCTGACTCTTAAGAGAACTAGTAAAATGCATGCTTTGACAGTGAGCCCTTTATGTTAGGATTTAGCTCCTTGTCTAGTTAATGCCTTGCTGAGGCCAAAACTTGCCAACCTTCCCAAGGTGTTTTCTTCTTCGCTTGGCTGGCAGGCTGTTGTTTTACAATCTTCCACTCCTCCTACTTTTGAGTTGCAGGAGAAGGAGAGGTTGCACAGACTTTGTCTTTGAGAGTTTGAGCTTTGTGGATTTATGTTGACCGTACAAGCCAGTGGCATAAATCTGGCTAGTTGTTTGCCTGATTCAGTAGCCGTAGCAAAGGTTTTGCTCCATGAAGTGTTCATGAACACTCTACTAGGAGTGTTGCTTCTTTACAAGCTTTGGCTTGTAACTATCTTTGGAAGATATCTGCGTGTGGCAGGCTAGGTACACTTTTATTAGCATTCCCATAGCATTAACTACTGATGCAGCATCGAAGGGAATATGTGAAAGTGAATGTCTTATTTGTATGTGTTACGTATGTAACATTGATTGCCTGAGTACAGAACATGATGCTACATAGCCGGCCATGCTCACCTCAGCTTTGTTGTCTTTGTCAGAATGTCTATAATAAAGAAAACACATACATAAGGCATCTATTGAAGCGATGCTTCAGTGGGCAGTGCTAATGATAGGTGCCAATAAATTGGTGCGATTTAATACAGGTCTCAGTCAATCACCAGAGGATGTGCACCTAATGTCAGCTACTGACACAAGGAAATAAGGTTACATATGTAACCAAGAGGTTACCAATGTAACCAAACCATCCAACTCTAAAATGGTACATGACATTTTATCATATACTTACCAGAACAACCAGACAGCTTCTCTCCCTCTCACTTGCTTTCTTGAGTTGTCTTCTCTTTAAATTAAAACATAATAGGGAAACTTCATAGGTTTTTCCAGTGCAAAAACATCCTCTGTCATTTTAGACACCCTAAAGTAATATGGAAACAATAAGAATAATCACTGTGAAGCTAAAATTTGCCACCTTGTTACAATGCACTCTACTCAGTCAGCTGCTCTCTTGTTCTTTCTTTATCTTTCTCTCACTCTCTCTCATTCTCTCTCTGACACACACGCATATGCAGACAGATGTTAATTTCTTGGTAAATAATTTTAAAGCATGTTTATTTATTACAGTTACAATACGGGCAATGGTAAGTGTCTAATAACTGAAAATCAACTGCACCCACCTTTAACTGTACTACCTCACCACAAGGAGGAGAACTTTTTGCCAAATCCAGAGATGGCTGTGCAAATCACAAAGTAAAAGAGAGAACAGTGAGAATAACATTGGTTATAAAAAGCATTGTGTCTGTATAAATATTAAACATTTATTTTTGTAAGAAAAAAAAATGATTAAGAAAAGCCAAGTTTTTATTCAGGTATGTTCAGCACAAATCATCTCATTATAACAACGTTTAGGCATGATGTAAATAAGAGATTTGTTGTGCAGCATAGAGAACGTCATTCATTATAATGTAACATTGTGAGATCGCGATGGAGCGCTCTTTGTGGCATATCAATATATATTATTGTATATATATATATATATTTGTATATATATATAAATATAAAACTTATATGTGTGTGTGTGTGTATATATATATATATATCTTTATATATATATATATATATATATATATATATATATATATATATATATATATATATATATATATATATATATACACATAAGTTTTTCATCCTGGTTCTCATATGAGAACCTGGAGATTTGGTTTGGTCCTCACACGGCACATGGTGTGGCCCATCAAATATAACTATAAAAAAATTAATTAATTATAGTGATAATATTATTGCACTTTATTTAGTTTTTTTTTTTTTTTAAATAAAATAATAAACTAAATAATAAAGTGTGTTACTATTTTATTTTAAAATAAAAAGGGAGTATTAAATACAAATACAATTATTTTATAGTAAACTTAAAAATAAAATGTTAATTTTATTATTATTATTATTATTATTATTATTTGAACCTTAATTATTATTTTAGTTTTAATTATTTAAAATTAAATTAAAATTAAATTAAATTAAATTAAATTAAATTAAATTAAATTTAATTTAATTTAATTTAATTTAATTTAATTTAATTTAATTTAATTTAATTATTTAAATTTTTCATTTTCAAATTTTCAAAAAAGCTTTTATTTTGGTTGGTTTCCGGCAAGTAAGTATATGTGCCGGGTTTATCGCTGCTGATTGTAGAGCATCAGTGCATGAAATGTCACAGTTTTGCACTGTGCTTTTCTATTTTTTATTTTGGTCGTACATGTGGACCTGCGGACCACTTATGCGCACCCCTATAATCTATAATATATATATATAATAATTAGCTCCCTCACTAATTTAAGAAGCACCCTCAGTGATTTGATTCTGGAGCCGGGCCTGACCCACGTCCTATTTAAACTAGTCTGTTAATAATAACTGACCAAAAATGCTAGTTATACCTTGTAAACTCTCTGCTCACCTTCTCCTAATTTGCCAGCTTGCTCTGCAGCTCCTCCAGGCAAAATTTTAGACAGCATGCTCTCTCCATCTACACCTGGCTGACCTGGAGCTGCACTGCCAATTCCACCAGGCCTTGGAGCTGCTTTGGAGCCTAGAGAATTATGGAGAAGAGATTTAGGTTTACAAATGGAAACACTGTCAACAGTATCGCTCTTCAATTAGGTATATAGATAGCAAGAAAATACTGATCAGGCAGTGGCCACTTATTAATGCTAAAGGCCAAGTAAAGAGTACATTCTACATGGCAAAATTCCACAGCCAAAAAAGGTGGGACTGGATGTGAGTTGTGAGGCCTTTTTCTGCAACACTTTATATTCCTGAACAGTGCCAGTGCTGTAATAAAGAAGTGACTGAGTAGACACCACTTGAAGGATTGCCTCATTCATTGTGAATGTTTAACTCAACTTTAATAAAGCACCACCTAACAGCCAACTAAAGAAACGTCTATTGGTCAGCACTGCAAGGTCAAAGTTCACCAATCTTTATATAATCTTTATATAATCTCTATATATATATTAACTCATGGACTTCCATCAAGCACAATCAAACCTCTACAAATGATTCAGAATGGAGCGGCATGACTGGTCTTCAGTGAGCCCAAAAGAGCCCATGTTACACCTATCTTTATCTCCTTGCACTGGCTACCGGTTGCGGCTCGCATCAATTTCAAGACATTGATGCTTGCATATAGAACAGCCACAGGCTCAGCACCCGCCTACTTCCACTCACTACTACGAATCTACTTTCACCTCCAGAAGTCTGAGATCCGCAAGTGGTACCATCACAGAAAGGCACAAAATCACGTTCCAGAACATTTTCGTTCACCCTTCCTGGCTGGTGGAATGATCTTCCCACCCCTATCCGGAATGCTGAATCCCTGACAATTTCAAGCAACAGCTGAAAACTCATCTCTTTCAAAACTACTTGACTTCATCATAAAAAAATAATAATAATTGTCTTTCTCTTTATTTATTCCTTTTCTTTCTAGCTTGTACTTATTTGAACAATGTCTAAAACTTGGTATTACAAGCACTTCCTGTGTCTGTTTGCCTCTTTAAGAAGAATCACTTTATGTATCCCTCAATTGTAAGTCGCTTTGGATAAAAGTGCCTGCAAAATGACTAAATGTAAATGTAAATGAATGTCTATAATATTTATTAGTGGCATAAGCACAATATTATTTTTGGCTGGACTTGAGCAAAAGTGAGTGGGCACTTTCACTTTAATAGCCGACATATTCTTATTGCCAAACTGACTTAATATTCCAGCCATTTCAATCTTCTTTTCTCTTTATTTAAAAACAGAATTCATAGTAAAACACACACAGCAAAAACTACCACTGTATATGCTTTTTCTCCACAAAGTACAGAGAGTACAGAAGCCCTAAAAAGCCAAGCATTACTTTTTTTTTTTTCTTCTTCTTCTTCTTGTGATCTCAAAATAAAGTAGTTGTTTTCTTGGCATAAAGTCACCAACAGCAATGTGAAAGACTAGTGGAGAGCATGCCAAGATGCTTGAAAGCTGTGATATAAAATCAGGGTTATTCCACTTTTTTTTTTTTAAATAATAATAATTGATTTCAGAACTCTTCCCAAGTTAAAACATTAGTATTGTGTAACAAATTCTGCAAATAAATGCTTTAAATGACAATTTGTTTATTTGAAATTAGGGAGAAATGTGGTTGCAGGGTTGCAGTGGTCTCTTAATTTTTTTTTCCATAGCTGTATATAAATCCTGTAGCAGATGTAGACAGGTGGAGCTGGGGGAGTTGGAAGGCTTCAGAGAAGCTCTGATAGAGTGCTGCATGACCAGCTTAATAACAAACATTAAACCAGACTATTTAAATGAGCAAGTAAGCTCATTCACTGCCAGATCAACAGAGGTCATTCAGCTTATGCATTTAGTAAATGATATGATTGCTAGTAGATTGCATGTAGCCATCTAGCTTCATGACTTAACTACAGTGGCATTGTTTCTTATAAGTCTCTTTGTTATTGAAGATTTAAAAATCATCATACTTGTTTATTCCTGGTATTTAGTGAGAGCCATTAATGAGCACCATGGCAAATATTTCGTACAATTACTAAAGTCCCCCTTAACGAATGTTTCTGACCTATTTGCAAAGGTTAGACATTTTTCCAATTCTAATTTTCCAAACAAAAAGAAAAAAACACAATGTAACCATGAAGTGTATAAATAATGTGTTATATTTCAGAAGCAAAATATCTTACTGTCCTTTGATTGTGCTTTGAGTATATCTAGGCCATGTTGAAGTCGTTTAAGCACAATTACCTATTCCGGTAAGTGGAGGTTGGGCTGTTTTGGCAGGTTGGCAGGGGACTGCTTTTGCTCCAATAGCAGTGGCAGGGGTGGGCTCCGGTTTAGTCTATTGGAGACAATAGACACATGGTCATAAATCACAGTTACTGTATTCATATCTTAAAACTGTTTCTTATATTTTGAGTTAAAGTTTAACATGAGGGTGAGTAATTAAAGGGTTAGTTCACCCAAATATTAAAATTATGTCATTAATGACTCACCCTCATGTCGTTCCAAACCCGTAAGACCTCCGTTCATTTCCGGAACACAGTATAAGATATTTTAGATTTAGTCCGAGAGCTTTCTGTCCCTCCATTGAGAATGTATGTACGGTATACTGTCCACGTCCAGAAAGGTAATAAAAACATCTTCAAAGTAGTCCATGTGACATCAGAGGGTCCGTTAGAATTTTTTGAAGCATCGAAAATACATTTTGGTCCAAGAATATCAAAAACTACTACTTTATTCAGCATTGACTTCTCTCCCGGGTCTGTTATGAGCGCGTTCACCTCACATCCGGTTCGCGAACGAATCACTCGATGTAACCGGATCTTCTTGAACCAGTTCACCAAATCGAACTGAATCGTTTGAAACGGTTCGCGTCAACAATAAGCATTAATCCACAAATGACTTAAGCTGTTAACTTTTTTAACATGGCTGACACTCCCTCTGAGTTCAAATAAACCAATATCCCGGAGTAATTCATTTACTCAAACAGTACACTGACTGAACCGAGCCAGATAACGAACGAAACATTGACTCGTTCTCGAGTCAAGAACCGTTTCTGTCGGACGCGTCCGATTCGAGAACCGAGGAGCTGATGATACTGCGCATGGGTGATTCAGACTGACACACAGCGCGTCTGAACTGAACTGGTTCTTTTGGTGATTGATTCTGAACTGATTCTGTGCTAATGTTATGAGCGCGGGTAAACCGAAGGCTTCAATCAAGGGCAATCATCGCCAATGAAGTCATTACGTCGAGCGCAAAAGAACTGGTGAACCGTTTTCGGCAACCGGTTTATTGAATCAAACTGTCCGAAAGAACCGGTTCGCGGAGAAGAACAGAACTTCCCATCACTACCGGTGATCCGAAAACCGATGCAACCGGTTCTTGACTCGAGAACGAGTCAATGTTTCGTTCGTTATCTGGCTCGGTTCAGTCAGTGTACTGTTTGAGTAAATGAATTACTCCGGGATATTGATTTATTTTAACTCAGAGGGAGTGTCAGCCATGTTAAAAAAGTTAACAGCTTAAGTCATTGGTGGATTAATGCTTATTGTTGACGCGAACCGTTTCAAACGATTCAGTTCGATTTGGTGAACTGGTTCAAGAAGATCCGGTTACATCGAGTGATTCGTTCGCGAACCGGATGTGAGGTGAACGCGCTCATAACAGACCCGGGAGAGAAGTCAATGCTGAATAAAGTCGTAGTTTTTGATATTTTTGGACCAAAATGTATTTTCGATGCTTCAAAAAATTCTAACGGACCCTCTGATGTCACATGGACTACTTTGAAGATGTATTTATTACCCTTTTGGACATGGACAGTATACCGTACATACATTCTCAATGGAGGGACTGAAAGCTCTCGGACTAAATCTAAAATATCTTAAACTGTGTTCCGAAGATGAACGGAGGTCTTACGGGTTTGGAACGACATGTGGGTGAGTCATTAATGACATAATTTTAATATTTGGGTGAACTAACCCTTTAAAGACAGAATTTTCATTTTTGAGTGAACTATCCCATTAAATTTATGTTTCAGTGAGGAGTATGAGTCTGACTTAGAAATGAGGAGTGCCATAGGGTTAAAGGGGTGGTTGACTATTTTTTCTAGGCTTGATTGTTTTTATGGGGTGCAGTCTAACATGTGTCAATGCTTTGTTTTAAAAAAAAAAAATACATTTTTTTTTTACATAATTTACCTTTATTCTACACCGCTCTGTCCCTTCTCCTTTAAACAGGCTGATGATTTCCTGTTTTTATGAAGCCCCTCCCTCAGAAATACATAACTGGCTCAGATTATTCAACTGGCTCAGTGTGTTGTGATTCGCTAAACCACTAGTGCACGTCTAAATGTCACCCCATTAGCTCAGAATGTTCTCCGGTTGTATTTTAAACAATGGTGTCGTCAATATTGCTTATCAATTTGAGTCGACTGAGACGCAGAGGACATTAGTGAAAAGGATCGTACAGAACCTGTGCAAGCATGGCTCTTAATGGTATGTTGTTTGTTTGTTTTCTGTTGTCTGATACTTTTAGATACGCTGTTATTTGTAAATGCTACTGCTTATGTTAGCTTTTAATATACGGTTTTATCCTGATTAACACTTTAATACAGCATGGCAACCGCATGCGCATCCATGTTTAACACTTCTCATAGTTATGTGAAAAATATCACATAAAGTGTATAATTGGAACAATTCATTGTTGGAGATGAGTTGATGATCTGAATGAGAGAGAGAGAGAGAGAGAGAGAGAGAGATACAGAGTGTGTGCAGGGCAGGGTGACGTGAGGAACAGGATTGAGCACCGCTGCTTTAGAACATTGATTTAGAAACTTGTGAATCCATTAGAATCGTCAGAAGACAGAATTGCAATTAATACATGAATATATTTTTACGTGCACCCCTAATTTTCTCTTCCTCTTCTCTTAAGCAGAAACATGGCCCGCCCCCTTTGTTGTGTGTTAATGGTTGCGGGTTTTAACAGGGTTTGTGACATCACAAACCCAGGAAGTAACTCATTGTAGTCACTACGAGCCATTTTTGTATGCATTAAACTGCCATCATTTTAAAAGACTCCGTCTGCATTGAACTTTCAGCTTCATAACTTTGAAGAAATTGTTTATGCTGAAACAGCAATATTACACACTAACTAATGTTAAAAAAAAGTGAAATCGCAATCAACCACCCCTAAAAGGTAAATAAAAAGCAATAAAGTCAAGACCAATCACATTTTAATAAGATAACACATGTAAGAAATAAGACCAATCACAATTCAGTATGCAAAACATAATATTGGCTTCATTGTGAATGCTGCACATTCTATCAAAGTACATCACTGGGAGATTTCCAAACTATAATGTTAAATTTCACAGCTAAAACGGTAATTATCTACAAAACATTTTAATGGCATTAATTGCAGAAATGTTATATTTTATAAAAACAAAGCCAAACCAGAATATTTGAGGAGCATCAATACAATGTTGCCTTGCAAGACCTGTAATAAACCAGGTGCACAAATGGATGGAAAGAACAAGCTTTCTCTCATCTGGCCACAGTAATCTGAGTCTTCAGATTGCGTTACACTGGTTCCTAATGGACCCTGAAACTCTGAAAAGCTACATTACTTACCAAAATGGATCAACCTGACTTAACTATAGGCTTAGGAAATGCAGAGAAAAGGTTTAAATATTTAAATTGAAGGGTATGTACAAAACAGATCAAATTTTAAATATTCTACACAAGATTAAATATTAAATACTTTAAAGGTCTGTGACACTTTCCTGCAAGCTTTAATAAATCTCAACCACAATATTCATGCTCAGGAACATCTAGAATAGGAGAATCCACTTTTAAGAAAAGATTTGGCTTTTCAATTAAATCACTTTACATCTTAAAATATTTACTTACTACAGCTGGGGATGTCTGTGCTGCTGAAGTGGGTTGTCGAGATGTTGGACCAGTCTGGCCAGGTTTAGCTTGCAGCTGCTGGGCTTGTACTAACTGTGGTTGTGTTGTGCCTGTGGCAGATGTCTGAGAGCCTGGCCTGGCAGCTGATGTCTGTGCCTGCTGCTGAAGCTGAGTTCGTTGACCTTGCTGCCCATCAACAGGTGGCTGAGAGACAGCTTGCCTGCCTGAGCTTGAAGGTCCACTTGGTCCCTTCTGTCCAGGCCCAAGAGATCCTGGCTGTCTGGATGATGAGGGGTGGTCCTGTTGCTTCCTGCTGGAGGAGCCTTGATGGTGGGAGGATTGTTTTCCAGAACGGGAGCTATGGTGGTGGCCTGAGGTGTCACGGGAATAATCTGATGAGTGGTAGCCCTGAGAACGAGATTCTCCCCTTCTCCCTGAAGATGACAAGGAGCGGGAGTCATGTCGCATAGATGGATCCTTTGAGGAACGTGATGATCGAGAGGAACGAGGCTCATCCGAGTGGCGTGAGGAGTGCCTACCAGAACTTCCACTGCTGTGATGGCGGTGCTCTCTAGAGGAAATGTGGCGAGTGTGACCATAATCATCTTGTGGCCAAAGATCTTCTGGTGGCTCATCAGAATCATGGTATGTGTGCTTGACATGGCCTCGCCTCCCAGAATGACCACTGCTGCCATAATGACGGGAACCACGAACATCACGAGGCTTCTCAAACCAGTCTGTCTCCTCTTGACCAAGATGGTATGCTTTGGAAACCAAAAGCAGATCACAGTCAATCTCCATGTCTGATAGCAAAAGAGGATTGCACACTGAGACCATGCAAAAGAAAAAGGAGAACAAACATAGACAAACTTAAAGAAAAAGCATGCAATGCATTGAAACTCAATATTCAGATTATAAAAATTACCCCAAATAAGTTTTTTTTATTTTTTTATTAAAGGTTTGGAAGTCAAAACTATTCAATATCATACACTCAGTACACACACAAATGAAACACCTTGAAGAAAACAAAACAAAACAAAAAAACAAGAGTGGGTAAAAAATAAAGGGACCACACAACAACTCATGCAGTTTTTGGAACTGAGCACAACATTGAAAGTAAGATTTATTGAAAGCTGCATATTGCCTGAAGACAAAACATGGGCATGCACTTGATTTTCATTTCTTTACTTCAGCTATTCACTCTCTTTCTCTGGGTGGGTGGGGGATGTTTAAAGTGGGCAGTAACGCTGGCATTCAGCTCCCAATTACCTTCGCTGTCAGAAACAGCACAATGCATATCGTCAATTATATACATATCATCTGGTTTGTAGACATGGGTCCGGGGCAGGTCTCGAATATGGTCCTGCACATCAGGTAGAGAGTGACTTGAACCATATGAATTTGATGAATAGCCGAAAGCCCTCCCAACACCCATGAGCTTCGTCATGAGGTGGGAGTTTTCCTTTTCTGAATATTGAGAATGCAAAGCAGGGCGCACACTGTGGCCATAGTTGCTGCAGTATGACCGGTCTATATGGTCCCGTTCATATGACCTGCTTCTGTAGGCCCTCTCGCAGGGAGAGATTTTGTCCATGCCATAACCAGCTGAACGGGACCTGCCATAGCCAAAGAGATGTTCATCATTATAGTAGCCCCGTTGTGGACTGTAAGTACTCCGTAGCCCATAGATGCCATCCTGGAGTTTATGGTAATGGGAACCTGAGCCATAACCACTGGTTGTAGAGGTGCTCATGGTGTAAGAGGCCAGATCAGCCTCCACATCATGAGCCTCCTCAATTGGGGAAAACTTGGATATCTTCTGCTCAGTGCCTTGTTTACGATGTTTGCTCCTCCTGGAGGACACGACGGCTGAAGGGCACTGGTTCTTTGAGGAGTGCCTCTGGGCTGCCAATGTAGGTATTGAGTGACTGCAGTCATCATAGTAATATGATGATCCCCCACCCATGCTACTGCTTCCCACTACCCGGCCATGCGTATGTGCCCCTTGTGCTTGGTAGTTGCAGGTGCTCTTACCCCTGCTATGATGCTGGTCGTACAGATCTGCATCACGTTCATCCTCTGGTCTGCCAAAGGAGCTCCCCCCTCGAGTGTGAAGTCCGTCACTCCCATATCGTCCATGACCCTCATTGCGATGTGAGTCTGAACTAGTGGTCATGCCTTCCTTGGTGAGTTCACATATGTCATCAATCATGACATAGTTCCTTGGGACATTCTGCTCAAGGCCGGATGATCCGTATAGGCCTTCATTGGTGTACATAGAGGGGCTCTCCATTGAGTGTATATGGTCAGATAGTGTTGTCTGCCCATATGTATTTGTAGCAATGGTATTATATTGCCCATAGGAACTAGCTGTAGTTACTGTATATCCATAAGTATTTGCAATAGTTGTTGTGTACTGCCCATAACTACTGGATGAGATTGTTGTGTATGGCCCATAACCAGAGGCTGCAGAGGTTGTTAAAGACCCACCATATGTATTTGATACAGATGAGGAGTAAGGGCCATAAGTGCTTGCCATAGTTGTACTGTATTGGCCATAAGATGGACCCAAACCAGACTGGCTGTTAGTGATATCTTGGGCAGTGGTTGTTGCTACAACTGTCGGATTGCTTAAAACCTCATAATTTGTGGGCATCTTGTGTTCAAGGTCAGCAAGCAATGTCTGTCGTGGCTTTTGGTGAAAAGTGAGAGTGTCTGTCTGTGGCTGATAAGTGCTTGCCTGACTGACCGGATAAGGGGGTGCCTGGCTTGGGTATGGTGTACTGTGGGTTGGATAAGGGACTGGACCAGTAGGTGGTAGGGTAGGCTGAAACCCTGGTTGGCTTGGCTGTGCTGGAGGTGGCACTGAAGTGTCTGCTGGATATGGAGGTTGGTTCTGTGGGAAGAATTGGGAAGGAAATGGCCCTTGTACCTGATAAGATATGGTTGGATAAGTCTGCAAGGGGGTGGGTTGGGGGAGAGCTTGAGCTTGGGTTACTGATGGATAGGGAGGTTGGTTGAAACCTGTGCTCTGCAGTGTAGAGGCCTGTGGGGTAGTTGCCATTTGGAGACTTTGGGGGTACTGGTACGACATAAAAGATGATGTGGGGGGAAACTGGGCAGCAGTATTTAGCTCACAGGTAAACTGGCTGAGTGGTGCCGTGCTAGGTCTTCTCATTAGCCCACTGCTCTCAAAGGATGTGGCCGCAGCTGTCAGGCGAAGATTGTTGAGCTCAGAGTCTGACATATAGTCTCGCGAATCGCTCATGCAGCGCAGGTATGCTAGCTCCCTCCTGTCTCTTTCCTTTGCTAATGTTTCTTTTCGCTGTGTGATGCCCAACTCCAGGTATCTAAGCTTGGCATCAATTTCCTTTTCTTCCTCCTCCAACTCAGCCTGCTGCTTACGTAGCTTAGTAGATTCCTGTTCAACAGCCTTCAGCTCATGGGTCAAGTCCTTAAGTAGACTGGCCTTTGCAGCTAAACGAGAACCCCCTTTCAGAGATGGCAGAGAGGGCACAAGCATGTGGGATAGGTTAGGGGTGACCATAGGCAGGTGAGTCTCCTCTGGTGGGGGGCTGGGCAAGGTCCTCTTCACCTTCCTTAGGAGGGAGCTCTGCTGCAGGGCTGCCAGCTGCATAGGCACAAGGTCCAGGAAGAATGAAAGAGCCAGAGCCATGAAATACAGAGGACAACACAATGTTATATATTAGAGTTCCACACATAACTACTAGCATTGCTCAGACTACTGGTTTATTGTTATAGAAAACTGCAAGGGCATTCGTCTATAAAGATTCTTATCTAAATCTATGTGAATCTGACCAAGTATATTATCTTGCCTTGATGGCCATATATATGACAAGTCAATACAATTTCTCTCAAAACAAGAGGAAACCATCTGTGACACAAGCAGACAAAAAGTAATTTATTCATCACAAGACATGTGAAAACATTAGAATATACTTTCTAAATATTGTACAACATCAAAACAATCAACAAAACCAATTAATTTGAAACGATACCAGAAAAAAAGTAGAGTCCAGGGGATATACAAACTGGCCATTTCTTGGCATCTCAGGCTTGCAAACACAGACAGAATACTTCATATCACATTGCAATCTCATAGTCAAGAAATAATTCAACTGTCTGTATATGCAATATATAAACTGTGGAAAAAACACCACTTGAGTCATACTGTTCTAACATGTTCATATTGTCCTTTGTAGCAAGCCAGTGCAAGTTTAAAATCAAAGAGTTACTGAATTATCCATACCTGACTCTGAAGGGCTTGCTGTTGATAAAGTGAAATCCTAGCCTTGGTATTTTCATCTGTAGTTGGGCTGAGAGGCTTAGGGTCTGACATAGATCTCTGAATATTCTTCATTGGGCGGGGAAGGGCCTGATGTCTCTGTGACGGCTCAGCAATACAGGACTTCTGCTGAGGAGTGACATGTGCTTTATTCAGCCTCTCACTAGAAGAGAATGCTGTTTCTATGATGCGTTGTGGAGAAGAAAGAGGAGAAACAGGAGAATACAGCACCTGTGGAGATTTAGGTTGTTGCCGAATCAAGCTGGACAAAGACTCATTATGCAGGTGATGCTGCTGGTAGCCAAACTCCAAAGGATCAGGTCTCCGCCTCCCAAACTTCACAGCACTCTGTTGACCTGGAGAGAGTGGATCTGCAGAACCAACTAACTGGACACTGGTGGGACTGACAGTGGTAGCAATGCTAATCTGTGGAATAACTGTGCTTTGAGACTGTGTCTCAGGGTCAGTTTGGCAAGCTAAGCTTTGACCCTTCTGTGTTCTCTCAGGACCAGAAATATAGTGGACAATTTCAACCCTGCTGGGGTCTGGTATGGTGACATGTATGCTTGGAGAAACTCTTACTAGCTGCTCTGTCTCAGTTTGGCAAGAACAGTCTCGAATGGTCTGGATGGCAATGCTGGAAGATGTTGCCTTAGCAGCTGAAGTGGTAAAAGCAGGTGCTTCAGATTTATGCTCTACACCAGATTCACCAGAATGTCTTGTGTAACGGGAACGTCTACGTCTAACTGGCTGCTCCCACTCTGCCTTGTCTTCATCATCATCTGTCTGAACACTGCAGTCCACACTACGCCTAGTCCGCCGTCTTCTCGATACTAGGTACCTCTCCTCTCCATCTTCATCATCAGTTTGCACACTGCAGTCTACAAGCCTTTGGGGCAAGGAAAACATTGTCATTTCTTCATAATTTCCATCTTGCAGTCGAGGCATTGATCTTTGTTTACGCATGGACCTGATTTCTGTTTGATCTTCACTATTTCTCAAGCATATCTCTGATGTAGAATTTGGTAGTGGTCTTAAGAAAACCTGAACATCACTATACAACATATCAGAGGCCAATTCCTGTGGTTGAATTATTCTGCCAGATTGATCACTGAGGATTTGAGTATTTGTAATGGCTGTGGCAGTCTTTTGTCTCTTTTGTTCTTCAAGCTGCTGCTGTAACTGTTGTTGTAAAGATTGTATCTGGTCAAGCTGATGTTTTTGTTGAGCTAGTTGCTCTCTCTGTAGGACCAACTGGCTTTCTCTCTCAACTTGTTGTTGCTGCAAGACCTGTTGCTTTATAGTTTGCAATTCCTGAATTTCTCGCTGCACTAGCATCTGCTCTTTTTCCCTATGCCTCTGCAGTTCTGCACGCTCCCGCTCAAGCTCCTCCTGAAGCCTTAGCTGTCGCAATTTTTCCAGTTCCACTCTTTCTCTCTCAAGCTGCAAAAGCTGTTCCTGCTGTTGATGCAGTCTTTCCTCTGTTTCTTTTTCTTGGCTTGGAGCAATACTTCTGATAGCAGCAGCAGTGGTTCTACCTCCTTGAGATGATGGGGGTGGCTGTGTTTTGGAAGCAACAGGATGACCCTGCACTGGTAGTTGGTGTTGTATAGGAGGCTGGGCAGCGGACTTGGCCTGAAGGTGGGGCTGAGATAGATTTATTGGTTGCAACTGGATATCAGGTTGGCTCATTGCCATGGCCATTGGTGTTGAAATAAGTGCTGGTGTGATAGGACCAGCAGGTACAGAAGAAGGCTGAAATGGTTGTGTTACTGTTCCAGCTACTGTTAGACTTACTGGAGACTTACCAAGGTACAATGGGGCATCTTGGACTGTTGTGATAGCTGGAGACTCAGGAACTTTTGTAGAAGTTGTAACAGGGAGAGGATTAGGTGTAGAACATTGGAAAGGTGCTTGCCCAGTCCTTGGATCTAGTGGCAGTCTAGTTAGGCTTGCCAGGGGTATTGGTGTCATATTTGGTGTGGGATAAGGTCTATATACCCCTTTTAATAAAGGGCGTAGCACAGGTGCAGGCTGTGTAGTTATTGGAACTGTTGATGCAATTGGTGTGTTTATAGTTGAATAGATCATGCCGTCAGCTGATCTAATAGCTGATGGATACATAGCTCGAAGACTGGCTTGTCTTGCATTGATTAGATCAGTTAGCGCTTGACTGTGGGAAAGAGGCTTTCCATCTGGGCTGTATTTGAAACCAGGTCTGTGACTTTGGGGCAGACTAATTCTGCTAGATGGACCACTACTTCTTCCGGTACCCAGCTGTAGTATGTCAGGGTTACTACTATATCTATCTATGGAGTTAAGGGCTGCACACATGCGACTTATCTCCCTGGCAGTTGTAGCACTGTATTGGGCGAGATTAGATTCTGCAAAATCACCTGAGAAATATCCATAATCTGAGCTCATGTTGGTCAGGGAGCTGTACCTTCTAATTGGAAGATCTGCAACATCACCCTGACGAAGATCTGTGTAGGAGCCATACTGAAGCCCCATTCCAAAGTATCCGCCATCATAGCCATCCTTTACTGTGTCTGTGAATAATTCCCTAGAGGCATGAAATTGGGGATCAATATTTGCTGAATATGATGACAACCCTGCCTCTGCAAGGTTAGTTTCAGACATTGATGGTTGTAGTCGTCCAGGGAAAGGCAATGTGTATGATTTAATTGTGTAATCTTGGTATGTCTGCCCATCTTGCCGTAAACCATGTTGTTGATAGAGCTGTGGTTGTGAGGAAGGTGCTCTTGATGATGGCTTAGAAGTCTCATCTGTGACTGGTTTCTGGGAGAATGGACCACCCACACAGCTGCCGCCAAAGGGCAAATTATATACCATATCACAACACGTTACTTGATTTTCTGATTTTATTTGCCCTGTTAAAATCATTGCATCCTGGCCTTCCTCTGGCTTGATTAGTTGTGTTATAGTGGCTCCTTGTGCAGTGCCATCTATCTGGACCATCATCCCTTGAGGCTTGACATTTGTTAGATTCATGATACTTGTCTCTGCTTGCCTTCCCCTTAACTCAAGTGGACCTCCAAAACTATAAACCTCAGATGTCATACCCGGCGAGATGACATTAACCTCTGTGGCAGTGCTTTTTTGAGTGACAAGCATATCCTTTTTGAATAGAGGTAGTTGGCTAGACAAGTTTAACTTGGCAAAAGAGGCAGCTTGTTGTTGTTGAAGCTGATGATGTTGTTGAAGCTGCTGCTCAAGAAGTTGTTGTTGCTCTTGAAGCTTCTGCTGCTGTTTGAGTAACTGCTGCTGCTGGATACTCAGGTCTTCCAGCTTAGCATCGATCTTTGGTATGGATGGATCAACTGGTGGTGGCTTATTTGGTGCCAGGCAAACTACTGTTCCCATATCTTTGCCCAAATCAAATCTGTTTTCAAGAGGATCACAATACAGCACAGGGTGCTTAGGCTGGGACATGAACATAGATGAAGTTACAGTAACACTGACAGTTGTTGCTGTTGATGTCACAACATGCAACTGCTCCTGTGTATTTAGATTCATTATTATGGGCTGAATAGTTGTGGATTGACGAATCGGGCTTCCTTCAACAGACCCAGAATATTTTCGAGATTCTGTGGCTAAGGAAGTCAAGTCCATTCCATGGTCAGTCATAACAACTGGTGTTGGCTTTATTCCAGTCCGTAGATCTACTACACTTCCACTCTGTAACCGTTGTCCTTGCTCAATTCTTGAAGTACCAGGAACAGTCGAGATCCGACAAAGTGATATGTTTTCCATTGATAGTGATCCACGTGTATACATGCTAGCAGTGGAGACCATGCTAGTTCCGACATTAACTTTTTCAGCTCTATAGTTCTTGTAAAAACCATGTTGGGGTGATAATTGATGTGGGGGAGTATCAGGAGGGCTGACAGGAGGTGAGTAAGCATCAAATGTTGATTGGCGGCTAAATCTTGTTGGTGAAGACAAAGGAGATGTTGCTGTGTTAACTGTAACTGGCTTTGGAGGACTAGTGGGCTCAAGCTCCTCTGTTCGAACAATGAAATAGGTATCTTGAGAAGACTGCTGTCTATAAAGGCTGGGTGAAACAACCCCATGTGAAGTCTGAGTGCCCTGTGCCATAACCAAAGAGGTGTGAGAAGCATTCCCTGAAGAAGCTAACATTGAAGGACTAACTGTTTGAGTTGAAAGCTCAGCTGTTCTCCTAGATGGAGATCTTGTTGGACTATGAAGAGGAGATGAAGTGGGAGAAAGAGGTGGACTCCTTTCATGGTAATTATAACACCTAATTGAACTTGGGCCAGATTCAGTTATAGTTTCTGATGATGTTGAATTATCCCTCATTTGGACTCCTTTGCTGATTGCCATTTTCCTTGCAGCACTTTCTCTTTGGTTGTAAGCTTGAGTGATTGCAGCTATTTTATGAGACGCATTTGAAACACCAGCAGAGGTTGTGGTAGTTTGCCGACCATATAAGTTGGGTTGTGTGGTGGACACTGTTTGACTGGCACTAGTTTGAGAGACAGTGACAGTATCCCTGGCATACACTCCATAAGCAGCAATAGTTGTGGCAGCAACTGTTGGTGTAATACCATTTTTACCAGTTTGATTTCTAAGTCTATCTTTAGGCCCATCTTTTGAAAAATGTTGGGTTACTCTGACATCAGGTATCCGTCCTCCTGTCCCAGTTTCAGAAAATGATACTGGTGCTGAGAGCTGGGTGGGACTTGTGCCAGGAGTCAGTAAAGCATTACTTTGTTCCAGCAACTTAGCAAAGGCTGAGCCTGTATCTAGTAACTGCTTTTCTGAATAGGACACATCCATCTCCATTTGGTCATCAAGCTGTTTTGAAATGTTTTGTGAGGTCTGGCGGATCTCTTCATAGATATCAACTGTCTCCTCATTCTCATACTGGAGATCATCTTGATCAGGATAATCATAATCATCCTCAATATCTTGTCTATTTCTAATGTCTGACTCTTGATAGGTGGGTGTGCTGTACTGTTGTAAAATCAGACCTGAGCCTGATTGCTGCTGTGTCTGCTGTTTTTGTTGTTTCTGCAACATCTCTGCTTTCCTCATCATTTCTTCATATACTTCTTCTGCACTTTTTAATTGTTTGCCACTAGAGGGAGTTGTTATAGCAGCTGTAGATGACGTAGTTTGTGGTTTTTCAGTAGGAGAATAAAGTGACATAAAGGTTGGCAGGTTATACTCACTACCAGATTTGTACAGCTTTGATGAAATTTCATAGCCCTCAGCATCTGAGTCAGCTGAAGGAGAGTATTCTGAGCAAGAGGACCGGTGGAGTTCCTCCATCTCAGCTGCCTGTCTTAGCTCCTCTGTTGGAGAAGCATCCTCAATGGGGGATAGATTGCTTGGGGGAGTCTTGGATCGCTCTCTGCGCCTTTGTGCTCTTAGCTCTTCTTTGTCACGTTTTGTTTTCCTGACAGTGCTTCGTATTCTCTGCTGCTCCACTTCTCTCATCTTTTCCTGTTCCTTTAGAAGTTCTTCTTCTTCCCTCAATTCATCCTCTTCTGAGGAATCCTCAATGGTAGGAAGGAGAGGGCCATGGGAGCGATGTCTGGCCTTCCTCTGCTGCTTTGCCTCCTCCAGCCGCTGCCTCCGACTAGGACTACTGTCACTGTCATCTTCCATGGATGATATGGAAGTAGGGGATATCCCTGATGTATAGCTAGAGGTGGTTGGTTGGAGGGTGGAGGAATAGTCCCCTCTTGACCGTTCTTCTGGAGAACCAGTAAGGCTTTCCATCTCCAGCTCAGGCTCTCGGTCGAGACTCAGGTCATTGTCATTGTTTAACTCCATGTCTCGACTATAACTGTTAGTGTTGTTCAATTCTATGGTCTTAAATCTGCGTAAGCCTCCTTGCGAGGCCATGAGGTCCTCTTCAGCTGATCCTTTGTATACATCACTAGTTGTTTTACTATCCTCCTCAAAGCTACTAGAGTGATAAGTGAGACGGCGCTTTTCTTTTCCTGAGTCACTGAGGTGCTTTTGAGTCTTTAGCTTTTTGTAGCCATAGCCTTCATCCTCATCATCATCCTCTTCTTCCATTTCCTCTTCTTCATCCTCATCCTCATTCTCCTCATCAGCACTCATCTCCATAATTTGCCTTCTCATAAACTCTTCATCAGTAATCTCTTCAGGTTCTAAATTTATTTTTTTATGGCTACTGTTATCCCCTAAAGCAGCAATTGCTCTAAGCTCTTCCTCAGTTGGGTCTTCCTCCTCTTCCATAATGCATTCAAAGTCCTCATCTGAGTCATATTCCTCTGGACTAATTGATATTGAGCGAGACTGATGTTTCCTGATGTCACCATGTTGCTGTTTCCCACGCTTCTTGTCCTGTGTTCTTTCCCCTTCAGATGAAAATTTAGACTCTAGAAGAGTCCGCATGGAGCTCTCCAGCTTAATCAGCTCAGATGGACTTGGTGGTGTATGGTGTCCAGTCAGACCTCTCTCGCTCATTTTTAGCTCTTCCTCCTGGATAACGCCAGTAATTTCACTATGTGAACTGGAGATTCCATCAGAGGAATAGCCAGTGTCACTCAAACTCTGTGGACTTCGTGATAGGTCATGATTGCTGTTTGTCTTGCTGGTTTCCTAGGAGACCAAAAAACATAAATACAAAAGATACACTTAGACAGTTCACACCATAAAATCAAGCACAAACAGCTGACTAGATTTGAAAAACTACATCTTCCTTGGGATGAGTGATACTTAGAGGTGGAAAGTAACTAATTACAAATACTTTCGTTACAGTACTTGAGTACATTATATATATTTTTTTCTACTTTCTTGAGTATAATTAAATTGTGGTACTTTTATTTTACTTGAAATAAAACTAAAATAAAACTAAAGTATTCAACTTCGCTACATTTGTTTTTCACCAAAAATACAAAGTACAAATAATAAATAATTAAAAAATAGACAAAGAAGGCGCCGATGGAGAAACAGAGCGAGTCGGCGTTTGACTGGTGTGGAGCCCTGCACTTCAGCCAATAACAGACAGGTCTGACTCGGGTGCAAAACCAATCAAAACTTTCAGTTCAGCTGCGGGGCCGGGCCATTCAAACCGCTCTATGCTTTGACTTTCAATCACCGGCGTTGTCATTTTAAATCAGCATAGCATTTCAATATTTTAGTGAATGTGAGCTATGCTCTGATTTTAAATTGTAATTTTGTCAGCTCCTGAAATGGGTCATACTGTCGATATTACACAGCAGTATAAGTAAATAGAAACTTGTTTGATAGAAGGACGCAGTTATTGCATGGATGGAGCAAGAACAATGTATGTGTCTAAAATACATGCACATCATCCAGTTGAATGGTGAAAATCGCCCTCTTTAACAGTGCAGTTAAACTAAATGTACGAAGCTAAAATAGTCTCAACATTAACAACAACACTGAAATAAGAGCGCATACATTTTACGTGCATCCGGCTGATAGATCAACCATGATTTATCTGTCAATCAGATGCATTTAAAATCACTTTTTCTGTGTGCGTGCTTTGGGTGTGTGAGCACATGGGTGAAGAAACAAGATAGTCTATGTATGACTGGACGATTTATTCATATCCAAATCGAGAAGATATAGACATTGTGGAGCGCTAAAAACTCTCATGCAGTGCATGTTTCATTCATACTCGAAGTTGGAGGGCACTCTCACACAGAAAGTCCAAAACGGCCAAGTAGAAGTAATAACTTATGATATGCAGGAAATCCCAAATATGGACAAAGGCATTTCAAAAAAAGTAATTTCAGGTCATTTTGAGTTAATAAACATAGGCGTGCCTACATGAAGTGGGGGCCCCAGGCAAAATTAATCAGTGAGGCCCTTCTAAATGATTATCTTCTCTCCTGGAATAAATGTTGCCAGAAGCCCATCAACCACCAGACTTCCAAGACTGACTGATGAAATAACACAGAGTACCTTTCAATTATAAAGAAATTACGGATCCATCTTTGTTAGCATTTTCAAGCTGTTGTTGGTCAGTGAATTCTCATTATTAATTGTATTTTTTTAGCCTAATAGTTATTTGAATTAAGTGCCTATTCTAAATAGGTATTTATTGAATTATTTTATGTATATCAGCAAGTGAACGAGTTGAGGTGAAGCTCATAAAAATAATGTTTTGTTAAGCAGTGTATTTGCAGTCTGTGCGTTTCTCTTCGCGAGACACAAATAAAATGTTTTGTTTAGCCTAATGAATTCAAGCACAATATTGAACGGAGAAAAATATATTTATAATTTTTAATTAATTAGGCTGTAAAAATGGGAATGTTAAAATATTTAAGACACAGTTGTTGCATGACAAACTAGCTCATTATCATTTGCTCATGGAAACAATGATTTATAAAATGTTTTATATTTGATTTAAAAAAGGAATAGAGTTTTGGCAGAAATATAAATTGGTGCCTATGCTTACTGTTGTCCTGTTTCCTCTTTCCCTCTTCTTTTTTTCCGCTTCAGGCTGCCTGACAGATTTGTCCTCTTTAACGTGCATGTTCATGTGTGTGTGCAAAACTTTTCAGTTCATTCCTAAATTGCGCAAGTTCAACTTCCATAGGAATGGATTAAAAACGATCGGGTCCTGCATTCTGCTCCGCTCCAGATCATGCATTTTCTAAAAGCAGCAAAAGCATAACCAGTGTAACGAGAGAGGGGGCCCCATAGGGGGATGGAGAGATGTTGCTGCATGCTAGAGATATTAATATTAACATTCCTGTTGGTTTAAATGGTCAGCCATCAGGGGCCCCCTTAAAATGCGGGGGCCCCATTGCCCCATTGCTACACCTCTGGTAATAAATATGTTATATGAATAATCCAGTGCTAATTGACATTTAATACAGAATAGAAACTATTCTGCCTTATTATGTGTATGTATAAACCAATTCTAAAATTGTCATTAGGAAAATAAAGAAAAAATATTACAGAATTCAAATGATTGGTTATCGTCCAGCTGTGTATTTGATATCTTATCCAATTAAAATACATAATGCTTGTCAATTAGACAAAAGTCAAAAGCAGGTTTTTTTTGTTTGTTTGTTTTTTTTACATTTCTGTCCCACTCATTTCTGAAATGATGGCTATGCCCCTATGTATGCTGTGCATGAGTCTTCTTGTGCTAGAATGGTTTAAAGTCATATTAAAATGCGCACAAAGAAATCGATAAGAGGAATCTAAATTTTATTGTAGATTTGTAACTAGACGATTCCTGATCTTAAGCATCCTATTCCAGAATAGGAATAGATTTTGGATTCCCAAGCCTAGGGTAAACATGTTAAATAAAATGCTCTTTTTTTGTCCTACTGAAAATGTGCCTGGAGTCCACCTTTGTTATTATTACAAACTACACTTTCACTGTGATTTTAAGCCATTCAACAAGACTCACGGGATTTTTTCTCTGCTGCACACACATCCTTGTGTAAGTGTTCTTTAGCCTGTTGATTTTCATTCATAGTATTCAGCTAACAAGGAAATATTTTCCAATAAGAGTTACAATAAATGTGAATGATATCTAAGATTTTTTATTTATTATATATATATATATATATATATATATATATATATATATATATATAATTATTTATATATATATATATATATATATATATATATATATATATATATATATATATATATATATATATATATACATATATATATAATTTTTTTTTTTTTTTTTTTTTTACCTTATTGGAATCAAAATTAGGAATTGACAAGAATCGGAATCATTAAAATTCAAACGATGCCCAACCTTACCCATACCCCACATTATTTTTTACTGGCACATTTCAATTCACACTGTTTTAAATCCTTTCCTTTCTTTTAAACCCTCATTTACCCTTTTTTGCTTTTGCCCTTCTTAAAAACAACAACATAATCTTATACGTGAATGTACTTTTCAAGATTACTTATAAAACAGTTGCTCCTGGCAACAGTGATAGGTAGTATGTTTGCTTAACTTTACGTCAAACATGACAATTTATGAGACTAATATCATGTTTTTCTCCAAAATCACTATACAGGTCCTTCTCAAAAAATTAGCATACTGTGATAAAAGTTCATTATTTTCCATAATGTAATGATAAAAATTAAACTTTCATGTATTTTAGATTCATTGCACACCAACTGAAATATTTCAGGTCTTTTATTGTTTTAATACTGATGATTTTGGCATACAGCTCATGAAAACCCAAAATTCCTATCTAAAAAAATTAGCATATTTCATCCGACCAATAAAAGAAAAGTGTTTTTAATAAAAAAAAAAGTCAACCTTCAAATAATTATGTTCAGTTATGCACTCAATACTTGGTCAGGAATCCTTTTGCAGAAATGACTGCTTCAGTGCGGCGTGGCATGGAGGCAATCAGCCTGTGGCACTGCTGAGGTGTTATGGAGGCTCAGGATGCTTCGATAGCGGCCTTAAGCTCATCCAGAGTGTTGGGTCTTGCGTCTCTCAACTTTCTCTTCACAATATCCCACAGATTCTCGATGGGGTTCAGGTCAGGAGAGTTGGCAGGCCAATTGAGCACAGTAATACCATGGTCAGTAAACCATTAACCAGTGGTTTTGGCACTGTGAGCAGGTGCCAGGTCGTGCTGAAAAAAGAAATCTTCATCTCCATAAAGCTTTTCAGCAGATGGAAGCATGAAGTGCTCCAAAATCTCCTGATAGCTAGCTGCATTGACCCTGCCCTTGATAAAACACAGTGGACCAACACCAGCAGCTGACATGGCACCCCAGACCATCACTGACTGTGGGTACTTGACACTTGGCTTCAGGCATTTTGGCATTTCCTTCTCCCCAGTCTTCCTCCAGACTCTGGCACCTTGATTTCCGAATGACATGCAAAATTTGCTTTCATCCGAAAAAAGTACTTTGGACCACTGAGCAACAGTCCAGTGCTGCTTCTCTGTAGCCCAGGTCAGGCGCTTCTGCCGCTGTTTCTGGTTCAAAAGCACACGCCTGTGCACGGTGGCTCTGGATGTTTCTACTCCAGACTCAGTCCACTGCTTCCGCAGGTTCCCCAAGGTCTGGAATCGGTCCTTCTCCACAATCTTCCTCAGGGTTCGGTCACCTCTTCTCGTTGTGCAGCGTTTTTTGCCACACTTTTTCCTTCCCACAGACTTCCCACTGAGGTGCCTTGATACAGCACTCTGGGAACAGCCTATTCGTTCAGAAATTTCTTTCTGTGTCTTACCCTCTCGCTTGAGGGTGTCAATGATGGCCTCTGGACAGCAGTCAGGTCGGCAGTCTTACCCATGATTGCGGTTTTGAGTAATGAACCAGGCTGGGAGTTTTTAAAAGCCTCAGGAATCTTTTGCAGGTGTTTAGAGTTAATTAGTTGATTCAGATGATTAGGTTAATAGCTCGTTTAGAGAACCTTTTCATGATATGCTAATTTTTTGAGATAGGAATTTTGGGTTTTCATGAGCTGTATGCCAAAATCATCAGTATTAATACAATAAAAGACCTGAAATATTTCAGTTGGTGTGCAATGAATCTAAAATATATGAAAGTTTAATTTTTATCATTACATTATGGAAAATAATGAACTTTTATCACAATATGCTAATTTTTTGAGAAGGACCTGTATAACATCAGTCGTGTTTGAAACAGTTAGCTTCTGTGGTTCCATGTTGCTTCTTATCACAGTGAGACAGAAAATATTCTTTATAAAAATCTTTACTGTGATACAAGCTATGTCAATTAGCATTGCATTGCAATTGTGTTTATTGTCTTCCATGTTTCATCAGTCAAAGCGTCTCTATCTGCATGTTATTCAGCTGTAGTGATATCGGATGCATTTGTCCATTTAAGGGATTTCCTGGGTCTCACTTCTGAAACAGACATTACAGTACATGAGGGTTAGGGTTAACCCTACTCCATCAACCCAATGCTCACATCTTCTCATTTTGAGTAAAAATATAAAAATTATATTAAAGTACTTTGTACTTGAGTAGTTTTTCAACCAACTACTTTTTCACTCTTACTTGAGTCATATTATTTCCCAGTACTTTTACATGTACTCAAGTAAATTATTCCTTAAGTAGCAATACTTTTAATTAAGTACAATTTCTTTGTACTCTATCCACCACTAGTAATACTCCATCAATTAGTGCACTGAGCCCTCTCTTTGTTAATGTTAAAAAAAACTAGGGATGCACCGATACCACTTTTTCCAGTACTCGCCCGATACCGATACTTTTATTTTTGGTACTTGCCGATACAGAGTACTGATACCGATATTTTTATTGCATTTGTAATTTTTTTAAATATTGGGTGCAGAAATCAAAAGAGCATGTATAATGTTAGCTGATTGATTTAATCTATTAAATAGATACAGTCAAACCAGACACCTTTATAATTATTCAGACACCTTCAACATTTCACATTATAACAGTTTATTCTCTATAGTTTAGAAGATGGTAATAAAATATGACAAGAACTCATAGTTAAACTGTGTCAGAACAAATTCATTGTGATAATGTTAGATAACTTTGATAGGAAGGTATGTAATGGATTACAATCAACCAAAAATTATTCAGACAGCTGTTAGTATGACAGTATTTACACAACTATCAATACTTAGTCGTGCCAGCCTTAGCATTAATGACTGCCTGTAGTTTCCTGGGTATGCTGTCATTCAGCTTCATGCAAACCTGAACTTCCAATTTTTTGGAATTTGTTTGAAGAATTTTTGGGTATAATTTGTCACAGTTTACTTTATTTTGCTATCCTCATTTACATAAATGAACTATAGTGTCCTGCACCCACTAGTAAAAAAAATATATATAAAAATGTATATCTGGTCTCTGAATAATTTTTGGTTTAACTGTATATCATTCGGTTATTTTCACACTTAATTATGCCCATTAAAATATATTTTACAAGTTTTTGTTACTTTCTTTGTTCATGTTTTTGTAATTTAATAGCATTAGAGCTGCTCCATTGCAGCGACTTAGTACTGTAATGACGCGCTTTGCTGTAATAATGCAGGAAACCACTCGTTATAAATCTCCTGTGTTATCACAAATAGAAGTTGCGTTTTTTGTTTTTGTTTTTTATCTGAAACGTGCTGCAATTTTATATTCCAAAGCCACTCATATAATGCAGAAACACTCAAGCAAGCATTTGTACTGTATTTGTACTGTTGCAGAACGAGAGGGACAGTAGTAACGTACTGCCTAGCGCATTACACACAGGCTGCTACGTTCACTAATGCCAGAAAGTTATGTATGCCTAAGGTTGAAAATAAATTATGTTTATAGTGAATGCCCTTATAAATTGTCTTTTTTTACGATTTAGTTTTAATCCAAATGCGTGTGCTAAGTGAGTGAACATCAAAGATCACACAACAGAAGTGCGTGAGCGTTCTCTCTTTCTCTCTCTCTACCGTTAAGTAACTTGTGCATTGTTTTACTTGTTTTTTTGTTTTTTTTTTCAAATATGTTTATTGAGCACCAAAATACAGGATGCATACAATAAGAAACAGTACCTATAAATATACAACAGTGCTCACATTTTTTCCAGTATCTCCCCCCCACACTTCCAACATAACACTATCCCTGTCCCCTACATGGGGTCCCAGACCCTGACGCCCCCCACTCCTAGATAACAAACAAGAAAAAACAAAACAAAAAAAAATTAATTAATTAAAAAATACTTACTTGTTTTTGACATATCCGACCTACAAACTTTCCAGTGATGAACTGTATATTCACTCGACAAGCTCGCGCATCTCCGCCGCTGCACGCTCAATCCACTCAGCGTGCTTTATCAGCTCACGCACGTCAGCTATACAGGGGTTAATACTGAATATTTAACATTATATTCATTGTATAAATATCCTACGTAGACAACCTTAATCTCTAATAACTTCATTCTGCTGTCTGTTGTTCTGTTGTCGGTGTTTCTTTGTCTGAATATGGCACTTATCACGTGCTGTGTGGTATCGGTGTTTGGTATCGGGGCATTTTAACGAGTACGAGTACAAGAGCTCAGTATAGGCCCGATAACGATACCAGTATCGGTATCGGTGCATCCCTAAAAAAAACAAAAACAAAAAAAACATGGCTTACCTCATAGTATTTGGTAATACTCTGTAATTCTTTCTTTTCATCTTTAGAAGGTGTCTGTACTGACTCTGTTGTTCCTCTCTTTTGAGTTGATTTATTGTCTCTGTCGCCAGGGTCAAGCCCTTTATCTAGTTTGGGTGCAGTTTCCTTCCTCTCTTCTTCACCAGCAAATGCAGTAGTGGTAGACGTAGGAGGTGTTGCAGCCGTAGTAGGCTGTGTGAAAGTTTTTATATCGCTTGCTGGTCTGGCTATGGGGGAAGAGAAACCACCCTGTTGAGAAACAGGAGGTTTCTGCTGTGATGACATTGTCTGAAGCCCTTGCTGCTGCTTGCTGGAAAGTTGTTGATGCCGAGGTGAACCCGTTGGTTGACGGCTGGGTGATGAAGGTAGAACTGGAAGAGGGTCAAGTCCACCAGACATCAATCTCTGAGTCTGACAGTTCAGACAGAGCCATTCTTTCTTCTGCAAAACAACAGAGAAATTTAAGTTCAATACTTAGAAATCATGAAATTGGAATGTGTGTGCATGTATGTATATATATATATATATATATATATATATATATATATATATATATATATATATATATATATACCTACATACATGCATACACACACACACACACACACACACACACACAAAGTAACAAATATATTTAAAAAAAACTAAGAACAATGTTGCTAACAACATATTGAGTGAATACATGAATTGATAAATTATTCAGTGAATGTTTTTTGATAACAGTTTAGGAAATTGCATTAAAGTCACAGTGAAACAGAGGTAGGAACAGATTTTTTTCTTCCACATTGAGTTCTGTATTGTACATCCGAGTTTCTATCCATTGGCACACATTTCGAGATACACTCAAAAAAGTCAAGACGGGCTTTAAGCAAACTAAATGACTTGAGAAGTCTGGAAGATAGCATTAGAGACAAGATTTTACACAGAAAATTTGAGATATTCTAATTCAACTCTATATATACACTATATGTGGATGAATCGTTCACAAGGTCTATAACATACACTAACAAAACCAGGTGAATTTGCATTTCAATGACTTAATGATATTTGGATCACGTGTCACTTAAAGGGTTAGTTCACCCAAATATTAAAATTATGTCATTAATGACTCACCCTCATGTTGTTCCAAACCTGTAAGACCTCTGTTCATCTTCGGAACACAGTTTAAGATATTTTAGATTTAGTCCGAGAGCTTTCTGTCCCTCCATTGAAAATGGATGTACGGTATACTGTCCACGTCCAGAAAGGTAATAAAAACATTATCAAAGTAGTCCATGTGACACCAGAGGGTCCGTTAGAATTTATTGAAACATCGAAAATACATTTTGCTCCAAAAATAACAAAAATTACGACTTTATTCAGGAGTGTCTTCTCTTCCGGGTCTTTTGTGAACACGACTGCTGTGACTGTTGACGTATGACGCTGCTGACGTGTTTTCTGGTGCGCCCAATAACAAAGATAACACGACAGCAGCGTCATACGTCAACGGCGTCACTGCAGTGTTGTGAACGCGCGCACAACAGACCCGGAAGAGAAGAAAATGCTGAATAAAGTCGTAATTTTTGTTATTTTTGGACCAAAATGTATTTTCGATGCTTCAATAAATTCTAACGGACCCTCTGATGTCACATGGACTACTTTGATAATGTTTTTATTACCTTTCTGGACGTGGACAGTATACCGTACATACATTTTCAATGGAGGGACAGAAAGCTCTCGGACTAAATCTAAAATATCTTAAACTGTGTTCCGAAGATGAACGGAGGTCTTACAGGTTTGGAACAATATGAGGGTGAGTCATTAATGACATAATTTTAATATTTGGGTGAACTAACCCTTTAAGGTGTGGTGATGAGTACATCATAACCCAAAACCTTCAAACTGGCTGTTATTAAGCCTCTCATAAAAAAAACACAACTTGACCCCAAAGAACTAGTTAATTACAGACCAATCCCGAATCTCCCTTTTTTGTCCAAGATACTAGAAAAGGTAATATCCTCACAATTATATTCCTTCTTAGAGGAAAAAATGTATCTGTGAGGATTTCCAGTCAGGATTTAGACCGTATCATAGTACTTAGACTGCTCTAATTAGAGTTACAAATGACCTGCTCTTATAGTCTGATCGTGGTTGTATCTCTCTATTAGTGCTATTGGATCTTAGCGCTGCGTTTGACACTATTGACCACAACATTCTTTTGAATAGACTAGAAAACTTTGTTGGCATTAATGGAAGTACATTAGCATGGTTCAAATCGTACTTATAAGACCGCCATCAATTTTTAGCGGTGAATGAAGAGGTATCATAATGTTCACAAGTGCAGTATTGAGTACCTCAAGGATCAGTACTAGGGCCGTTACTCTTCACGCTTTACATGTTACCCCTGGGAGATATCATCAGGAAATACAGTGTTAGCTTTCACTGTTATGCTGATGATACTCAGCTCTGTATTTCTTTGCAGCCAAGCGAAACATGCCAATTTGAAAAATTAGCGGAATAAATAGTCGATATAAAAAACTGGATGATGCGTAATTTCTTACTGCTAAATTCTAAAAAAACAGAGGTGTTAATTATAGGACTTAAAAACTCTGCATGTTATAACCTAGAACACTGTCTAAGACTTGATGGCTGCTTTGTCAATTCTTCATCATCAGTTAGGAACCTAGGTATGCTATTTGATAGCAATCTTTCCTTAGAAAGCCCCGTTTCTACATTTGTAAAATTGCATTTTTCTATCTCAAAAATAAATCTAAATTACGACCTATGCTCTCCATGTCAAATGCAGAAATGTTAATCCATGCATTTATGACCTCAAGGTTAGATTACTGTAATGCTTTATTGGGTGGTTTTTCTGCATGTTTAATAAACAAATTCCAGCTGGTCCAAAATGCAGCAGCTAGAGTTCTTACTAGAACCGGGAAGTATGACCATATTAACCCGGTACTGTCAACACTGCACTGGCTACCTATTAAACATTGTATAGAGTTTAAAATCTTGCTTATTACTTATAAAGCCCTGAATGGTTTAGCACCTTAGTATTTGAACGAGCTCTTGTTACATGATAGTCCTCCACGTCCGCTGCATTCTCAAATATATATATATATACATACATCATATACGTACATGCATACATAACACACACACAAAGTAACAAATATACAAAAAAAAAAATTCACTAACACATTTCTAATATTCAAATCCGTTAATTTTTTTTTAGGCTGCATTAATAAGGACAACCGGAACTGGGAACACTTTCAATAACACACAATGTACTTGCTACATCATTAGAAGAATGGCATCTACGCTAATATTAGTCTGTTTCTCTCTTATTCCAAGGTCACCGTAGCTATCAGATCCAGTACGTATCCAGACCAGATTTTGGATCAGCACCTAGAGAGGACCTCTACAGTCACGTAAGTCAGCAGAGACAAGGACAACTAGATGAGCCCCAGATACCCTGTAAAGACCTTGTCTCAGATGGCCACCTGGACAAGACCACAGGAACCAGTTGAGTCCTCTGCACAATGTGACTTTGCTGCAGCCTGAAATTGAACTGCTGGTTTCGTCTGGCCAGAGGAGAACTGGCCCCCCAACTGAGCCTGGTTTCTCCAAAGATTTTTTCTCCATTCTGTCACCGATGGAGTTTTGGTTCCTTACCGCTGTCGCCTCTGGCTTGCTTAATTGGGGACACTTCATTTCCAGCAATATTGTTGACTTGATTGCACAGATACTATTTAAACTGAACTGAGCTGGATGATGACATCACTGAATTCAATGATGAACTGCCTTTAACTGAAAAATGAGTGTTTACTATTGTCATTTTGCATTATTGACACACTATTTTCCTAATTAATGCTGTACAGTTGCTTTGACACAATCTGTATTGTTAAAAGCGCTACATAAATAAAGATGACTTGACTTGACTTGACATCACATAAGAAAGATTTGGTGGGATCTCTAACTTGTAGAATCTCTTTCTGTATCATCAACACAAGGAAGACACAAGTGTAATAAAAAAGATTTTATTAACAAAAGATAGACAAGAGTAATCAACAACTACTAAATGAATACCAGAAATTAAATAGGAATAAAGCACATAAGATGCATAAAATGCAAGTGGTTATGTTGGGTATTGCTATGTCAGAGCTACGTTATCTGGAAAGATAAACTGTTTAAAAGAAATAAGGTGAAGAACCTTATTATGCATCAAACAAATACGGGAAAGATTATTTGTTATCAACTGCAATCAGCTATATAATATCTAATGTAAATTAGAAAATCATATACTGATAATATACAACAATGCCAAGGTCTCTGAAAGAGGTTTGGATAAGTGATAGTTACGTTCTCTGTAGTTGAGTGAGCAGTCCGGTGTCAGTGACTTCATCCCCTGGTTGTGATGGTAACAATACAGTGGGGAAAGAAGCAAAGGAGCCTTGAACATGAAGCACTGGAGGATGCTGATCTCCTGGAACACCAAAGGGTCCTAAAATCTGGATCACGCAGATGTGGCCCCCGAGTAGGTGCAGATGGTCCTAAGCCTGGAACACACAAGCAAAGGTACCTTGGAGTGATGGTTTGCTCGCCGAAGCTTAACCTTGTTGCAGATGTCTGTGTGTCTTCGGCCTCTCTGGGCTAGAGACTCAGATTTTGGTTGATTCGCTTATTCTCGCTAGGATGGCTCAGGACATGCTGCATCTGTTGTTGTCTCACTGGACGAAGATTCTGAATGAAGTCTGAACTTAGATTATCTCTTTCCTCACAGGCTGGAGGCTCAGAACGTTGTCGTATCTGTTGCTGCCTCGAAGCTGGAGACTCTGGCCTTGGTATCTGTTATTGCTTCTTTCCTCACAGGCCAGAGGTTCAGAACGTTGGTGATTTGTTGCAGTCCTTTCCTTGACAGGACTCAGACTCAGAACTGAGGTTGATCTGCTATCGTCTCACCCATGCAGGGCTCAGACTCAGAACTTCAGTGTTTCTGTTAGTGTCTCTCCCTTTTCAGGGCTCAGACTCAGAACAGTGTATCTGTTAACATCTTTTCCATTGCAGTACTCAGACTTAGAACAAGGAGTGTCTTTTGGGAAGGTACCTTTATCTCTTTCCAATGAGGAGGAGATTGCAATTTGCCACTTCTCCATTTCCATACTGTGATTGGCTGTTTCCATCAGAGCGGGGGACACAGTGAGGCCCACCCTTCTTTCCTCCTGTGGAACTAATTTGCATAGTCCAAACACAAAGTTAGAAAAGTGCCACTAATGTTTTACCAGTGCATTTCTCACTTTCCAAACCACATCCAGAATACATTTGGCAATGTTACGAACACATTAAGTCCAAACATAATGGAAAAAGATTAAACTGTCATGCATGCATTCATTTGTCCATTAACAGCTGAGTTTGTGGAAGATGTTGCACTACACATCGATGTCACTGAGAATACTTATTTCTCTGAATAAGTACGAAATGTGTGTTTTGTAGTTTGCATCAGTTTAAGGTTTGAGAACATAGTTATGAATGGATTTGGATGGAACTCTGTGATCTCTCTCTTTGTTTCACCCACTGCTGCTGCATCCAGAGGTCCTAAGGAATTTTTATGGCGGCCACAGGCCAAAACTTAGGAATCAGTCTGTTGGTGGGTGGAAGGGTAGAAACTGCATTTTGACCAATGAGAAGTCATGTCCTTCTCTGGCTTTCTACCAAAGGTCTACTTTTTGCCATCTAAGAGTTGTCTGGCTGTTGTCCTGGCATCTTTATCTGCAGGCGTTGGACAGTTTGCGTATGATAATTGACCAAGATTCAATCAAAATTTAACAAACCTTTGTCCACTATTGTGGTCAGAGAGGGCCCCACCATAAACTGGGCCCTGGAATCCCTACAAGCAACAATCCCTGGGTCTACTACACAAATAATAAATAACACACACACACACACACACACACACACACAAATTTAGAAAAAAAAAAAAAAGAAGAAGACACTGGCTTTGATTCAGCAATTGCCATCAAATTTGTGTGAACCTACCACAACCCTAAACAGTAATGCAAATACAATAATTATGTGTTATTTGTGATTGTGGCTAGAAGGGAAACAGCTATGGTTGGAAACCAGCAATAAATAAATTTTTCTACCTATTCGATTGTTTTATTAACATCTACACCTACCCCAACCCTAAACCCACCCCTTACAGTAATACAAATACATTAAATATTGTTGTTTAGCTTGAGAAAAAGAATGCAATATAGATGTGTGCATGCCCAGTAAGCCCTGGTAGGACAATCTGATGGATATGGTAAAATGTCAGGACACCGACACTGATTTACTATGCACCTGCAGTAAATTTAGGTATTTCTACAGTTGGCTTATGCCATGCTGCCGAGGTTTTGCAGATAACTTTTTGTGGGAAAACCATTGAATTGATCAGAGCAGATTTGACCTTCTTTTGGTTTGTCTGGCTTCAGGTATGATTGATACTTCACTGGAGATACTCCAAGCATGTGAGTGTGAAACTGCCCACTTTTACCTTATTAATACCATCTTAGGGTTCACACTTTCAAGTAGATAAATCAACATCAATACTATAAACGTTCAGAATGTCAATGTAAATGTATCTACAAAAGCTCTCTTCATCAAATCAGGAATAACAGAAACCTTTCTTTCTTTTTTGTTAGGGTCAGTTTATGCCAACCCTGGAGTCATAGAACTGAAGATCGATCCCTCTTCTAGCTGCTTCTCTGTCACGGTTGAAAGCAAAAGTTCATCAGTCTGTAAAACTCAGTTGTTTTCAGCATGTGTGCTGTAGTAACTGTTTTTTTAAAGGTTAGTTTATTCTGTCATACAGTTCAAGATTTAAAAGGTTTCCATTTATAGTACATCTGGGATCCATGTTCCTAAAAATTTAATTTAAATTCTTCTTATTCCATTTAACAATAATGCACTTTTCATGTCCAATATTACTCTTCCAAACCTATTCTCAAATCAGTTGACTGGCCAAATTTTTCTTGTTCATAATGATTACAACAGGTTTGTTTGTTCGTGAAGCTGGCAAAAGAAAACTGTTTACCAATTATAAGCACATCCTCCACATTGAGGTCTACATGAGGTACAGATCTTACTGTAAGGGATGTACATGTTTCCAAGAATTCAAGAAAGAGAAAGAAAGAAAGAAAGAAAGAACCTAGATCACTCATTTTACCCAATAACACATGCGACATGCAAAGCGAGAAGACAGAGTGCATCTGCAGATTCAGTTTCAATGTCTTTGAGCTGACCAGCTGACAGTACGCAAGAAGCATTCCTCTTTCTGCCAAGCAATCTCTTTCAAGCATGGCACACATTATAAAACATGCTGAGAAGGTGTGAAAAAAATTACACTCTTAAAATGAAGGTTCCAAAAGGGTGTTTTCATAGAGATGCCATAGAAAAGAGATGCCATAGAAAAAACTCATTTGGTTCCCCAAACAACCTTTAAGTGAATAGTTCTAAAAAATAACCATTTTTTCCTTAGTGTAAAGAACATTTTAATAATCTAAAGAACCTTTTTCCACTGTAAAGAACCTTTTGTTGAATTAAAAGGTTCCATGGATGGTAAAGGTTCTTTGTGGAACCATTGATGCCAATAAAAAACCTTTATTTTTAAGAGTGTAGGTAACACTGTTACTTAAAGCCTTTATATATGATGCATTATAAAAGTAGATTTTAATGCATGAATTATGACCTGCACTGCACCTTATAATGCATTGTATGATCTCATGAATATTTGTAACCACAGTTTTAATACCTTTAGA